>LPNX011038436.1:271931-511892 GCA_001517045.1 Pseudotsuga menziesii | reverse complement strand
TTCTCTTGATTTCTTTCAGCTTTTGCATTGTTTCAGGTCCTTCTTGCCACTTAGGAACATTTTTAAGTCTGATTGCACCCTCTCCCCTGCCTTCCTAAGGTAGTTTTCTATCCTTGATTGTGATTTTTACACCTATTCGTGGGTTTTTCTTTTGAACAGTCGCGAATACAAGTTTCCATGCGCGGGTTGTTCTACTGAACAGTCGCGTATCATTCGCGACCTGCCCTTATAGACAGTCGCGTATATACTTGGAAGTTAGGATTTTTTAAAGTCAAGTTTTTGCTTGTTCCCTTCTTCAGGTAATCCCTGTTTGTGAGTGGTGTCTCTTTATGAATGCTGTGTAGCTTGTCTGAATACTTTTGGTGATCACTCTACCTGCTTTTTCAAAAGCCTTTGAGTCTTTTTGCTTGGAGTAATTCTTGCTTGTTTGCTTTATTAGATCCAAGTTTACCCAAATCACAGTGCATTTTAGGTGCATGGTGGGTCTGTTAAGGTCTTCTACGAGTGCATGAATCCAGGGAGTTTGTGTCATTCTTTTTGTTGTTCTTTATCTATGTAGTAAGCCCCCTTATAGCATTAGGATTTACTCTTTGCTCTTTCATCTGTCTCCTTTGCTTGGTTTGCTTTTTGGCCTTTTGTTTCTGATCAGCCTCTGTTAGTGGCCTTTGTTTGATTTCAGAAGCTTGTGGATGTTGTTTTACTCCTTCTTTGGTTGGTCTACTTCACCTTGCCAAAATAGTTGTCTTGTCTCTTATACAAGCCTTTCTTCCAAGTAGGGTTTATGCTGACTTTAGTTGGTTCTAGAGTTTGTTGGGTGGTTGCATAGCAAAGTTCCTTTTACTTTGTTCTTTTTATCTGCATGCTTTGCTTTGTAGGTAGTTTTTCTTTCGCAGTTATAAAAGAAAATTAAAAAAGAACTTTTATTTCTTGCTTTTCCCCCTACCTCTTTCTTTGGTTTGACCTTGTTGGACAAGGTACTGAGCAGCCTTTGTTTGTAGGTTAGATTGATGCTTGGGAATTCTTGACCTTTGTTTATGTCAGTCTTTATGCTCAGTCTTTTCATCCCAAAGTGTTGGCTTATTTACTTTTGTAAGCTTTCCTTTTAAAAGAGGTTTATATTCAACTTTAGGGAAACCTAGGGTTTGTTTTCGGGGTATAAGGTAGTTGTCTATTTGCTTTGCTTTGAGTACTTGTTTGCATTAGTTTATAGGCTGATTTTTCTTTTGCATTTTATAAAAGAAAAAGACAAAAACATATGTTTGCTTTATGTGCATGTAGATTAGGCTGTTAGTCTAGATTGCATAGCATAGCATTGTTTTTGAAAAATTTAAAAAATATAAAAAGATTTGATCTTTTTGGCTTTCAAGTTTTCTATTTTGGAATTATAAAGAGAATAGCTGTTTGCTTTTTGCTTTTCATTTCTCTTTGCTTAGTCATTTTGTTTCATTTTTTGAGTCGAAACACCGCATCAGTTTCATGCCATTTACCATGTGAGTAAAAACAGCCCATAAAATAAACGACATAATTTTAAAAATTAGCAAGTTTTATTTTATAGGGTCATACACCAACTAGCTTAGGCTAGACTTGTGGGTTAGGGTGTTTCAACTCCCCACAAGTGTTAAATTTCAGACGTAGTTGGCCTATCACTAGGTAAATCCTTGATTCTACCACTGTATCTGGGAAGCTCCTCTCAAACGGGAGTTAAGCACGAGGCCGCGTGGAGGCTTGGACAGAGGGGATAACCCCCCGAATCCTTGTCAAAACGTAACCCAGGACTTTTGCGCATCTGGGGATTCTGTCTAGGCAGAATTTCGGGCTCAGCTACCCTGCCCATGCGTACGAGTTCGACTTGCGACTGTCCCCCCAGACAGTGGGTATTATCAAGGTAGCCTTTAGTCTCTTGTCTTTTAGGGCTCATACACAGGTAAACCGAAAGGTTATTTTTGGTTCACCTCGGACAGACTTGGAAGGTAACCCTTGTGGAAAGTGCAGGAGGGTGGTGGGTGATTCCTCCGCTTGTGCCTGAGAACCCCTCAAGGATGCCAAGTAACTGTTCATCAGCCTTCTTCTGGAAGGTATATATTTATAGCCTATTTAGATTGCTTGAGACTCTAGGATCTTTTTAGTGAGTGCTGTGTGGTTTGTCTGTACTTAGTGGGCTTTTAGGTGTCTGCTTTGTAATTTTGGTTGATCATCAACCTCAGACTTTGTCTCTTGTTTTGAATATATGGCTAGCACCCCTTTGAACACCAACCAAGAGATCCCCATGATGGGAACTCCTTGTACTATTCCTCTCACAGGGAATGTTGGTGTTCCCTTGATGGCCACCTTGAATCTTCCGGGATTCACCCTAGGGCTACCGGTGTGGTTGTTTTCCACTCCAACTGTCCTGAATGCTCCTGATGCTTCTCAAGTAAGCACCTTATATCAAGGGCATCAAAACACTGTCTCCCCTCAACCTGTAGTTAGTTCTCCTCCTCCTTCTACCTCATGCGGTGAAAGTACTGATACTAGTAACTGACAGTCTAAAAGGAGTAAAAGAAGGAGGAATAGGAAGAAAGCACATAAGCAAGGGGGCACCTGTTCAACCTCTACAAGTCAAGTTGAACCTCACCACCCAGCCTTGGTTGTTCAGGCTGGGGGCACCCATCCAACCTCTGTAGGTCATGTTGGATCTAGTCACTCAACCTCTGGTGTTCAAGCTGAGTGCATCCGTTCAACCGCTGGTTTTCAAGTTGAACCTTCCCATCCAACCTATGTTGTTCAAGTTGGATCCATCCATCCAGCCTCTGGTGTTCAAGCTAGTGGGATCCTTCCAACCTTTCCAAGCCATGTCAGATCCTGTCACTCAACCTCTGGTGTTCAAGCTGAGTGCATCTGTTCAACTGCTGGTTTTCAAGTTGAACCTCCCCATCCAACCTCTGTTGTTCAAGTTGGATCCATCCATCCAGCCTCTGGTGTTCACGCTGGTGGGATCCTTCCAACCTTTCCAGGTCATGTCGGATCCTGTCACTCAGCCTCTGGTGTTCACGCTGGTGGGATCCTTCCAACCTTTTCAGGTCATGTCAGATCCTGTCACTCAGCCTCTGGTGTTCACGCTGAGTGCACTCATTCAACCTATGGTTTTCAAGTTGAACCTCCCCATCCAACCTCTGGTGTTCACGTTGGATCCGTTCACCCAGCCTCTATTGCTCAAGATGGGGGCACACACTCAACTGCTGCAAAGCATGTTGATCCTGACCACTCAAACTCTGTTGATGGTGCCCGTCCAACCTCTAAAAGTCATGTTGGACCCAGTATCTCAGCCTCTTCCAGGCACGCTGGGGGCAGTCTTTCAGCCTCTGTGGTTCAAGCTGAAGACAACCCGTCAACCACTGCGAGTCATGTTGACACTGTTGACAAGTCTACCCGTTCAAAACACAAGCTCAAGTTTCCTTGTAAGCTTTGTGAGGGAGACCACCTTACTTATAAATTCCCTTCTATTGCTAAGGTGCGAAGAGTTTGGATTCATGGTCATCCCGTTTTTGAACATTATGGAGTCTCTCAACAACCAGCCTCTCTTAGTGAGGTTGGATCTAGTCACCCAGCCTCTGTTGTTCATGCTGGGGGAAAACTCTCATCCTCAGCAGGTCATGTTGAGAGCAAACAGTCATCCACTGCTAGTCATGTTGACTCATTTGAGAAAACTGGTCGTTCGAAGCATCATCTTAAGTTCCCTTGTGTGCTATGCAAGGGATATCATCTTACTCATTTGTGCCCTGCTATCCTAGAGGTGCGAAGAGTATGGTCCAAGACTCATGGATTTATTTCTTCTGAACACCCTATAGTTTCCCAACATCCTACTCAACCTTTGGTTGATCAAGTGGTCGAACAAATCTTAGATTTGGTCGATCCCACTCTTCTTTCGGAGAGTGTTCCTCATGTGATTGAACCAATGTCATCTTTGGTCAATCCCACTCTCCCTTCGGAGAGTGATTTTCATGAAGTGGTTGAATCGATTGCAGTATCGATCAATCCCACTCTTCCTCTAGAGAGTGATGTGTCTACTAGTCACATTTTCTTCAATGCCAGTTCAGATCTTACTAAACAAGGGGGAACTGAACTCGCTTCGGATCAACCCCCACCAAGCCCTTGGATTGCTTCCTTTGATTGGGATAGCCTAGTTGAGCCGCGCCTTCCTTCCCATGCACCTTTCCAGATAAAGGTCAAAGTTGAACCCTATACAATTGCTCGTTGCATTGTCGATGAAGGAGCCTCAGTTAGTATTTTGTCTGCTCGTGCTTGGCGAGGTATGGGATCTCCCAACCTTGTGTCGAATGCTAGTCAGTTACTGGTGTTTGATAGAAGAACTTGTGTAGCCTTGGGAATTCTTGCTCAAACTCCTATTACTTTGGGTGGGAAGACCATCTTAGTTGACTTCATGGTAATAGAAGACCCCTTGGACTTTAATATGCTCCTTGGACGTGATTATGTCTATGCCATGCAAGCTGTGGTGTCAACATTCTTTCATGTGATGTAATTTAATCATGGTGAAGAAATTGTCACTATAGATCAGTTGGATTTTCTTGATCCGTCTCCTGACCCAACTAGAGACCAAGTTTTTCCTTTTTTGATTCCCAGTGTTTCTGTAGACACCACCCCACCACAGGTGAACTATGTGGCCTCTTGTTCTTTTTGTTCAATTGCTACTGAGAGGCAGCCTCTTTTTTCATGCTTACCTTCTCAAGTCTTGGTCCCAGCAGTTGATCGGGTGAGTCATCCTATATAGATTGTAGACCCTTCTCTCCACTTTGTCCATCCATTTGAAAGTTCAGATATGTGTCCTATCTCGGATGATTTCCTCCCTTCGGATGAAGTCTTCCTGGAGTCTTTGATACAGTCTGACCTTCTTTTTTAGTTGTGATTAAGTCTAACCCTGATTTTCTTAGTAAGCTTTCCTTTTTTCTTATGTTGGTTTTTGTTGAGTCTTTTGATTCTTCATTTGAAAAGAAAGTCAGTGATCCTGATGAGTTTGATTTTTTCTTATGAATTTCTCAGCTCCTGTGATATTGAGTTTGTTCCTGCAGACTCTATCTCCCTTGTTGATTTTTGCTTCTCTTCTGAGCTTGATCTTATTGATTATAAACCCTCAAGCCTTGGTCCTATAGAATCTCCTTTGGTTGATTCTGCCTTGACTTTTCCTTTTGTAGAAGATAGCAAAGTCACAAGTGTTTCTGCCAAAGTGACCTGCATCGGATTGTTTCTTCCGATGTTGTTGTTTCTTGGAGACAGGATTATTAGTTGGATTCACAACTGTTTATGGGCCTCACCTTGTTGTTCAAGTTGTAATTGCATTTGCATGTGCCCTGCTCGCGCTTATGAGCCTGATGCCGGCTTCCATGCTTTTAGCTCGTTGTATAAGCCCTCATCTTTGTTCTCATCACCGCTTAGCCTTGTATCATTTTGCCTTTGCAACTTGACAACCTTTACCCCGAGGAGACGTTTCCCGAGTGTCCTTATCTTGCTCACTTTCCTTGCATTATGCATAGCTTTGTTCCTTGTGCTTGGAACTAGTTTCACCTATCTTTGACACTCATCTCCTTGCATTTAGAGCATTCTTTTTGCTCTCCTTCGAGCTCGTTAAAAACAGTAAGGAGGCCGCGAGTTGACTTTTCCGGACTCGTTAAAACTTCACGGGAAAGATTATGAGTTTCTTTAGGCCCAAGTATGACTCCTTAAAATAGACTTGACTGCCGAGTAAACTTGTCCATTCAGGCTCGTTAAGAATATATGAATGGGCATCCACATTGGTGGTAGCTGGTTATCTCTTTCTCGGACCATGTGGAATAATACGAGAAAGGATCCCTCTCTTTTCTACTGAATTGAGAAGAGTATTCTCAGGCATAGGTTTATCTCTTTTCTGGACCTGAGGGACTAAACTTATGGAAAAGGAACCCCCGGTATGAGCTTAGTTTTCTCTTTTTCGTGCTCTGGACCAAAAATGAAAAAGATTCCGAGTGTACTTTATGTCTTTGTCATGCTCGTTAAACCCTAAAGAACAAAGCATCGAGTTTATTATTGTAAGCTCCATTTCTCGTAATCAAATGGATCTTTCCGAGTGATCTTGCCTTCCTTCACACTCGTAAAACTCAGGCTATATGCTGCTTTTGAAGGAGCATTGGGTAGGTGGTAATTTAACCTTTTTCGGACCTTCCTGACTAAATACAAAAAAGGTGCACCTTTTCTTCTTCGGAAGTTAAGAGAGTTCTTCTTTGGTTTGTTTTATACTTTTTTGGCCTCAGCAGACTAAATTGTACGAAAAAGGACCCCCCTAGAGTCTTCTTTGGAGTTTTCAGACTCTCTAAACTATGAAAACACCGTCGAGCATGTACTAGTTCGGGCTCGTAAAATCCACGAATTAGTGCCTTATCAAGCATTCTTCTTTCTTTTCTTCGAGCTTGTCAAAAAATGAAGATGGTCCCGAGTTTGCTTTCTTGGACTCGTTAAACCTTTACAAGAAAGAGGGGAAGGGGAAGGTTAATTTCCATGTCTTTTTACATTATGGCAGCAAGTCTTTTTTCCTTGAACAAAGCACCAGTTTTGAGTCTATAAACAGTTGGGTCCTAGTATTTTGACCTTATCCCGATTTAGAGTTTCTTACTCCTCCAGTTGGTCTCTTTTCCAATTATATGGGGAATCTGTTAATGTCTCCTACATTTTAGATTTGTTTCATTGGTCCTATTTTGTGTCAAAAGCTGCCTAAGTCACTTTTGTGTCGTGCTCACTGTTCAAGGATTAAACCTTTGTCGGCCATTTTGCAGTTGCCTTGACCTTTTGTGTCGGCCATTCCCTCGTATCCGTTCATTACATCATGTTTTCAGCGGTCCTTTTTGTGAAATTCAGTACCAATTCCAGATCCAATTAGTCTTTGACTTACCTCGTGTTGGATGATGAAGGATGCCTTAATGCCTTCCTTCCAACGGATCTCTTCCTATCGAATGCAACACATCTTGCTCTGGGGACGAGATTTAGAGTTTTATGACAGTACCTTGGGAATTGTTGTCCTCAATGGCAATTTCCCTCGCTATTGGGTAGTGGGGATACCCTTATTGTCTCCTACTCGATAGATTCTTCAAGTGTTCGACTTCAAGTCCTTGTAATCACACTTGTTAGAATGTACTAGGTACCTTGGGGACCATTTTCATTAATGGTGGTTTCCCTCACGTTTGTTAATGGTTTTCATTATTGACCGGTAATCAAACGGCTTCCTCCATGCTCGACTTCAGCTCCTTTATTCGCATGGTTAGGATTTGTACATTTTTGGGGCGGTTTGGATTGAAGACTTTGGGCCGACAGTAGCATTGTCATTTTTGCTATTACCCAAGTTGCGCAAGACCTTGTTATAATTTATATGACATTTTGTTGAGACATAGATCCACCTTGTATTTTTGTGGCTATGATCGATTGTTGAGCATGGATCCACCTTATTCATTTGTGGCCATGGCTCCTTTAGATTTGATATGGCGCCTTTTTTCATATTGAGCGGCCATGATAGTTTCATCAGTTATACATATGTTGGATCCACCTATCTTTATGGAAATGTTTTGTATATGGACATGTATGTGCCAGAGATTATTTTTTCTGACATTTATCTCTCTTACAGGTACCTTCACTCGAGCCTTTTGATCTTGGATTCTCTGCTCTCTCCATACTCAACTGTTTCCTTTATAATGTATTTCGGCTATCATCTTCCCCTCTAACCTCACACATTAGGGGGCATCTGTTATAGCCCAAAATGACACATCTCTGCCTGTGACCACTTTCCCATGATTTCGTCGCATGTCGGCACTTCATGAAAGTCACTGAAAAACACCTATATTGGAGGACCCATATCTTGATTTTTGTAACTCCGTTTGACCTCATTTCTACATTGCTGGAAAGGTATTTCAATTAGCTAATACTTTCTAGAAGACACCAAAGTCTGAAAATGCCCAGAAATACCCTAAAACTGTGGTTTTTGTACATTCATGATTTTCCTTAAGGCAAACCCACGAATGTGCCTCTTAACATTTAAAACATTAAAACATGAGTTAATTGGAGATTAGTTCAGTCATTTAACTTAATTTCCTTAAATTTTGTAACTTCTCCAACCTTCAAAACTACCTTATTTCCCCCATATAAATAGAGGTCGGGAGGTCCATGAGAGAGGACTTGAATTTATGCATTGTTATGCTGGAGGAATCGGGACTCTCTTTGCCCACACCTTTGCCCTGGAGGTCTTCCCCTTGTGTTGCAGAGCTTGGTGGTTGAGTTCTTTGGAGAAGAGAAGCAGTAGAACGAGATCAAGGTTTCGTGAGGTGCCAACTTGAAGAGAAGGTATATTTGTACTTGTTTTCAGGATTAATAAAGATGTGATGTCCTTCTTCCCAAATAATTGTTCAATGTGTGATTGAATCTCTGTTTTTGATCATATGATGATGTTATTCAGATCATTTGTTTATGTTTATTTGATTATCATTGTCTTATATGTGGTCATAATGGTTTGAGGAAGGTATAACTTGTTTTGCAGGTCTCTTGGAGCGAGAGGAGCAAGAAGAGGATTGAAGAGAAAGCTTGGACCAGCCTTCAGTTAATCAGGTGTGGATATTTCTCATCTCTGAAACTTGCTGTTATATGCTTGCTGAAAATTGTGCATATCTCTTTCAACCCCAGTACGTTGATGGCCTCTTAAACCCTAGCCGTAGGACACTTTCCTTTACAACAAAGATCCTTCCGTCCACATGGTATCCTGTCGGCTTTTGAGATTAAGTTGGTAGGCAAAGCAGTGTCTGTTGAAGTAGAAGTGATTGATGCTCCTTTGGACTACAATCCGCTTCTGGGAAGGAGTTGGACTTATGCGATGCCCGCTATTATGTCAGCCGTATTTCATGTAGTGGTTTTTCCACATGAGGGAAAGTTGATTACTATTGATCAACTTGATTTTACCTGAAAAGGCTGTTTAGAGTCTAGTTGGTCCGCTGTGCCATTGGTTGATCAGGTCAAACCTGCTGCACAGAGCTTGGGGGCTGGAATGTACACATCATTGATGGGCACATTTGATCTTCTAGCCCTGGTTAATTATATTGGTTCTACTAGTGTGGGGAAGTCCATCGCTACGGTTGTCTATAGGATTGATCCTTGGGTTCTCCCAACCCCCCATGAACTGAAAGTGCCCTTATCGGCAGTGGAGGTGGCTTATCAAGCTATCACTCAAGCCACTGTTGATCCCATTCCAGATCCTCTAATAGTCTCAGAAGATCTGGAAGAAGTCTATTTTCCCGTATGGGCAGAAAACTCTTCGCATTCTATAGATTGTTTAGACATGGTTTTACCTTCCGATGAAGCTGTTCTGGAAGCCATGAGTGGACGTGATAATATTTGTGAGGATATTCATCATCGATCCTATTTTCTTCTAGAACTAAGCAGAATAGAAAACCAAGAGTTTCACGTGAGACTGTCAGATGATGTTGATATACCTATCAATCCCTTGCTTAGGGAAGGAATCTTTGCCGAGGGGAATATGGAAAATATTTCCGCCACTATACCTATTAACATCTCTATAAACCCTGATGTCATGGAAAACATATATATAGGTGCAAACTGCTCTCCTGAAGAGATTGCTATCTATACTGCCCTTTTTAAGGAATTCCGCGATGTCTTTGCCTGGTCATATGAGGAGATGCCAGGCATAGATCCATCAATTGTTGAACATGAAATCCGAACATATCCTAATGCCAAGCCGGTTCGACAAAAATTAAGACCTGAGAACCCGCGCAAAGTGGTGGCTGTGAAGGCAGAAGTTGAAAAGTTGTTGAAGGCTGGTTTTATATATCCCATCACTTTGACTGAATGGGTGTCCAATCCTATTCCTGTTGATAAAAAGCAAGGGACTATTCACATTTGTACAGACTTTAGAGACCTCAATAAATCCTGTCCTAAGGAAAACTACCCCACACCATTTATAGACCAGATCATAGATGCTTGTGCAGGAAGTGAGGTGTTTTTGTTTATGGATGGTTTCTCCGGATACAATCAAATTCAAATAAAACCAGAAGACCAACATAAAACTACTTTCATTTGTCCTTGGGGTACCTTCGCGTACAAGAAAATTCCCTTTGGATTAAAAAATGTTGGGGCAACCTTTCAAATGGCTATGAACTTTTCTTTCCATGACATTAAATCCATTGTCGAACAATACCTTGATGATCTAGCCGCACATTCTCGTAAGAGGATCCAACATCCAGATCATTTACGGTTGATATTTGAGAGATGCAGACATTATAAAATCTGCTTGAATCCCCACAAGTGTGTGTTCTACGTCGAGTTAGGAAGATTACTCGGGTTCATTGTCTCTAGTAGAGGCATTCAGGTGGATCCATTGAAAGTTGAGGCCATTGTAAATCTGCCTCCTCCTCGTTCTCTCAGGCAACTTCAAAGCCTGCAAGGAAAGTCTAATTTTCTTCGATGTTTTATTGTTAATTATGCCAAGATCACTAAAGGTTTCATGCGCCTGCTCAAACAGGACACCACATTTGTATGGGATGAAACCGCACAACTTGCGTTTGAGGCATTGAAAAAAGCTTTGCTGTCGGCACCCTTATTACGTCCACCAGATTATTCTAGGGATTTTATATTATATCTGGCCGCGTCAGAGTCGACCATTGGGGTAGTACTAGTCTAGGAGGACGATAAGCTTTTTGAGCATGTCATTTATTATCTTAGTCATTCTTTGGCCGGAACTAAGCTTATATACTCCCACGTCGAGAAATTAGCCTTAGCAGCTGTTTATGTTGTGCAGAGGTTACGTCACTACATTTTACTGAGGACCACCATAGTAGTGGCAGATGTGAATCCGTTCCAATATGTTTTATCCCGATGGATTGTTGGGGGAAAATTTAACAAATGGATAGTCATTCTCCAAGAGTTTGACTTGGATTTCCAGTCCGCTAAGTCTAAGAAGTCCTTAGTTTTTGCTGAGCTTATAGCAGAATTTCCTACTAAAGAAGATGTAGTGGTTGAAGATGACTCATTCCCAGATGAGAACATCTTCCTGATATCCACCTTTGATCCTTGGTACGGAGATATTCTTATATATCTCCAGACTTTGAATTATCCTACAGCTTCCTCAAGGGAAGAACGATGTAAGTTACGCCTTGATGCCAAGAACTACCTCATTATAGGAGATACATTATATCGACAGGGGGTAGATTCTGTTTTGCATCGTTCTCTTACTCATGAGGAAGCGGAGATTGTCCTAAATGATTCCCATAGTGGAGCATGTGGGGGTCATTTATCTGGGTTAGCAATGACCCATAAGATATTGCGTGCCGGTTATTTCTGGCCCATGATCTTTAAAGATTGTGTGGAAGCAGTGAAGCGCTGTCATCCGTGTCAACTTTACACCAGGAAAATGTGGTCACATCCTGCTCCATTATTTCCCATTGTCTCGACAGGCCCCTTCATGAAATGGGGGATAGATTACATGACATGCAACCCAGCCTCGGTTGGGGGGCATAAACACATCATTGTCGCTGTTGACTATTTTACGAAATGGGCAGAGGCAATGCCTACTTTCAAACCGGACGGGGAAACAACAGCTTTCTTTGTATTCAATCAGATTATTGCACGATTTGGTATACCCAAAGTGATTGTCACTGACCATGGCAGTCATTTTCAAAATAACATGATGACAGAACTGACTATCATGATCGGATTCAGACAAGAACATTCTTCTCCATACTATCCGCAAGCAAACGGTCAGGTTGAGGCTCTCAACAAGACTTTAAAAACTATCCTTAAACGTACAATTGATGCAGCCCGCTCTAACTGGCACATCATGTTATATCCTGCTCTTTGGGCCTACTGAACTAATGTAAATACTGCTATGGGTTTCTCTCCTTTCCAACTCGTTCATGGGGTGGAAGCAGTTACTCCGATTGAATGTGAAATCCCGTCTTTGAAGATAGCCATTCATGTGTTACCTGATATGACTGAGCTTGAGGAACGTCTGGTACATTTAGAACACCTTGATGAACAATGTAGAGATGCGCTAACTGCTAATCAGGCTCATAAAAATAGGGTCAAAACTCAGTATGATAAATCGGTCAAACCTAGGGTTTTCTCTGAGGGGGAACTTGTCTTGCTTTGGGACCAAGATAAAGAACCTCTGGGGGCAGGAAAAATCAAGGCTATGTTGTTAGGACCCTATGTCGTGTCAAAAGTATTGAGTAAGGGTGCA
This sequence comes from Pseudotsuga menziesii, assembly GCA_001517045.1. Classification (NCBI taxonomy): domain Eukaryota; kingdom Viridiplantae; phylum Streptophyta; class Pinopsida; order Pinales; family Pinaceae; genus Pseudotsuga; species Pseudotsuga menziesii. The sequence continues at coordinate 499,636 of LPNX011038436.1, read as the reverse complement.
TATGAGTTAGTTTATTTTTATGGGAATAAGTTGCCTGAGCCTAGAAATGGGCTCTACCTGAAAAAGTACTATGCTTAGGCTTAGCACTTTTTCTTGTATTTTATTGTATGTATTTTTATGTACATTAGGTTGTTAGTTTTTTTTTTATATATATCTGCTGGTTGTTGCAGATGTCTTCTGAACGGTATATAGGGTTTGCTGATGGCACCAGCCGTCATACTTGTAACCTAGCTTCGGAAACATGGGCTATCTATTCTCCCTCAGGACAACTTGTTTCCGCGGGAGGCGCTTGTCTAGGTCTTGCTTCTAATAATGTTGCTGAGTATAGGGTTGTCATTGAGCTCCTATGGGATGCTTTGTCACGTGCTGTCACCCAGCTCGAGGTCCACCTGGACTCTCAGTTGGTGGTTTCCTAGCTCAATCGAGCTTATTAGGTACGGAATCCTATCTTATTATGTCAGTTCATGCAAATTCGTTTATTGGAAAGACATTTTGAGGTTATTACTTTCAATCATATTCCACGAAACCAAAATTCATTGACTGATGCATATGCTAATTACATTTTGGATTGGCATCTCACACACATTTTATAAAAATATCCAGCAAACACATGAAAAACATTTGTAAATAAACTGACAACAAACACTAATATATATATATATGTAAAATATCTGTTCATAGATAGGTCAAGTCTCATCCTCAGATCCCGTCATATACAAAATGTACAAAAATGTGGATAATAGTCCATCAAAATGCCCTAGAACTAAGTAGGACCGCCCTGGCCACTAGGACCTCCTTGGTCCCCATGGTCCCTCTGCACTCTGGCTTCCTCAGCCTCCTCGGCTTCGGCAGTCTCCACCACCTCTATGTATACAAGCATTGCTCTAACCACTCGTCTGAAAAGACGTAGCCAAACTGGTGGAACCCCCACAACAAACTCCTGCATGGCTGTAGGGATATTCTCTATCCGCATGGTAGGTACTCGTTGGGTCAGCCTGGCCAGCTTCCCCTCTAGTAGCCTGATCAATCTTGGATCTTCGCCTACAACTGGACAAACGAACATGCGAGGGTGCCCTTCAGGGCGGACCGGTCCAATATCTTCATTTTGACACATGAATAGGGTTAAGACTTCTACATATGTATATATCTATCATTGAAAAATTCATAAAATTTGAAAATGATAAAAAATTAGAAAATTACTTACCTAGCTCTCTCCATGCTCCTCCTGGAGGGAGGACAAGGTCGGAATCACCTTGAAAGTCCATCTCGGCATATGGAAACTGCTACAGTGCTGACAGCTGTCATTCCCACCAGGTGTAGAAATCATCATCATAGACACTGTGTACTGAGTCTCCTCCTCCTTAGCGAAGGAAGATGTCTCCCCACTTGCTTAGCCTCAGCTGACGTGGAGATCTGATCGGTAAAAATATAGCAGGGCTCAATGCTGGTACTCTCAAAGAAGAAGAATGCCACTAATATGCTTGCATAGCCAAAATTATTGTGTCTTCCTCTCTTGCAGTCAGATAGTTGTCTCCTCATGATGGGGGAAACTCCCGAGCACCAATCATAGAGAGCACCTCTAAAACAGTCAACTACCAACCTCATTTGGTTCCTTGTGGCCAAATGTAAAGATGATGATCCTGAAATTCTCACAATGGTGCTAGCTAATACCTGGAGAGTAAAATATCGGATATCTGCAACTGGAATGCTGGTTCCTTTTTTCCGAGTACTCGGTGTATAGAACACATCTACATAGTTTTGGACACTTAAGGGGTCACCGCCCCTGCCAGTGCCCTCCAAGTTCATCAGTGCTCCTTGTCGTGACAACTCGGTAATGAAATATATGTCTTCAGTGGTAGGCTCTAAGGTTTCACCTTGTAGGTTGAACATCCCCAAGTCATGATCCCAATAATTTACCATGAACTCAAGTATGCAGACATTGGCCCACATGGGTGATGTACAAAAGAATTTCAGTAGCCCACTGGTCCGCAATGCCTGTATAGTGGGTGCACTTTGGAGTGCTGCTTGGTCCATTATTTCGTGCTCCCTTTCCCTCCATTCCAGAACCATATTTTACCTAGCAAATACAAGTAATTTGATTCAGTATTTCCATATCAAAATTCAAAATTTTTTGACTATATTTAACCTTTTGTCCTCCATGCAGTATACGCGACTGTCTATTTAGACATGTCGCGTACTACACGCGACTGTCTAGTTAGGCAACCCGCGTATAGAACGCGTATATGCGAGTTTCCATATCAGCAACCCGCGTATGCGCCGTGCTACAGTTTAGGATGCTTTTAAATATGGAATTGAGACTCAAACTTAACAATTGCTTGCATCAAAATGATGAGCTTAGGGTGTAGGATTACCTGCAACTGGCGGATTTCGATTTCGTCGGTCCAATTGTCCACAATGATCGATCAAAGGTAGAGAGTAAAACTTGCTTTTTATGGCTCAAAAGTTCAAATGGTGAGTTTTGTTTTAATTTTCAAACTATTTATAGAAATTATATTTCTTTAAGTGGTTCTTTTTCTATAGTTTGAAATGTCAATCAACTAATACCATACTCTTTGTGCCTTGGAACAGGTTTATCACTTTTTACAAAGTGTTGTTGCTCCAATAGGGTGGTTTTGTTATTTCCAATACATGTTGGCATATTTTCACTCCACATTAACCTTAGCATTCAACATTTTTCCATGGACTATGGTATTCTAAGCCATTAGTCCCTTGTTTTTACCATTGTTCTTCTGTGGCTAGGACCCTTTTTCATGAGTATCCTTCTTATATGCCTATGCCATTCTTTGGTACTCATGCCGCAACTGTTTTAGGTTCAGGGGTATCCTCTTAGCTATTTTACACACCAAATAGAGCTTCTTTTGAATCTCTTTTTACAAGCTATCCCTTTATAGGACTCCCCACCTTTATGGAGTTTCTTTAGGCCCAGGTCTGACTCCTTCAAAACAGACTTGACTGCCGAGTTAAATCGTCCGTTCAATCTCGTTAAGAATATGTGAACGGGCATCGGCATTGGTGGTAGGTTATCTCTTTCTCAGATCATGCAGAATAATACGAGAAAGGATCACTCTCTTTTATTTTGAATTGAGAAGAGTATTCTTAGGTATAGGTTTATCACTTTTCCGGAATCGAGGGACTAAATCTACGGAAAAGGAACACCCGGTTTGAGCTTAGTTTTCTCTTTTTCGTGCTCTGGACCCAAACATGAAAAAGATTTCGAGTGTACTTTGTGTCTTTGTCATGCTCGTTAAACACTTAAGAACAAAGAAACAAGTTTATTGTTGTAAGCCCCATTTATCGTAACCAAATGAATCTTTCCAAGTGATCTTGCTTTCCTTCACACTCATAAAACTCAAGCTATTTTATGTTGTTCTGGAAGGAGCGTTGGGTAGGTGGTAATTTAACCTTTTTCGGACCTTCCTGACTAAGTTCGAAAAAGGTTCACCTTTTCTTCTTCGGAAGTTAAGAGAGTTCTTCTGTGTTTTGTTTTATACTTTTTCGGCCTCAGGAGACTAAATTGGATGAAAAAGGATCCCCTTGGAGTCTTCTTTGGATTTTTCAGACTCTCTAAATGTGAAAATACCAACTGAGCAGGTACTAGTTCGGGCTCATTAAATCCACGAATCAGTGACACTATCAAGCATTATTTTCCCATCTTTTCATGCTTGTTAAAAAATGAAGAGGGAACCGAGTTGAGTTTCCTGGACTCGTTAAAATTTCACAGGGAAGGTAAGGAAGAAGTTTTCTCTTGTTTTCAGTAATGGCAGCATGTCATCCTTGAAAATAGCACTCTTTGTTTTCCGATATCCATGTTTCAGTGTTCACTTTTGTTCAACTATTACTTTGAGTTTCTTACTCCTCCTCTTGTCCATTATACCTGGGGAATCTGATCATGTCTCCTACATGACAGATAAGTCTAGTTGTTCTATCTATAAGTTATACGCTGCCTTGGGTCATCTCTGTGTTGTGCTCTTTGTTCAAGGACTCTTCCCAATGTCTGATCTATAGCCTGATCCCATCATTGTTATCTCTGTTATCTATTGTGTCTCCCTTCTTTTGCCCAGTTCCTAGTCACTCTTGTGATCCGTTGTAGGATCTATTGCCTTCCTTATCACAGCATGGTTCCATTTCAGCACTTCCTGATGATGAAGACCTAGAGTTTTGACGATAGTACCTCAAGATTCACTTTCATCATTGGTGAATTCCTTTGCTTCAGTTGTTGATTATCATCCATTGATTGATAAACTATTGAATCCTTTCCATGTTCGTCTTCAGCTTACCCTTATTCACATGGCTTGGATTGTACTGGTTCTTTGGGATCTCTTATGAAGACCTTAGTTCCTCACCTATGGACTAAGTTGCGCAAGATTATGTTCTATTCCTATACACAGCTTCCATATATTTGAAGACTCATCATTATTGTATATTGTGGCTTCGATCCACCTTTGTAATATACGTGGTTTATACCCGTATCATATGATGTACTCAAATATTGTAAAGGAGCTAGTGTTCCAGTAAATTGAACATAGCATCCTCATATGTAACTTTGTCTATGACATTAATATGTATTTGTTTCAAGTACTCTCTCTGCTCCATTGGATTTTTGAGTTCTCCAAAGATGAAGATTATAATTTATTTTGGCCATCATTTCCCTCTGACCTCACACATTCGGGGGCATCTGTTATCCACCTGAATGGAACCTCTCCGTTCGAGTGCCGACATCCCTCATGTTGGCACACAAAAGGACATCTATGGATTGAGGGTTGCCCAAAACACTATAGATGGGCTTATTATGAACTACATTCATCATCCATCCAGCTGGTTATTTTTACCCTTTTGCTATGTCAAGTTATATACGCGACTCTCTATATACGCAGCTCGCGTGTTATACGCGAGTGTCGGTTATTGCAGGTCGCGTATGGATGTATACGCAGGTTGCTCTTATAGCAACTCGCGGATCATACACGATTTGTCAGTCTTGATACCCGCGTATATGTCCCTTTGATATTAAAAATAAAAAAACGTGATTACTTGAGATTAGTTAAGCCATTTAACCTTAATCTCCTTAACTGTCTCAACCTCCTCAACCTTCGAAACTGCCTTATTTCACCATGTATAAATACAGGCCTTGGGGAGGGTTTTGGGATATACACTTGGAGAGAAAAGTTATGTTGGTGGAGTTTATACAGAAGTATTTTGAGCAGTGGAACTCAGAATCCTTTGGCTGTAGAGGAGTCCTTGTCTTAGGTGTTGGGTTGTAATATGAACTCTTTCATTATTGTTAATAAAGAGAATCCTTCTTCCATATGTGTCTTGAATGTATCTCATGTATTGTGGTTTGATAAATGTTTATGTCTCAACATTATTTTTATGATTTATCTGACTTGGTTATATATATGAATCATCTTGTATTTGGAAGATTGACTCTTGACAGGTGAAGGAGAAGCATCCCTGAATACTTTGGAGGAGAAGCAGAGCGGAAGAGGACAAGCTAGGATCAACTGTCGTGTATTGGGTAAGTCTTTCTCATCCTCCTATTTCCTTTACTACACTCTAGAGTCAATTTCCTGCAAGTTTATTGAGTATGTTGGTAACCCCAAACCTTTGGTTATAAGGTGTTTACTCCTGTACAACATCGGCTCACTTTTAACCAAAAAAGGTAAGCCGAAAACTAGTTAAAAGGGGAAAACAGGAACCAAGGAAAGCAGGCTTTCCTTGGGATCTTGACTTGCCTTTTGGGCAGCCAATAAGATGTGCACTTTCATTGTAGAATATTAAATTTTATCATACAACAAATGAAACTACCATAACAGCAAGCTACGAATTTTCACTAAAATACTTGCGAAAATATGGTAATTTTAGCTAGATCTCTTAAAATTGAACTTTATGTGCAAAACAAAACTAAGATCTAGACTATGAGATTCAAGAGGATAGATCTATGTTGAAATTAATTTTAAGATGATAGATCTAAACAAAATCAAAGCTAGGAAAAGGTAACTGGGTGAAGAGTTGATCTTGAGGGAGGAAGAGGAGGAGAGAAATGCTGGTTTCCTTGAAGATCCACAGTGGAACTTTCAGGTGGAATGTCAAGCGACTATTTCCTTTGGAAGGTTTTGGAGAGAGTGAAGAAACAAAATAGATCAGCATCCTCTCCAATGTAGGAACCTGCAGCTCAACTAAAATCAAGAAACTTGCCAAAAAACTTGTGAGATCCGATTAGTACATACACAGAGATTCAAAATAACATGCATATAAACTTATGGGACATGTTGAATCTAGGTCTCTACACATGCATCAGAGGAAAGAGATGGCCAATAAACTTATTGAAAAGCACCTTTCCTACCAATATTATAATAAGCTTATTATCAATATTAACAATGGATCTACAAGCAATTAGCAAATCATGAACACAGATATAGGTTACCTTAGTAAAACAATGGCAATCATCATCCACACATACAATGGCACAACACCGTATTGCATCCAAATCTTCTCTTTATTTCAAATGAAAAATACAACAGTAAAATAGCAGCAGCACCTCAATCCCAGTTCTAACTAGCTTGGAAGAGGAGACTGTTCCTGGATATATACAAAATACAGGACATCCAACCTAGGGGGGGCTCACTTCCTCATGGAATCAGATGAAATCAGCTGATGGAGAGTTCATCAATGCAGAACTAAAGCTGAACTGAGCCTACTTGTCAACCGGGGGCTTGATTGAGCTGACACATCAACCCATACAATGACACATTAGTCCACAGAGCATTCAGGAGAGTCCACACATGTGGAGGAGAGAGAGAGGGCGCAATTCCCCATGAATATAGCTGAAGATCAACTCTGGATCTGATTTGATCACCTCCTTCAGTCAAGGATTTGTCAGATCCAGTCAATCTGCTTCAGATCTGACTGATTTCAATCAAATCGGCTGAGAATCCATTGATTTATGATTTTGGATTTGCTCCATTATTCATCAATTTATTAATTAAAATAATCAATAATTGATTTTTGGGGCTTTCTGACCTGAGTGATGGAAAATCACTCAAAACTAGGAAATACCGGGTCCATGGGTTTACATGGTGCTCTTGGCTTGAAAATGAGCACCTACATGACTGAAACTGATTATTTGTCCCATTTTTATTACAAAATCAATTTTTCCAATTAAACTATTAAAAAATAGCCTAAGTTTTGGAAAAATTAAATTTTAATAAAAAACACTGAAAAAACTGAAAAAACTGAAAAAATGAAAAAATGAAAAACACCTAGGGGGACTTAGACATGTTCATATGACTCGATAATGATGTCTAGCATGTTTATACATTGACACATAGACTCTAATAACCTCAATAGGCCTAAATGCCAAGCCGACCACCCCAACTTTGGAGGTATGGAGTGAAAAACTCAGAAATTATCAGTCGTTTATTCAACAACCAATAATAACCAAGGGAAAAAACACCCTGGGCTGATCAGATTGACAAATAAAGTCTAAGAGACCGAGTCTTTTACAGACACTATCATGCTAGAACATTTATTACAACTTCCCCATGGGGTATGAACATGTGATATAGTACAACAAGCACTTCCCAGAAGTACTTCCATAGGTCTTCTGAAGTCTGAATAAGTTAACCCTGTCTGGTTCACCAGGTTCACTTGATAAAAAACCACTAAGTATAACTTAGGTGGTAACAGTACCATTGGGTCCACTTGGCCTAATTGGGGCACATGTTTCAGTTACTAAAGTGTGGGGAACACTAATTGAGGCTTACTTCCACTGATTGCACTTAATTGCATCAGTTTAGGAACCTCCTAGACCAATCCCTACAATTTAGGAGCCACTGGGAGTGCTGAAACCAACCAAGGTCAGTTCAGTTCAGTTAATGACTAGTTAAGCTAAGTTAGGAGTTAGTTACATTCAGTTCTATTCCTCTACATTTAGTTAGCGCTAGGTTTACTTGACTGCACTCATGAGGGGCACATTTCTCACCTACCACAGTCAGTTAGCCTTAGTCAACACTGAATGTAACACTTGAGTTGTGTTTTAGAGCTCTGATGAACTCCGGTTATTGTTTAGACAAGGTCAGTTAACTACTGAGTCCTCTGATAGTGATTTAGACAAGGTCTTAGTTACCTACAGTCAAGTAGAGTCTATTAATTTGAATTTCCTCATGTGGATTTGAATTTCAAGTGGCTATTAAAGCCATTGTACTTCATTGTAATTATTATCCGATCACTTTTTTATTAATGAAAGCATTCACAGCTGCAAGCCATTTTTGCACGATTTCATTCTTCAATTGCTGAGTAAATTGTGTGATCTATTTTGTGAGTTGTGTGTTTGTCCCCAGATCTATGTGCTCAATTTAATATCCCCCCCCAGCATGGCCTTCAGAGGCTGGGTGGATGGATCCAACATGATCTACGGAGGTTGGATGGGGAGGTTCAACTTTAACTACAAAGGTTGAACGGGTGCCCTCAGCATGAAATGCAGAGGCTGAGTGACTAAATAAACCCTTCCCTGGAAAGGTTGGAAGGATCCCACCATCATGATCAACAAAGGTTGTATGGTGAAGATCAACATGACTTGCAGAGGTTGAGTTCTTAGATCCAACATGATGTGAAAAGGTTGGATAGGCACCCCCAACATGAACTGCATAGGTTGGGTGGTGAGGTTAACTTGACCTGCAGAGGTTGAATGGTTTCCCCCTTGCTTATGTGTCTTCTTCCTATTCTTCCTTCTTTTACTCCTTTTAGACTGTTGGTTACTAGTATTATTACTTTCACCGCATGTGGTAGAAGGAGGAGGAGAAGCAACTACAGGTGAAGGGGAAACAATGTTTTGATACCCTTGATATAAGGATCTCACTTGAGACACATCAATATCATTCAAGATAGTTGGAGTGGAAAACAACCACACCGGTATCCCTAGGGTGAATCTAGGTAGATTCAAGGTGACCATCAAAGGAACACCAACATTCCTTGTTAGAGGAATAGTACAAGGATTTTCTAGCATGGGGATCTCTTGGTTGGTTTTCAAAGGGGTGTTAGCCATAGTTTCAAACAATAATACAAATTATGAGGTCAACAGGAAACCAACAATACAAAGAACACACCACTAGAAAAAGGCCTAAATATCAATCCAGACAAACAAAATTCCTTCCAAAGGAAAGTCTGGGATGATGAGGGCCCAAAAATATCTAGTGAAGGAAGGAGAGTATTTGCTTGGCATCTCATGAATATCCCTCTAGGTGCAAGCACTAGAAACACCCAACCTCCCTCCTAGATTGTCTACCGAGGTTACCTTCCAAGTCTACCCTAGGTGCATTGGAAAAATCCTTCCAATGCCACCCATGTAATATTCTAGTAGACAAGATACTAAGGTTATCAAAATCATGAAGAAAGACTGGCGTTACACATAAATCTCATCACCATCATGTGTTGAGGCCTAAAAGATTAGAAGTTGCCATCAATTCCCAAACTGTGAAGTTGGGCATTGGCCCAGACTCTTGTTTTCCATATTTGAGTCCACCACTGCATTTTCCTTTAATGCAAAAAGTGTTACCCTCTTCAGTAATGCCTATTGTCTCTTGAAAATAAGTGGTGCCACCGCATATGCCCCTTGATCAAAGATCATTTCCACCTTGGTAACGCTCTGTCTACATAGAGAAAAAGCGGTGCTTGAGTTAAAAAGAGAAAAATAGAAGATTCATGAAGCTTCTCGAAGGAAGACTTTGTGCCACCCTCATCCCTACTCTTACGGAACACTTGGAGCTCAAGATCCTTAATTTTTGGATCTCCCTTCCATCGCACCCACCATTTTCTCAACCATCCCTATCCTCCCAAGGCCTATAAAACCTTCCTCATTCCCCATGGCTGAGAGAGAGAAAATTTATGATGTTGCACTAAGGTTCTGGCCAAATCTAGGGTGAGCATAGAAGGAGCAAGTTGGATCTTTTGAGGACAAGGCATGGCATGTGAAGGAGCATTACAACACTAAGGCAATGGTTGTAATATTTCTTCTTCATTTTAATGCAAAGATGGTTCCTTTCCTATAAAATTTATTCTATTGCAATCATTCATTTTATTATTGGATTCCTTAGTCACTAATATAAAACTATAGACTATGTTTTGGTACCTTTGATCTTGCTTGTTTATTTGATGTGTTTGTGCAGGTACATCCATGGAGATTCATCACCATAGGAGATAACTACATCACACTACAGAAAATCCAAGAGAATCATTCCACATAACTACAAGCTCTACAGGAAGTCTTCCATCCTTGTCATCACTCATTTGTTCTATATCTGAACGATTCAGACCTAGAGAAACAACTCTTGTCAACAAGAGGTGTGATTTTCTAGCAACAAATATGGCGACCATACCGGGGAATCTTCTCTGATTTATAGGATATTGGGGGCCCACCTCATTCATAGAGGGGATTATGAGTTAACCGAGTTGGAGGATAAGCTCAACTAGTTAACTCTGGACATTCCAGATGCAACTATCGACGACCTCTATAGGATGTATAAGAGACATATAGTTGGAGTGTCAGGTCGATTTAGCCACCTACTACGGAAGTAGATAGGGCTATCATGTTCTATCATGAGCACCACTAGACGTTCGACATGATGTATACACTGAAATATAGCTAGCTTCAGGATTTTTTCCATTTTTGTATATCTAAAATCCAGAGTGCTTTAGTCGGGGTCTTCTGACCATATTTTGTAAAGCACTTATATATATACACACAAACTTATTTACGGTGTTTATATGTGTTCAAATCAAAAATGATATTTACATGATTTTTTATGTGTCTTTTACTATTTATTTGATTTTACATTAAACCATGTTTTATCTATAAAATTTATGTATGGGAAATGTATCAGTCTAAAATGTAGTTTTCCAATGAGTTGTAAACCGTATTATAAGACCTAGGAATGTTCCTATAAGTGATTGATTCAAACGACCTTTCTAATAGACACACTCTTCAAAAAATATGAAGAAGTTTGGGGTTTATAATGGTATAAAGGTGGTTTAAATGACAAACCACTAGTTGTGAGTCCATGAATACTACCAATTCATGAATGTACTGAGATGTAGCCACAGTCAACAAACCTATCACTTCTTGATATTTGATGATGTTGTTGGTAGTTGTACCAATACAAATGTCTCTTGAATTGACTATGTCATGTGTCATGGAATACAAAACCAAAGTAGCTGAAGCAAGGTTCAAGGTATGACGACAAGCACCATCAGGAAAACCATAAAAATCCATCTGATCTGCATAACCAAATCATGGTATAAATAGTACTGACAAAAACTCAAAACCATATTGAAATTCCAAAACACACCAAACATTTAAGCAATATACATATATACAAGGTACCATACAATGACTTCAAGCATAGTAACTTTCAGGTACAACCCATAGTGAGGTTGCCCGAAAGGTATCCCATTGTAGTCTACAAGCTTTTAGGCCCCTTTCTCTAAAACTCTACTAACGATAAAGGGACCATACCACATGAATTCAAACTTCCCCTTCCCTAGATTTTCATGTCTTTGATCATAAGTTAGAACCATGTCACCTTTGTTAATGACACGAGGTTGAACAAACTTATCGAACTGGGCCTTAACGCATTTTTTATGCGCCTCGTTAGCCAAGGAATCATCTCTTCTATTTTCATCAAGGTTTGTCAAGTTAAAAAACTATTCTTCTTCGATGGAAGTGTTCGAGACAAGTTCTACTGCAAGATTTAGTAACGGGATTTGACATTCTATAGGAAGGACAACTTCTAGTCGATAAACCAACTGAAAAAGGTGTGAAACTAGTAGTTGTTTTAATTGAATTCATATAATCCCATAGTGCGGAAAACATAGTCAAATTCGAGTTGGATTTGTGATCTCCAACCATCCTATGTAGCATAGTTTTCAAAAAAAATTAATGGCCTCAACCTGAGCATCAGCCAACGAGTAATACAGAGTTGAGTTTTCATGGAAACACCCCAGCTTAGCACTTAACTCATCCACCATCTGATTGCAGAAATGAGATCCATGGTTAGTGACTAAGGATTGTGGAACTCCAAACCTAGCTATCACACGATTAAACAAAAAGAGGGTGGCAGTATTTCCATCCTCTGCATATGTAGGAATTCCTTCAACCCATTTTGTAAAGTAATCAATGGCTACGATGATGTAACCATGCCCCTGGATGAGGTAGGCTTACAATGCATGAAATCAATAACCCATTTGGAAAAAGGGCCAACAACAATGATGGGGTGTAAAGGAGTAGGGTGGGTGCGATTTTTAGGATAAAGAGTTGACAAGGTGGGTATTTCTTAATCGCCTCATGACAATATTTGAATATTGAGGGCCAAAAATACCCAGTGTGAAGAATTTTCTGAGCTATCTCCATCCCATAAAGATGTCTTCCGCATGCTTCGATTGGAAACCATTCAACACTTTTTCAACCTCTTCGTGTGTAAGACATCATCAAAGAATGGAGTCAATACCATGTCGATACAATGTATAATTTAAAATAAGATAATACTTTTCATGGTGACGAATTCAACGACAATCGTCATGAGACATGTCGGGCTGAAATCTTTGGGTCTGGAGATAAATGATCAAATCTCCATACCATGGGTTGGTTGTGATGATCAAGAACAAAAAATCATACGGAAATGAATCATTGGGCTCGGCTTCCATTAGAGCATACGGAAGGTCATACATTAACTCTGCAAAAACCAAGGACTTCTTCGAAGTAGCCTTAGCCAACTTGAGATCGAATTCCTATAAGATGACGATCCAACAAGAATACTTTCCCCCTATTACTTGACAAGTAAAAATGTAATACATGGGGTTTTTATGCACGAGAACAATTGTGGTGCGTAGTAAGATGTAGTGATGAAATTTCTACACAACAATAACATTAGCCAAAGCTAGATTCTCCACACACGAGTAATGGGTTTTAGAGTCAAGAAGACTCTTACTTAGGTAATAAATCACGTGTTCTTGGCCATTGGGATCTTCCTGCACTAGAACCACACCAATAGTAGTAGTGGAGGTAGCAAAATACAACATAAAGTCTTTTGAGTAATTTGGGGGGTGCAACACTGGTGAATGTGTCAAAACGTGTTTTAAATTATCAAAATCTCGCTGGGATTTGTCATCAAAAAATAATGGAGTGTCCTTCTTCAGGAGACGCATATAGCCATGTGTTTTTTCTGCGAAGTTGCATACGAAACGATGAAGAAAGTTTTCCTTCCCCTGCAAACTTTGGAGTTCAATGATATTAGACGGAGCATGTAACGCCAAAATAATAGTAATTTTCAAAGCATCTATCTGCATGCCATCTTTGCAAAACACAAAGCCAAGAAGACGTCCAGTCTCAACACAGAACACAAATTTGTGTGTATTAAGCCGAATATTATAATGATGTCCAGTCTCAACACAGAAGACAAATTTGTGTGGATTAAGCCTAAGGAAAATGTCCCTAAGGTTCCCTAGGTGGTCCTCCTATTGCTATGAATGAGCAGGGAGATCGTCAAGATATGGCTCCACGACGTGCTTAATATCATGAAAATCATAGGACATGGCGCGATCGAATGTAGCTCCGACATTTTTTAAAACAAAGGGTAACTTCCGATATGCAAAGGTTCCCCACAGACAAATGAATATCATTTTATGCTGATTGATGGGTAGAATTTCTATCTGATTGTAGCCAGAAAATCCATCCATAAAAGAAAAGATGATTCTCCCAACACAGTTATCAATGATTTGATCGATGTGTGGAGTAGGAAAATTGTCCTTAGGACAATCCATATTTAAATCTTGGAAATAGATACAAACCCTAATAGTTACCTTCTTTTTAGCTACATGGACAATATTAGACACCCATTCCATCAGTGGTACGAGATAAATAAACCTTACTTTCAGAAGTTTTTCCACTTCGGATTTAATAGCCTCAACCTTCCTAGGATAACTTGACGTAGTTTTTGTCATACTGGCCTTGCCGTGGGATAAGTTTTAATCTCATGTACAAAAATGGATGGATCAATCCCAGGAATTTTTCCATACCTCCAGGAAAAAACATCTCGAAACTCTTTGAATAGAGTTCTATAACTTTCATTTTCTTATGTTGAACAGTTCTGGCCCACATGAACATGATCAAAAGTTCTGGGCTTGAGGACTGCTGACAATATAAGTACTAATGAGAGACACAAGATCAAAGTCTATCGAATTGGAATTGGGAAGGAAATAAGATCTATGATGATGATCTTCCCATACAGGTTCATCTGCACTCATGATCTCCATAATGGACTCATTCAACGAAAAATTCTATGAGAGATAGTCTAGAGTGGGGAGAGAGGGTTCTAGCCAATAGGGCAGGTGGTAAGGATCTGAAGCCACTAGATGAAGGTCATCAAAATGGACAATGAAAGTAGATTGAACATAATCATAGAGTGCTTTGTAAGGGCCTAGAGAGGGTGACTCAATAACTTCTTGTCTCTAGGACTGTGGCTGGTCATGGAAATCATGTTCATAGTTTCCACTTCCATACTAGGAGGGGTTGATGGGAACCCTCCCATGAGGGTTGAATCCTTCAACATACCTTCCCTAACTGATTGATAAGGTGGAGGGGATTGACCTAGCATAGGGGTATTATTTTAAGTGGGGGTAGTCATATCTGGTGAACAAAAATCAAGTTGATCGATGGTCACAATCTTCCCTAAATGAGGAAATTGGAGAGTTTGAAAAATTGTTGAGGAAACAACCATCACAATATAGAACCAGTTTCTCCCCAATAGAAAATTGTAATCCAATGTATCATCAAATACCTCCACTTGAATGGAAAAGTTCTTTCCCCCAAGCTCTACCGAAAGGGTCAGTAACAGACCATGAGGTTGGAAACCTCATCTGTCGAAAGATTTCAAGGTTGTGGGTGACTTCGCAAGTTTGGGAGAACCAATGGCTATCCAACCAGACACATAAAATATCAAGGTGGAAGCTCCTTCATCCAAGACAGTCTTATGGACCTTTATCCAAACTAATATTGTCGCAATTTGAAACATGAGTTTGTGGGGTAATATAGACTTCTAAGTCTCCACAGTAAAATGAATCAAATTAGTATTATATGGGTCTAAGGCCCTGTTAACCTAAAAAATCCCTCACTCAGCTCTAGATGGCCTACGCCACTGAAGGAAACCCATCCACGACCCTCCATTAGACCCCCACACCCTGAAAAAGGATTAAGGATTAAGGAAAGGGCTTAAAAACCCCAAAAAAGAGCCTAAATAACTCTCCTAGGGGCTAAAGCCTCCAAAACGGATGCAAAGCCCACCGCTCTGCTAACTCATGGAAATGAGGTGAGTAGGCTGTGGCATGAAATGTTTGGCCTTATTAATTTCAAATATTTGCAGAAATTAGAGAAAAACTCCATGGTTGAAGGCCTCCCGATCATCAAGGAAACCATGGGAATTTGCAAAGGCTGTGTGATTGGAAAACACCCTAAGCACAAGTTCGATTGGGGGAAGAAAAACCGAGCTACATGCATATTGAGGCTGATACATTCTGATATCAATAGTCTGATGCCTATAAAATCCATGAATGGATCAAGGTATCTCCTTACTTTTATTCATTATTTTTCAAGGTATACATGGGTTTTCTTTCTCAAAAAGAAATAAGAAGTATGTGAAAATTTTTCTGAATTGAAGGCCTTGATCGAAAATGCCTCTGGGCTTAAGATCAAGATATTGAGATCTGATAATGGAGGGGAATATGTCATTAATTTTTTTCTGTACATATTCTCCCAAAGTGGTATTCAGGTCCAGCATTCAATTCCCTACACTCTACAGCATAACGACGTAGCGGAAAGGAAGAATCAGTCTCTTAAGGAGATGACCACATGTATGTTGGAATCTACGAAGCTTGCTGCAAATTTGTGGGCTGAGGCCATGAATTCTGCAGCATACATTCAAAACAGGGTGCCACACTCATCAGTGAAAGGGAAAACCCCTTTCTAAGTATACTTCTGACACAAGCTGGATGTGTCGAACCTACGGGTGTTTGGGTCCACTGCATGGGCCCAGATTCCACTTGATAAAAGAAGGGGTTTGCAGCCACAAAGGATAGAGTGTCTATTTATTGGATATCCTGATGAATCTAAAGGGTTCAAGCTACTATATATCAATACCAAACAGGTCATCATCGAGAGAAGTGTCAAGTTTGATGAGCCTCTTCAGGAGGTGGAACTAGTGAAGGAGAAAACTGCTGAATTTTCTTCCTGTTCTAATGAATATTTGGATGATGAAATTGGGGGTGATGACCCTGATTTGGATCCTCTAATTTCTGATATCAGTATGCAGAAATCATAATCAGAACCTGAAGTGCAAAATCATCTTCCTACATGGGACCGACAAACACTCTCCTCCACAGGAGACAACATTGGAAATCCGAATGATCCAAGGAGAACCCGGTCTGATTTCAAAAGAGAAGGTATTGCGCTCTCTTGTCCTGATAATTTTATCTCCAAAAATTGATATTTGATGATTATTTCAGATCCAAAATCCTACTATCATGCTCAGAAGGATCCGAGATGGCAAGTTTCCACGGATGAAGAGATGAATTCTCTTCAGAAAAACACTACTTGGGAGCTAGTTTCTCTTCCTTTGGGAAGGAAATTGGTTCAATGAAAGTGGGAGTTTTGGACCAAGGTTTATACTGATGGACATAGCTACAAATATAAGGCAAGGCTGGTATCAAAATGTTTCTCTCAGGTCCAAGGAGTGGACTACCATGAGACCTTTGCACCAGTTGCAAAAATGGACTCCATCCGCCTTGTTTTGGCAATTTTAGCATCCAAGAACTGGGAAGTGCATCACATGGAGATATACATGAAGCAGCCTGAGGTCTAAATCACTGATCCATATTTGGTTTTCAAGCTAAATAAGTCACTATACGGGTTAAAACAGGCCCCAAGAGAGTGGTATTCCAAGATGGATGCCTTCCTTCTCTCGCAAAACTTTCAGAGATGTAGATCAGATCCAAATGTGTATTTACAGTAGTATGATGGTCATATAATTATTATTATTTTATATGTTGATGACTTAATGATCACAGGTAGCACAATTTCCTCCATTTCATCCATCAAAACTGTTCTCCACAATGCCTTTGAAATGAGTGATTTGGGGCTTCTAAAACAATTTTTGGGGCTCAAAATTGAGCAAAATTCTGATGGGATTATGGTTACTCAGTCCAAATACATTTCAGACCTGTTATTCAAGTTTAACATGGATTATTGTATGCCTGCACCACTCCCTTTCATTTCAGGGATCAACCTTGAAGAAGGAAAAAACACACCTCCCATGGACTTCACTATCTATCGACAACTGATTGGTAGCTTGTTGTACTTGACACATTCTAGGCCTGATATTTTATATGTCATGAATGCTATATCAATATACATGAAGCAGCATCATGATATTCATTGGAAGGAAGCCAAAATGATCCTCCAGTATATTCAGGGAACCAAGACCTCCGACATTCACTATGTTGTAGACTCCGAGCTACAGTTGGTTGGACACATAGATTCCGATTGGGTGGGTGATTCTATTGATTAGAAGTCTACTTTTGGAAATGTATTCATGTTTGGTGGTGGCCCCATTTGCTGGTCAAGAAAAAAGTAGGCTGACATAGCACTATCTTCAGCAGAGGCCGAGTATCGAGGAGTGGTGAATGCTTGCATCCAAGTAGCTTGGTTGCAAGGCATTCTTTCAGAGTTTGATCTTGGTATTACTTTGTCCATTGTCCTATTTTGTGACAATCAAAGTGCAATTAATATATCCACGTATCTAGTTACAAGGCAGAGGACCAAGCATGTAGAGATCCACATGCACTATATCAGGGAGCTAGTGCATGAAAGGACCATCATTCTGTAATACTGCCCGACTGATGAGTAGATTGCAGACATATTCACCAAGAGCTTCTTAGAAAAGAAGTTCTCTTACCTCTGTTCACTGTTGGGGGTGAGTTCATCGGGGTGATTCAGACTACTTTCAGTGTTCATCTTAAGGGGGGGTTTTTCCCAATGGGTTTTCCCTCTTTTCCTCGCTTAGTTTGTTTTGAGCATTGTTTCAGTTTCAGCATTGTACATGGTGACCTATGGCCTTAGTTTCCAGGGCCCTAGCATTTTTATGCATCTATGTTTTCTAACTCTTCCCGAGTATAGCTTAAGGGGGGGTTTTGGAGACATTTACCAAAATACACACTCTTTTTGGTCAAACTAGCCTAATTAAACCACTATCCTAAGTATAATTGACATTAATTGACATCAGTGGAGCATTAATTGACATCATCCAGTCACACCCTTGCCTACCTTCAGTCAAGGAGGTTAACTTAGCCTTCTCCTACATTTGGGGAGGATAACTAGAGCAGTCCAGGGGTGATCTGAGGGATATTAATGCACCTAATTTCTAACTGGTGGTTACCATCAGTTAAACAAGTCAGTTAAGGTGACTCCTCTCATTAAATATATTATTTAATGAGTATTTAATGAACTCGATTCAACAGGGGTGCCTCCACCAACTTTTGATGTGTAGTTCTACTTCAGTTAACCTCATCAGGGTTCATTGGAGTCAGTGTAGCGCTACCTCTTGATGGTTGGTGAGCTGTGACATGTGTCTGATCTCTTTCAGTTGAGACTTAGTCATTTATTGCACTCTGACTTCAGTTAGGGCTAGTTGAGTCAATTAGGGTTTTGTTCAGTGGTTAACTGAGTGTGAACCATGGCTTACAGTCACTTAAGCTAGACTCAGTCATTCAATTCGAATGACCTCCTAAGGAATTTGAATGATCTCTTCATTCATGCTTGTAGCATGACATTGTAATTGTAATCATTCATTCTTTATGTGAATACAAAGCGGCTACTATTCCTGTAGACCGATTACACCATTTCATGAGTTATTTGTTGATTAATTCTTGATGAGATTGATTCTTTGTTCCTAGATCAATAGACAATATTAATATGGTATCAGAGATTACGGTGGGATGAAGCTCTATCTCTCAAAAATAAGCTTTTTGACAGATTTTTGCATGAAATTTGAGCAATAGCTCAAAATCCAGCACTGCACCAGAAGCCAAGGCTTACCACTTAATACCCCAAGTAAAGAACTTGTTGATCAAGCTTGCTTGATTGACTACATTGGGTGTGATGAAAGCCTAAAATGTGTAGGCTGTTCGACCTTACATTTCCCTTTCTGTTTTGATTTTCAGGTTTCTACAGGTGAAGCATTTGCTCCAGCACATCGAGATGGACTCCTTAGTAGATCTCTTGACTCCATACAATTTCCACTCATGGAAAGGTGATATGGAGATTCAGTTGTGCTCCAAATGAATTTTTAGAGTCACCATGGACACTGAGGTTGAGCCTGTATCTGCCATAGAAAAATCAAGATTCTTGAAAAAGAAGGATGAAGCCTTCAGTTTCTTGTGCCTCTCTATTTCCCATGACCTTCTCTTCCATCTTACGGGATTGAAGAATCTGAAAGAAATATGGGACAAATTGGAGACTCTATATGGAAAGCATGATGACTTAAGGGTTTACCAGCTTGAAAATGAACTCATGTCTCTCCAAACCTCCAACTTTGATACTCTGAATGATTTCTTCACAAAGTTCAAGCATAATATTTTAATCTTGAAGCAATGCAAAGTGGAGAAGGAGGATGATCATCTCATCCTCACCATACTCTCCAAAATTGGGGCTGATTATTCTATTTTTGTTTCTCCATTTCATGTAGGGAAGCTCACAACCCTTGGATGAAATATGCCTACACTCAATGCCTTCATTGAGTCCGTAACATTTGAACATGACAAGCTTGTCTAGATGGGGATCATCTAATATTCCCGTGATCAATCCCTCCATGTCTCTAGGCCCAAAGATCTAAAGGGTAAAGAAAATCAACAAAACAATAAAAAAACAAAATTTGATGCTCCTAAGCCTAGAGTTGAAAATCAGCAGCATGAGGAGTCTTCCGGCTCAAGGAAGATCAAAGGAAAAGGGCACCATGGCAAGGAAAACATCAAGTGTTCTTACTATGGGAAGGGATTCCACCCTGAACATGCCTACATGAAGAATAATATTGATGAAGAAACCTCTCTCCTTGAGAGGAATCACATCAATCTTTCGGAAAGCTTTCGGAGGAGAGATCAGCAAGATCAGGAACCACAGCATGAAAAAGGTCATGCCCTCATGGCAAGCACTTCGAATTCCAAAGAAATGTTGATTGAATCTGGAGCTTTGAACCACATGATGGCTGAAAAAGACTACTTTTCATCCTTGGAGACCAGCAAATCCATCCCCATCCACATGGGAGATGACTCCACCACCATTTCAGAAGGACAAGGTACTGTAGATCTTGAAAATGGTTTTTTCTCTAATGTTGTGTATGTACCGTCTTTGGCATAAAATATTCTTAGTGTGTATCAGATGAAACATACAGGAGTGCCTAAGAGAGTCTCTTTCATCCCAAATGATGTTGAGATAACATAAATTGCATCTGGGAAACTCATTGCTAAAGGCCTTGCAAACCATCATGCAAAAGCCTATGAGTTATCTCACTTTGTTGCGGATTCAAATCCCACCGCTTTGATAACTCATGGAAATGAGGTTAGTAGGCTATGGCATGAAAGGTTTGGCCATATTAATTTTAAATATTTGTAGCAATTACAGAAAAACTCCATGGTTGAAGGCCTCTTGGTCATCAAGGCAACCACGAGAATTTGCAAAGGCTGTGTGATTGGAAAACACCTTGAGCACAAGTTCGATTGGGGGAAGGCAAACCGAGCTACATGCATATTGGGGCTGATACATTCTGATATCAGCGGTCTGATGCCTATAATATACATGAATGGATCAAGGTATCTCCTTAATTCGATTGATTATTTTTCAAGGTATACATGGGTTTTCTTTCTCAAAAAGAAATCAGAAGTATGTGAAATTTTTTCTGAATGGAAGGCCTTGATCGAAAATGCCTCTGGGCTTAAGATCAAGATATTGAGATCTGATAATGGAGGGGAATATTTCATTAATTATTTTCTATACATATTCTCCCAAATTTGTATTCAGTTCCAACATTCAATTCCATAGACTCCACAGCGGAACGAAGTAGCGGAAATGAAGAATCGGTCTCTCAAGGAGATGACCACCTCTATGTTGGAATCTAAGAATATTGCTGAAAATTTGTGGGCTGAGGCCATGCATGATGCAGCATACATTTATAACAGGGTTCCACACTCATTAGTGAAAGGGAATACCCCTTTCAAAGCATACTTCGAACACAAGCCGGATGTGTCGAACCTACGAGTGTTTGGGTCCACTGCATGGTCTCAGATTCTGCTTGATAAAAGAAGGGATTTGCAACCGCAAAGAATATAATGTATATTTATTGGTTATATTGATGAATATAAATGGTTCAAGCTTTTGGATATCAATACCAAACAGATCATCATCGATAGAAGTGTCAAGTTTGATGAGCTTCTTCAGGAGGTGGAACTAGTGAAGGAGAAAACTGCTGAATTTTCTTCCTATTCTACTGAATATTTGGAAAATGAAATTGGGGGTGATGACACTAATTTGGATTCTCTAATTTTTTATATCAGTGTGCAGCAATCATCAGATTCTTAATCATAACCTGAAGTGCAAAATAATCTTTCTACATGGGCCCGACAGACACTCTCCTCCGCAGGAGACAACATTGGAAATCCGGATGGTCCAAGGAGAACCTAGTTTGATTTCCAAAGAGCATGTATTGCACTCTCTTTCCCTGATAATTTGATCTCCAAAAATTTCTATTTTATTATTATTTCAGATCCAAAATCCTACTATCATGCTCGGAAGGATCCGAGATGGCAAGTTTCCACTGATGAAGAGATGAATTCTCTTCAGAAAAACACTACTTGAGAGCTAGTTTCTCTTCCTCCGGGAATGAAATTGGTTCAATGAAAGTGGGTGTTTTGGACCAATATTGCTTCTTATGGAAGCACCTACAAATATAAGGCAAGGATGGTATCAAAATGTTTCTCTTAGGTCCAAGGAGTGGACTACCATGAGACCTTTGCACTAGTTGCAAAAATGGACTCCATCTGCCTTGTTTTGGCATTTTCAACATCCAAGCACTGGGAAGTGCATCACATGGAGATATACATGAAGCAGCCTGAAATATACATCACTAATCCATATTTGGTTTTCAAGCTAAAGAAGTCACTATACGGGTTAAAGCAGGCCCCAAGAGAGTTGTATTCCAAGATGGATGCCTTCCTTCTCTCGCAAAACTTTCAGAGATGTAGATCAGATCCAAATGTGTATTTAAAGAAGTATGATGGTAATATAATTATCATTGTTTTATATGATGATGAATTACTAATCACAGGTAGCATAGTTTCCTCCATTTCAGCCGTCAAAACTGCTCTCCACAATGCCTTTGAAATGAGTGATTTGGGGCTTCTAAAACAATTTTTGGGGCTCGAAATTGAGCAAAATTATGATGGGATTATGGTTACTCAGTACAAATACATTTCAGACATGTTAGTCAAGTTTAAAATTCCTGATTGTCGGCCTGCATAATTCCCTTTCCTTTCAGGGATCAGCCTTGAAGAAAGAAAAAGCACACCTCCCATGGATTGCACTATCTATTGACAGCTGATTGGTAGCTTGTTGTACTTGACACATTCTAGGCCTGATATTTTTTATGTCATGAATACTATATTAATATACATGCAGCAGCCTCATGATATTCATTGGAATATAGCCAATAGGATCCTCCAATATATTCAGGGAACCAGGACCTACGACATTCACTATGCTGCAGACTCTAAGCTAGAGTTGGTTGGATACACAGATTCCGATTGGGCGGGTGATTCTATTGATCGGACGTCTACTTCTAGATATGTATTCATGTTTGGTGGTGGCCCCATTTTCTGGTCAAGAAAAAAGTAGGCTGCCATAGCACTATCTTCAGCAGAGGCCGAGTATCGAGGAGCGGTGAATGCTTGCACCCAAGCAGTTTGGTTGCAAGGCATTCTTTCAGAGTTTGATCTTGGTATTAATTTGTCCACTGTCCTCTTTTGTGAAAATCAAAGTGCTATTAAGATATCCATAGATCTAGTTACCAGGAAAAGGAACAAGCATGTAGAGATCCACATGCACTATATCAGGGAGCTAGTGCATGAAAGGACCATCATTCTGCAATACTGCCCGAATGATGAGTAGATTGCAGAATCTTCAACAAGAGCTTTTCAGAAAAGAAGTTCAGTTACCTCCATTCACTATTGGGGGTGAGTTCATCAGGGCGATTTAGACTACTTTCAGTGTTTAGCTTGAGGGGGGGTTTTTCCCACTAGGTTTTCCCTCTTTTCCTCACTTAGTTTGTTTTGAGCATTGTTTTAGTTTCAACATTGTACAGGGTGACCTATGGCCTTAGTTGCCAGGGCCCTAGAATTTTTATGCATCTATGTTTTCTAACTCTTCCTGAGTGTAACTTAAGGGGGGGTGTTGGAGACATTTACCACCATACACACTCTTTTTGGTCAAATTTGCCTAGTTAAACCACTATCCTAAGTATACTTGACATTAATTGACATTAGTGGAGCATTAATTGACATCATCAAGTCACACCCATGCCTACCTTCAGTCAAGGAGGATAACTTAGCATTCTACATTCGGGGAGGCTAACTGGAGCACTCCGGGGGTGATCTCAGTGATCTTAATGCACCTAATTGCTAATTGGTGGCTACAATCAGTTAAACAAGTTAGTTAAGGTGCCTCCTCTCATTAAATATATTATTTAATGATTATTTAATGAACTGGAGTCAACAGGGGTGCCTCCACCAACTTCTGATGTGCAGTTCAACTTCAGTTAACCTCATTTGGGTTCATTGGATTTAGTGTAGCACTACCTCTTGATGGTTGGTGAGCTGTGACATGTGTCTAATCTCTTTCAATTGATACTCAGTCATTTATTGCACTCTAACTTCAGTTAGTTGAGTCAATTAGGGTTTTGGTCAGTGGTTAACTAAGTGTGAACCATGGCTTATAGTCAGTTAGGCTAGAGTCACTCATTCAATTCGAATGGCCTCCTAAGGAATTTGAATTGTCTCTTCATTCATGCTTGTAGCATGACATTGTAATTGTAATCATTCATTCTTTATGTGAATACAGAGCGGCTACTATTCCTGTAGACCGATTACACCATTTCATGAGTTATTTGTTGATTAATTCTTGATGAGATTGATTCCTTGTTCCTAGATCAATAGGCAAGATTAATATTTTGTCAGAGCTTACGATGGGACGAAGCTCTATCTCTCAAAAACAAGCTTTTTGATAGATTTCTGCATGAAATTTGAGCAATAGCTCAAAATCTAGTACTGCACCAGAAGCCAAGGCTTATGACTTAATACCCCAAGTAAAGAACTTGTTGATCAAGCTTGCTTGATTGACTACATTGGGTGTGATGATAGCCTAAAATGTGTAGGCTGTTCGACCTTACATTTCCCTTTCTGTTTTGATTTTCAGGTTTCTACAGGTGAAGCATTCGCTCCAACACATCGAGATGGACTCCTTAGTAGATCTCTTGACTCCATACAATTTCCACTCATGGAAAGGTGATATGGAGATTCATCTACACTCCAGAGGACCTTTTAGAGTCACCATGGACACTGAAGTTGAGCCTGTATCCGCCATAGAAAAATCAAGATTCTTGAACAAGAAGGATGAAGCCTTCGGTTTCTTGTGCCTCTCTATTTCCCAAGACATTCTCTTCCATCTTACAGGATTGAAGTCTCTGAAAGAAATATGGGACAAATTGGAGACTCTATATGGAAATCATGATGACTTAAGGGTTTACCAGCTTGAAAATGAACTCATGTCTCTCCAACCCTCCAACTTCGAGACTCTGAATGATTTCTTCACAAAGTTCAAGCATACTGTTTTACTCTTGAAGAAATGCAAAATGGATAAGGAGGATGATCAGCTCATCCTCACCATACTCTCCAAACTTGGGGCTGATTATTCAATTCTTGTTTCTACATTTCGTGCGGGGAAGCTCACAGACCCTGGATGGAAGATGCCTACACTCAATGCCTTCATTGAGTCCCTAACATGTGAACATGACAATATTTTTGGAAGGGATTTGACCCTAAACATGCCTATATGAAGAAGGAGCTTAATGAAGCAACCTCTCTCCTTGAGAGAAATCACATCAATCTTCCAGAGAGATTTTGGAGGAGAGATCAGCAAGATCGGGAACCATAGCATGAAAAAGGTCATGCCCTCATGACAAGCACTACGAAGTCCAAATAACTGTTGATTGACTCTATAGATTTGAACCACATGATGGCTGAAAAAGACTCATTTTCATCCTTGGAGACCGAAAAATCCATCCCCATCCACATGGGAGATGACTCCACCATCATTTCAGAAGGACAATGTATTGTAGATCTTGAAAATGGTTTTTTCTCTAATGTTTTATATGCAACGTCTCTGGCATAAAATATTCTTAGTGTCTATCAGATGACACATATAGGAGTGCCTAAGAGAGTCTCTTTCAGCCCAAATGATGTTGAGATAACATAAATTGCATTTGGGAAACTCCCTGCTAAAGGCCTTGCAAACCATCATGCAAAAGCCTATGAGTTCTCTCACTTTGTTGTGGATGCAAATCCCACCGCTCTGCTAACTCATGGAAATGAGGTGATTTGGATATGGTATGAGTTGTTTGGCCATATTAATTTCAAATATTTTCATCAATTAGAGAAAAAATCCAGGGTTGAAGGCCTCTTGATCATCAAGGCAACCACAGGAATTGGCAAAGGCCGTGTGATTGGAAAACACCTTGAGCACAAGTTTGAATGGTCGGGAGGCAAACCGAGCTACATGCATATTAGGGATGACACATTCTGATATCAGCAGTATGATGCCTATCACATCCATGAATATATCAAGGTATCTCTTTACTTTTATTGATGATTTTTCAAGCTATACATGGGTTTTCTTTCTCAAAAAGAAATTAGAAGTATGTGAAAAATTTTCTGAATTGAAGTCCTTGATCGAAAATGCCTCTGAGCTTAAGATCAAGATATTAGGTCTGATAATGGAGGGGAGTATGTCATTAATGATTTTCTGTAAATATGCTCCCAAATTGGTATTCAGGTCCAACATTTTCCCTACACTCCATAGCATAACGGAGTAGCGGAAAGGAAGAATTGGTCTCTCAAGGAGATGACCACCTCTATGTTGGAATCTAAGACGCTTGCTGCAAATTTGTGGGCTGAGGCCATGCATGCTGCAGAATACATTCAAAACAGTGTGCCACACTTATTAGGGAAAGAGAAGACCCCTTTCAAACCATACTTCGGACACAAGCTGGATGTGTCGAACCTACGGGTGTTTGGGCCCATTGCAGGGGCCTAGATTCCACTTGATAAAAGAAGGGCTTTGCAACCGCAAAGCATAGAATGTCTATTTATTGGGTATATTGATGAATCTATAGGGTTCAATATTCTAGATATCAATACCAAACAGATCATCACCGAGAGAAGTGTCAAGTTTGATGAGCCTCTTCAGGAGGTGGAACTAGTGAAGGAGAAAATTGCTGAATTTTCTTCCTTTTCTACTGAATATTTGGATGATGAAATTGGGGGTGATGAACTTGATTTGGATCCTCTGATTTCTGATATCAGTGTGCATAAATAATCATATTCTGAATCATAACTTGAAGTGCAAAATCATCTTCCTACATGGGCTCAACAGACACTCTCCTCCGCAGGAGACAACATTGGAAATTCGAATGATCCAAGGAGAACCCGGTCTGATTTCCAAAGAGCAGGTATTGTGCTCTCTTTTCCTGATAATTTTATCTTTGAAACTTTCTATTTGATGATTATTTTAATCCAAAATCATACTATCATGCTCAGGAGGATCCGAGATGGCAAGTTTCCATGGATGAAGAGATGAATTCTCTTCAGAAAAACACTACTTGGGAGCTAGTTTCTCTTCCTTCGGGAAGGAAATTGGTTCAATGAAAGTGGGTGTTTCAGACCAAGGTTGATACTGATGGAAGCACCTACAAATATAAGGCAAGGCTGTTATCAAAATGTTTCTCTCAGGTCGAAGGAGTGGACTACCATGAGACGTTTGCACCAGTTGCAAAAATGGACTCCATCTGCCTTGTTTTGGCAATTTCAGCATCCAAGCACTAGGAAGTGCATCACATGGAGATATAAATGAAGCAGCCTAAGGGATACATCACTGATACATATTTGGTTTGCAAGATAAATAAGTCACTATACGGGTTAAAACAGGCCCCAAGAGAGTTGTATTCCAAGATGGATGCCTTCCTTCTCTCGCAAAAATTTTAGAGATGTAGATCAGATCCAAATGTGTATTTACAGCAGTATGATGGTCATATAATTATCATTGTTTTATATGTTGATGAATTACTGATCATAGGTAGCACAGTTGCCTCCATTTCAGCCATCAAAATTGCTCTCCATAATGCCTTTTAAATGAGTGATTTGGGGCTTCTAAAACAATTTTTGGGGCTCGAAATTGAGCAAAATTCTGATGGGATTATGGTTACTCAGTCCAAATAAATTTTAGAACTATTAGTAAAGTTTAACATGGCTGATTTTAGGCCTGCACCATTCCCTTTCCTTTCAGGGATCAGCCTTGAAGAAGGAAAAAGCACACCTCCCATGGATTGCACTATCTATCGACAACTGATTGGTAGTTTGTTGTACTTGACACATTCTAGGACTGATATTTGTTATGTCATGAATGCTGTATCAAGATACATGCAGCAGCCTCATGATATTAATTGGAAGGAAGCCAAGAGGATCCTCCAGTATATTCAGGGAACCAGGACCTACGACATTCACTATGCTGCAGACTCCAAGCTAGAGCTGGTTGGATACACAGATTCCAATTGGGTGGGTGATTCTATTGATCAGAATTCTACTTGCAGATATGTATTCATGTTTGGTGGTGGCCCCATTTTCTGTTCAAGCAAAAAGTAGGCTTGCATAGCACTATCTTCAGCAGAGGTCTAGTATTGAGGAGCGATGAATGCTTGCATCCAAGCAGTTTGGTTGCAAGGCATTCTTTCAGAGTTTGATCTTGGTATTACTTTGTCCACTATCCTCTTTTGTGACAATCAAAGTGCTATTAAGATATCCATAGATCTAGTTACTAGGCAGAGGACCAAGCATGTAGAGATCCACATGCACTATATCACAGAGCTAGTGCATGACAGGACTATCATTTTGCAATACTACTCGACTGATGAGCAGATTACAAACATCTTCACCAAGAGATTTTTAGAAAAGAAGTTCACTTACCTCCGTTCACTATTGGGGGTGAGTTCATTAGGGTGATTCAGACTACTTTCAGTGTTCAGCTTGAGGGGGGGTTTTTCCCACTGGGGTTTCCCTCTTTTCCTCACTTAGTTTGTTTTGATCATTGTTTCAGTTTCAACATTGTATAGGGTGACCTGTGGCCTTAGTTTCCAAGGCCCTAGCATTTTTATGCATCTATGTTTTCTAACTCTTCCTGAGTATAGCTTAAGGGGGGGTGTTGGAGACATTTACCACCATACACACTCTTTTTGGTCAAATTGGCCTAGTTAAACCACTATCCTAAGTATAATTGACATTAATTGACATCAGTGGAGCATTAATTGACATCATCTAGTCACACCCACGCCTACCTTCAGTCAAGGAGGCTAACTTAGCCTTCTCCTACATTCGGGGTGGTTAACTGGAGCACTCGAGGGGTGATATGAGTGATATTAATGCACCTAATTGATAACTGGTGGTTATAATCAGTTAAACAAGTCAGTTAAGGTGCCTCCTATCATTAAATATATTATTTAATGATCATTTAATGAACTGGAGTCAACAGGGGCGCCTCAACCAACTTCTGATATGCAGTTCAACTTCAGTTAACCTTATTGGGGTTCATTGGAGTCAGTGTAGCACTACCTCTTGATGGTTGGTGAGATGTGACATGTGTCTGATCTCTTTTAGTTGAGACTTAGTCATTTATAGCACTCTGACTTTAGTTAGGGTTAGTTGAGTCAATTACGGTTTTGGTTAGTGGTTAATTGAGTGTGAACCATGGCTTACAGTCAGTTAAGCTAGACTCACTCATTAAATTCGAATGACCTCTTAGGGAATTCAAATTGTCTCTTCATTCATGCTTGTAGCATGACATTGTAATTGTAATCATTCATTCTTTATGTGAATACAGAGTGGCTACTATTCCTGTAGACTGATTAGTCCATTTCATGAGTTATTTGTTGATTAATTATTGATGAGATTGATTCTTTGTTCCTAGATCAATAGACAAGATTAATAGGGATTAGTCCCATTGTGTTGAGATCCCAGCACCTTCTCTTGGTTGAAGAGGAATATCAGTGTAAGGTAGTCATCTAGTTAGGCCATCAACATTCAGGGTTAAAAATGTATCTGTTTACAAATTTCTGATTATTCAATGCTTGCACAACAATGATATGAACTCTACCACAATATGATGAATTCATAAACCATTTGCAACCACCTAATACCAGGAATAAAGAAAAACAAATTCACCATACCAAGTAATTAGCCCAACTCAGTTCATGACGCTGAGAGAGCCTTAAAATTTATCAATTTAGACTAAGTTCAAACAAATCTGTAGTCTTTGAGGACATAAGTCCTTGACTGCTTCAACTGTGGGAAGTACTTAGGATTTGCCCAGAAACTCATTGTGAGAAGTACCATGGGAACCCCAAAGTAGCTATCCGCTGAGAGGAATTGCCAAGCGAAATGGGAAACAACCCCCACTGATTGAGTAGAAACGCTCATGAGGAAAAACCCAAGCACTGTCTTCTGGCAGCCTTGGTGGCCGAGTGACCACCTACAGCCAATAGGAATCCATTGAAACTGGGGTCCAAAAATCATTCCCATCAGTTTGGTAAACATCTAACACAATTGATCTGCCACGCTCTTCCTCACACCTAAGAGGTGAACCACCACCATTCGAAACATTAAACTGACACCGTCAAAACCATTCTTAGTGATCTCCCACACCATTAGAAGGCCACATGGACTCTAATTCAGATTCAGACCCATACCAGTCTGAACCAGACCTCCATATTGCACCATCAAGCCCCATGGCTGGTGCAGATCTGGATCCATTTTTTGGCATAGCCATAGCAAGTGGACCCATGTCCACACCACAAACTGTCACCAACAACCCTGCAGGTGGCCCAAGCACAGTCATGCAAACTATCATCAGTCAACTTCCACCACCCATAGTGACCAGCCAAGCTGGCCCACTTGCAACACACGAGGGTAGTTTCCCTTCCACACACACTGCCCCTCCTGCCACATAGGGGGGCATTGCACCATCCACTTACATTTCCCCTACTGTCATACATTGGGGAAATGTCCCTTCCATTCACACTATCCCTCATGTCATACTTGGGGGCAGTGGCCCATCAACTCACACTGTGCCACCCACCACACTTGTGGGCATTGGCCCATCTACAATGGTGCCACAACAAGTGCCCCCAGTCATGCAGGTGCATTATGCACCTGTAAACCCCACCACCATACCTACCCCATCCCACATCAACCTCAGGTCCAATATTCCTTTCATGGCTCATCTTAACTTGCCTGATTTGGCTCGATTGACAAATGATCCCATTTGCCATCAATCTTTTTGGCCTCCAATGCCAACTAAGTTGCCATCAGACATCCCCAAGTTTGAAGGCAAGGCAGGGGAATGTCCCCAAAACCATATTATGACATTCCATCTATGGTGCTTGTCCAACAACATCGTAGACGATTTCATCAGGCTGAGGCTATTCCAACGCACTCTTACAGGTGCCACGGCCAAATGGTACATTGAGCTACTGTAGGCCAAATATCCATATTTCAAATCCTTAGCTTACATGTTCCTATAGTATTTCCAACTCCCTGTTAGATATGACAAAGGGGTGGAGATCCTGTTATCCTATCACTAAAGCACTGCGACACATATAACTGACCACATCCATGAGTGGCGGTGACGTCACAGCTTATGTAAAATCCAACTTGACAACATGATCTTCTTGGATTGGTTCTTCAAGACCTTGCTCTCACCCATAGCAAAGGACATCGCATCTGAATGTCCCCAATATGAAGAGGAGGCCATACTAAAAGCCCAATAGTTTGACCTAATCTATGCTTAGTCTAGATATCTGTACACCGTCATTCCAGATGCTCCCCGCCCAGGTACCTCCTATCAAGATGCACCGGGGGCATCCCATGCTGCGGAAGTCATCATAGGCTTGGTCTCCCAATAGCCACAACACCATTTGACATGAGCTGCCATTACACCACAACCAAGCAACACTAGTAGTGTTGCTTACCAAAACCAAACTCCGCACTATGCCAGAATGATGTCCCAATCCGGAGTAACAACTTCCTATGCACAACCTGCGCCATCGTAGTAGGCTTAGGCCATGGCATGGCCAACACAGCAATATGAGGGGAAAATGCCCACATTTGTGGCACCACCACCCGCTCAAATATCCTATGCACCACCAGTGCAAGCAGTTCAAGCCCCAGCCCCAGCTCCACCCACTCCAATGAAACAAGTGTTTGCACAACAAAATAGTTCCAACCATCCTGCCCCCAACAATCAACAAGGGCAAGCTAGAAATAATCAGCCCCAAAACTAAGCCAATAATCGACCGCAGGGAGGCGGTTAACAACCAAACCCTCCCAACAATGCAGCAGCAAACTGACTCGCCCAAAACCCCCCATGAAAAAATGCACCAAGACGCAATGCCCCGTTCCGCACAAACCAACCATGCACACTTTGTGAGATCTATGGGCACTACACATTTGAGTGTCCCCTCATGGGTCAAGCTAAGCAGGCCATTCAGAATGAGGCCCAACAGGCTGCCAATGCTACAAACCAAGCCCAACCCAACCCGACACCACAAGGATCTCCTCCTATGGTGCTTAAGAACCCACTACCTGTCCAAGGGTTGGTGGCAACTGCACCACCTCCCCAACCCAATCCCAATGCTCTGGAGGAACCTCACACGACTAAAACAGGTGTCCACCACCTGTTAGCCATGATGAATGAAGAGGTCAACCTGCAAACTAGACAAAATTAGTACAGAGCCACCACCGAACTCGCTAACACATCAACGACATCTATTTCCAAGTCGGTTAATGCACCTCTCCAGTTACCCCCTTTCCCCCACCCCCCCATACACCGAGTTTCCAATAACACCACAGCTAGAGCTGCGGTCAGCTATAGCATCATGGATGATTTGGCCCAAACACCTATGGCCATGTCCATTCTTCAGGTACTTAAAACATGCCCAACGTAGTGAAAAGCCTTACTAGTCGCCCTTAGGGCCATAGACCCCTCTGACTCCAAGTTGATCACATTCAACAAAGAGAATGGAGAACCGCACATGCCATCCATCATCTCCTTCCAAATCTCAGTGTCTATCTGAAATTTGGTTTTGCACCGGTGCATAGTAGATGAGGGGGCATCTACGTGTGTTATGTCTACCCTAGTCTGGCAGAAACTTGGATCTCCAATTCTACAACCATCCTTCACAACTCTATGGGCTTATGATGCCCATCCCACTAAATCTCAAGGCATCCTCCCCCATGTCCCCATCACATTAGCTAGGAAGATAGTTTTGATTGACATAGAAGTTGTCAACACTCAACTGGACTATAACCTTCTCCTCGGAAGAAGTTATATGTACGC
Organism: Pseudotsuga menziesii; assembly: GCA_001517045.1. Lineage (NCBI taxonomy): Eukaryota > Viridiplantae > Streptophyta > Pinopsida > Pinales > Pinaceae > Pseudotsuga > Pseudotsuga menziesii. The sequence continues at coordinate 466,818 of LPNX011038436.1, read as the reverse complement.
CACGAGAGTAGTCGCATCAACTTTCTTCTGTCTCATGATGTTCCCCCACGAAGGGAAGATTGTGATGGTTGATCAACTCACTTATCATGATCCACAAGGGTTAACGACACCCACCAAAGTTATCCCTACCATCACCACCATTGAGACACAAGGGACGACCACACACACCAATGTTGTCCCTGCAATCAACACCACGGTTGACAACACACCAGCCTCCCCATTGTTGAATGTGGGCCCTAGGTTGTTTACCGATACCACCATGATGGCTCATTTCCCCTTAGTGTCACCACCACTGACACAAAATGAGACTGCGGACTTGTGCATGCTCTCATCCAGCATCACTGCACCCAAACAACAACTGCAACCGTAGCCCCAACTACAACCACACCACCGTCTGTAGCCACAACATCAATAGTAGCCGCAACATCATCCGTAGCCATAGCATTACGTACAACCCCAACCACAACTGCACCCCTACATACAACCAACAGGGAGTTATCTGGGCTCCTCACCAGTTCATACAATTTCCTTCTTCTTTCTCCCGCCTAGTGTCGTGAGCAAGACAGTAATGGCCACCCTCAACCTGCCCAACTTTACATTGGGAATTCTGGTGTGGTATCTTGATCCAACAGCTCAACCATCGATACCCTAGGTAGTCTTGACACCTTTGCATCCCATTGTGGTCGAGTCCCATCCTCCACCCGGTCCACAAAAACTAACCACCGCACACGCACCTGCACCACACCACCCAAAAAGGGCTGGGGGTAATAATGCCAAAGCAAGCGCAGAACGTCGACAGATCCTACCTTGCACCATCTACAAACAACAGGGCCATCCAACTCAGAACTGCCTTGAGATTCCAATGATCCGTGCGCATTTGGATGCCATGGACACAACTGAAAACCTCCCCGTGGTTGGACTTCCAACTGCGCCAATAGTCAGAAACAAGTCACTGAGAACAAACCATGCTTGCACTCTCTGTAGTCTATATGGACATTATCCTCACCATTGCCAAGACTTGTCCAAATTACGAATCACTCTAGCCGACCTCCATCAACATTCCCTTGAATCTGAGATCACCCTGATTGAAGAAGTTCACCCCCACCTCCTTCTTCATACACCATGTCCATTTACATGATGTCCAGTTCTACTGACCCTCTTGTCTCCACTGCCACCAATAGTCCATCAGACCTGTCTCTTCCGTTGTTTCCGCAACCGCATCTCCATCCATAGATGCAACCTGAGTTACCAGGGAAACAATGGGGTTCATTCCCGATCAAAATTTTCCTTTTCCTTTTCCTTTTCCCTTTCCTTTTCCAACCATTCGAGATCATGAGTAAGTTTGTCTTGGAAACGCGCAATCTATAGGATTTTACACTAGGATATCCTGTGTGGTACCTTGAACCAACTACCCTACCTATAAGGCCCCAGGATGTGTTGATTCATGTCCATCCAATTGAGATGATGTTGCACCTACCTCCAGGTTGATCAAATACTCCTCCTGTCTCTAGGCCTGCCCCTCTTCCTCCAACAGAGACTGGGGGAAAGGCCACAAAAACCAAAACCAATACTATTTAGATGATCTCTAGCACTAGTTTCCCTTTCACCTCATTGGCTATGGAAGATCCACTTCATCTATCCCGACACCACTTACACGATGATGGAAATATATGTAAGACCGCCTTCGGTTTTACCCCATTTCATTTAAACCATAGTGTGGAATCGGTTCTTTCCATAAAAGACCAGATTTCGTCACCCCGCCTTGCCAATGACCTTCGTCTTGGCAAGGGGGCATACCTCTTCGCTAACTCAGATGGTTGACTCTTGAAGAAGCTGCGCAATGGGCTCCACCTCAAGAGAGCCTATGCCTAATACCACCACTATGAGTCCCTTATAGCATAGTTTTCCCCCTTTTTGTTTTGCAATGTTTTTACCACAAATCAAAGACCCCCATGTGGGGAAAGCACCATCAGCTGCTAATATAAAGTGACTCGGAACCGGTTCGAGACACCTCTCACACCTCCGGGCTCAAATATCCTAATGAGACCATTGTCTCATGTTTAACAAACAAATTTTAGGGTCGCTTCCCAGAAGTTACCTCAATTTACAAGCCACAACATTGTGATGCAAGTGTCTACGGACCTGTACTTGAATCACTATTGCATCCCGCTACTCATGTGGGTTTTCAGGACACCGCCCATTAAGGGTTTTCCATTTTTTAGTTTTGTTTTGTATTTTAACACATAGTTGTCTTTTCTATCCACCGCACCTTACGCAGACCGCTGGACCTAATTATGTCAACAAGTTTTTGCGTTGTGTAAGACAACTTTGGAGTACCTCCAGGGTAGACATTATGAAAGGATCTTGAGCCAAATATTCAACGATGTTGTAGAATTGTGTGGCTCGAGCATTTGGCTTAAAAATAGACTTCTGGAGGGTACTCTTAGGTGGGTGCAAAATCAAGTCTAGATTAGGTTTCACAAATGTAAGAGGGCCATTAGACAAAGAAGGAGAAGAAATAGTGGAAGGATATTTCTTGGAAGAAGGATTCTCATCCTTCTCATCCTTCTTCTCTGCAGGTTTTTCATATGACTGACTATGAGTAGTTAAGCAAATATGTTTTGAGGACAACATTCTGGTTCCTTCCGTAGAATTTGAGGTTCCTTGAGAAGACATGTGATTGATCAGTGTTTGTTGAGATAGAAAGGGGTCGGTAAGCATCGGCCGGTGTAGGCTTACTTTTCAAAAATTTATTAATCTCTTCATGACGAGGGAACTCCTTCGTGAAGTGGTCACCACGACATAATAGAAAGGGATACTTAGCCTTCCTGTTAATTTCTAGTAATTTTTCCTTTTCCTTTTTCCTTGTTACCGGGTGTTTGTGTATTTTCAATAGCATTCACCTCGACAGAAACCGTAGTAGTTATAGGAGTAGTAGTAGAAGTACTATGTTTTTTGGTAGGATTAGCTGGTGATGAGGGTTCGATTGAACTGTCAACCCCATCAATAGAATTTTTTGTAGGTGGATTGGTAGGTTCTATGATAGGACAAGGAGCTTGAGGGATTAGGCTGTACAAAGTTACGGACTAGGAATAAACCAAGTCCAAATACTGAGTGCGACCGATAGCCTAATCTTTAGTAACAACACCACCCATATCCACATCATGGGAAATGGGAGGCAACAAGGATTTCATGAACCAATCAAGCAATAATTGTTCTAGGATATGAGATTTAATAAGTCTTCATCATCTCCTCCACTCATGAATATGATATGATATATCCATGGAAGTGTTCTGACGAAGTGATGTCAAAAGTTCTGTACCAGTTTCATAACAGATGGATAGCTGGAAATGAGTAAGAAAAATTGTTTCCAATGAGATGAAGTCCACAAATGAATGTTGTGGAATTTCAATGTACCACTTGGAAGCCATACCAGTCAAACTTCACTGGAAGAGCCTCAAACAGACTGAATCATCCATCAAGTAGTTGGAAGAACACCATAGATGGAAAGTCATAACATGGTTTTTGGGATATTCTCACTACTTCCCATCAAATTTTAGGATATCTGATGGTTACTTAACTAGAATTGTAGGCCACGAAGGGTTATGCTGGATGGGGTCATTAATAAACTTGGACAGATCAGTCTAGTCCAAAGTTTCTAAAAAGGGAAGTTTTTGGTTAGCCTGTACATACTGGTAATACTAATAAGGCATCTGTATACTAGTAGGACCATAGGTCGATTGATACACTAGATGTTCAGGATTTTGATTAGCAGATGATCCTCCTGAAGATTCGTCAGATGGAGGCAGGCCTCCGAGAAGAGGGTTTCTTCCATGTGGTAGTGGTGGTGGTCCTCCGCTAGGTGGGCCTCCAAAAGGTGGTCCCCTAGAAGGTGGTCCTCCAGAAGATGGTCACCCAGGAGGTGGTCCTCCAAGTGGTGACCCCCCTATAAGGTGGTCCGCTAGAAGGTGGTTCGCTAGAGGCTAGTCATCCAAGTGGGACACCACCAGGTGGCCCTCCAAAAGGTGGGCCACCATAACCTCCATTAGTATTGATATGTATCCCTCCAGGTATAGGCATATATTAACAATTAGGTTTCCCCCATGGTGTAAAAATGTTTTCGCAGTAAGGCATACTAAGATATACAACTCCTGTAGATGTAGGTTGAAAGTTCACATTACTTACGAGTGGTGGATTTCCTGGTTAAGTATGTCCCCAAGAAGGTTGATTAATGATGGGTTTTACCCTTGAGGGTTTTCCCATACTAGGAGGAGGAGTAACCACTTTGGTTTTCGTGGAAGAAACTACAACTGTTGACTGTCCTACAGCAGGGGTTTGTCTTGTCACAACAGAATTTGAGCCCATAATCTGACGGTTTCCATGTCTGAAATTCGATAGAAGCATTTTGGTAATTCGACAACAACAATTTTTTTTTGTCGCCAGTGGGATATCATCGAATATTTGATCACATGCCAAATCCTGTCGCATTTCTGACTCCCATCTTGTCAAAAATTCGACTTCTCTTTTATGATGACATAAGGAATGATTTGTCGTATTTCCGATGGATACGCGTTGAATGTTCAATGACTCTTTAGTCATTTCTCTGATGGTGAATTTTGAATTTCCCAACTTCACCTTGTCATTTGTGTGATGCTTAGGTCGTCGGATTTCCGACGGGTTCTAGTATATTTTCTGACGGCGTCCCACGGATCGCTCTTGTCAAAATTATGGTAACCTCATCGGACTAGGGAAACAACTCGTCTAATAACCGATGGGATTTTGCATATTTAAAAAAAAATTATACATGTGGAATATGGTCAACCCCAAGCATAGAATATGGTAAACCCTAAGCATAGAATATCGTCAACCCCAAGTATAGAATATGGTTAACCCCAAGCATAGAATATGGTCACACTAATTTGTTATTGAAGTATTAACACAATCATGAGAGAATTATATATTTGCAATTAAGGTAAAGAGTGATGTGCAAAATTTTAGAAGCACTCCATCAATCGAAGCATCCAAAGCACTCTAAAAATATTTTCAAATATTATGGTTATGGTAGTAGAGTGAACAGTCATATAAACCCAATAAAATAGTAGTAAATCCTTAATTAAACCTATATCTTAACATGGGAACATGTATCATGACTTGAAGAAAGTCAGGCTCATAGAAATCATAGTATTGGAAACGATCAAAGATTTGTTCAGTTTCACCTTCAAAAACCATTAGTGCTCAACACCTTAGTTCAATCTTTAATTAAGATTATAACTCAAAAGACTACACCTAAAGCAGATTTAACAATAACATACCTCCTGAACCAGCATTGTTTTCATCTCTTTCTTCTGGACTCTGCATAAGGGAAAGCTTTCTGGAATCAAATTGATTAGTAGCCACATAGTTGGATCCTCCATTTCCATCAGCATTCTCAGGACATGCTCGAAAGTTGGGATTTATGTTATCTAGCCTAGTTGATTGTAAATTTTCATTTAAAGGGGATGGAGGGGAAATATTTGGAAGAATACAAACTGGGAGATACTGTAGGTGGTGTTGATATAGGTACACTGGATGGTGTCCTACCAGAAGCTGCATTTTTTTCCATCTACAGAAGAAAACATGAACAAATAAGTCTACAACATTTGATGATGTAAAGTTAACAAGCAAATATTAAAGAATGACAACAGAACCTGTGCTAGTCCATCTCTGATGTATGTACGAAATGCTTCACTTGAATTTTGGAGTTGAGAGAATATGCCTACTTGCATTAGAAATAATCTTGTTTGAAACAATATATAAAGCAATTATTGGTTGAACAATCTTGCAACCACTCTTTCACAATGTAATAGTGGCAGTGACCATTAATATATGAATGGCATAAAAGCTTCTGAGAAACTTACTTGTGGATATAGTTGTGTGATGTGGTAGAGTTCATATAAACCAATTGTACATGTTTGTTTATCTCTAATCTTTTTAAAAACTATTCCAAGATCTTGTTGGAGACACATAAGGTAACATATACAAATACATAATAAAACAATTAATTATCCACTAGAAGAATACAAAATATAAACAAATTCTAAAATTCCAAGACAATAAAGTATCCTATTAGCCACTTGAATCAATTTGGCATGGCACACATGTTTAGCCCCTTTGTTGAAGGAAAACCAACTACAAGAGGTCAAACACCTTCCCTCACACAAACAATGGCTCTACACCCACCGAGGTTTAAAATTGGATTGTTTGCATAGAAGCGCCACATCCCAACCACTAAACCAAAGCTAAGGGACACTAATACATAACATAATGTTTATTGATAGTTTTACTGAGCTTTGTTGAGTTACAATCTAGAAACATTTATCATTCACACTGCAGAACTTGAATATTTGACAAAGTTGGATATAAACCTTCAATTGTGCATCTGCGGAAGGTGCTGCAGGGGATCCACTATTTGCACAAGAGTCTCCCCAGTGACTTTGACCGACTGGTCGAGATGGAGCCAGCATTCTAGTTGCTACCAAAGTCTGTATAAAAAACAAACAAGCATGAGACATTAAAATTTTACCTGAAATCATTACGAACAACCACTTGTATTTATCTAGCATATCAACCAAACATTAATGCTTATACATGACAGGATCTGGCATCTACAAACCAGTTGCAACTTGCAAGTTACAACCTTTTACCTTTCAGCAAACATGCTTCTATAGGAGCAAGTGAAATGTATTGTATTTCAATTTAGCCATAAACCAGTTAATCATATACTGATCAATTACCTGAAGGTTTAGATCAATATAGGAAAGAGGTTTCTGTTCCAAGTCAATAGGAACCATGAAAAGATGGCCCTTTATTGTAGGTCCATGGATCTTAACTGGCTCATGCAATACAGTCTTGACCATTTGTAATGGTTTATCGTCAGCTCCATCTCTGTCATAATTTTGTAGAATTTAGGAGATTATACTACAATTAATCATTTTCAAATATAAATAACTAACAAAATTATATGTACATGACATGACTTGCATGCCAAACATGTCATAATACATGGGATCTAATAGTTTCTACCACAAAATAAACATTATGACAAATAATTCCATGATAGTGACAAATAAGACAGCAACAGACCTTTAAACAATTTCTTCTATCCCAAGTTCTCGTAAATATACACCACTAATAAAATTACATGGGAATGGCTTCAATTCCAATTATGCCATAATAAGTGTGGTATCGAATCATTTCAACTACAATATAGACATTAGAACATATATTTTCATGCTAGTGACAAAAAAAGAAGTCATACCTTCGACGAATTTCTTCCATTCCAAGTTCATGTAAATATACATGCGCTCTATGTTCATGTAAATAGATATGTATGCCTAACTTTGAAATATTACACCACTATATATTAATAATTTTCTGGTGCCATCTTTTATGGGGAAAAAAAGGTGGAAGAAAAGGATTGAAGTGGCTTCTATTGGTGCTTGAACTCATGTCTAGCAGCAGAAAGCAGCCTCCTATCCATATTCTGGGATGAATTAAGCATTTTAACAGTAGTTATGGGCGAGTTTTAGTAGCAAAGAATGAGCAGAAATCCAATTCTGGGCTAATTCTATGAGTTGAGAAGAAATTATGCTATGTTATGGGTGAAATTTATTGGTGACCATTTGGCATGTCCTTTGGAGGACAAATCTATCCTATTCATGGAAAACGAGATATAAAGTAACTTTTAGGGCCATCCTATTTTAAAATTTTTTAACAATTTTTAACAATTTTAACAATTTTTATCTTCCTTTAGTCTAGTCTTCATTAGAGCCATTTTCTCATCCATCTTCTATAGTATATTGTGTCCCAATATTGCCTAGTATTCTAAGTGATCCAAACTTAATGGGGTTATTACCAATTACAAGCAAAGGCATTCTATAAATCTTTGTCCTATGACAAATATTGCTTGTAATTGGTAAATGGATTATAAATATTTGTCCTATGACAAATATTACTTATTAGACAGGTCTATACCTTTTTTACAGCACTATGGGAAATTTTGGGTCTATTTGTAGCCTCAAGCAGCCCTAAAACAACATTCATTTCTAATTATGAGCTGATTGTGGGAAAAGACAAAATTCATACCTAATTTTGGGCTGAGTGAACTTCATTACTTCTTATTATATGTGTAAGCTTATTCAAGCTACTGGTTATGCTTACTCCTTCTTAGTTATGCTTGTTTAGTATTATACCGTATTGGTTCTAACATTCTAGTTAATGAACATGATATCAGAACTATTTCCATTATATTGGTAACATATGAAATTACAGTACTAGTATAACCCCATGTGATTGGCTCTATTCCTATGATATTGATATTAGAAGCAAGAGGTTAGTTTGTTACGAACCATGTACACGTGTAATGACTCTAATATAAGGATATCATGTTCTATACATTATATACGTTGTTTCCCTAATATAAAAAGATATTATATCCTCCTAATATGTGTAATGTTAATGTTATTATATTCCTATGGTATCCATAGGAATATTGAATCATACACTACCCAATTAGAGAGATAAGGCTAATATGGACATAAATACCCAATAATCAAGTATGATATCCATATTGTTACTCTTCACCTTACTTCACCTTAAAAGGGTCAAGTAGTTCCATATATAAGCTCTAAGCACACTAATTATGATGAATGGTACCTATGTTTCCATAATATATAATATATATTAATGTACAAGTAAGCAGAGTATCGAGTTTGTAAGAAACTAACACGATGTATACATAATAATGAGCATGTTCAACTCTATCTATCATGTTACGTATCAACTAAGTATAAGGATGTTGCATTACCATGATTATGTCATAAGTGAATCCCTAATAAGTACACTACCATATCACCAATATTTAACCAGTGGCAATAAGTGAATCGTGATTGAACGATGAGATACATGGTCTCAAATAAGGACAAGCAATGGCTCTGCACACTAATCAATAGGTGTGATCTTAATTACATAATGAACACTGTATTGAATTCACTCTACACTATGACATAGCTTGTATTCCTTTATTCCATAAAAGAGTATGCTATATTTACGTAATAAGCAGTGATAGGAATCAACCCAATACTATTGCTCAATATCATGGGTATAGCCTAATCACTCTATTAGAGGCATCCTTATTTTCAATTCTGGGCATCCTTTAGGAATAATTTCATGTGCAGCAGTCTAATCATCAACTAACATGTGACTTGAAAATGATTCTCAACAGTCTAGATCTAAAAAGAATATCAAAATGACAAAAAAATCAAAATTATAAAACCTCAATATCTCAGCTATTATGGGCAAGTGTGTGGGTAAACAGAGTCATAAACCCTCCATCTAGGTTTATACCAGCCATCTAACAACCAGTAACATTAATTCCAAGCATACTCCAGCAGTTGAAATGTGAGTAAATTGAATTAATGTTAGGTCTATGGGCAGAGATAGAGTGAGAGAATCAGACCTGGGCTTGTTTTGAGGATAGTAGTGGGCCAAGTTCTGAGGTCTTAAACAAGAATAGACAATAGCAATTTTGGGCAGGTTGAGCCTAGTTTGTCCTTCCAAACAACAATGAAGAAACCCCAACTCCAAATATGGGGAATTTTTTAGGAACAACAAAAAACATCTTGCTAGAAATGTAGTTGGAAGCTAGAAACTGCTAATCTAAGATCACAATGCACATAACTTCTTCTACAACTCAATCTAGATAGAGTAGAACCCCCATGTAGTTCTCTATTGATGCTCCTAATTTGAAAAATAGGGAATGATAAAATCACCAATTGAAAAGCAGTTTGTAACCCCAACCAACAACACATAACTAAAATCCAACATCATTACTATTCATAACACAACCAACGTCCAATCCCTACCCCTTTGATCCTTTAATTTTTATAGAGATATTGGAACTAATAGAGTCCTAAACAACTTACCTTAGTTCTAGTATTTTGGGAGGACATGTGTAGCTAAATATTAGGAGATGCTGGCTCAAATATAGAGAATAGTTTCCTCCACTCCCTTCATTTTTGGAATAGGATAAGACTGTCTTGACAAATGGATATTTATAAGCTTCTTACGCCTTCCCCATTCATCTCTCTAAGTTGCTCTTTGCCCAGTAAACCCTGGATATCTTTCATTAAAAGAAAAAAAAAATATTTACATATCTTAAAATATACCGTAGTTATAACCGTCTCATGGTGTATCACTTTAAATGTAATAAAAATGTTGTAAAGAAAAACATTTTACATAATTATATGCAACTTTATTATAGAGGCTCATTTATGTGACATTACAACATAAATTATTAAGGATGTTCCTTATGCGATCCACAATGTGAAAAATATAGGGTCATTTTAGGTCCTAAAACTCAAGGTAGCTGTTGAGACGCAGAAATGTCCATTTTTCATCCACTTTATCTTTCTCTATTCCTCACATTTCATCATCCCATTAACCTTTTATCATACCATTTCCATACATATATGTGGGTTTCACCTTATTATTTCCACTTTATTTATTTTTAGTATTATAAGTGAATTTATGATTAAATATTAGAAAATTAACATGTTTTTCACTAATATCTCAAAGTATGGATGAGCTTTGTAATGTGTAGGAATATGTGAAGGATTAATTCAAAGAAAAGAATTCACGTATATCTCCTCCATCATTTCAAGGAGATAGTTATGCAAAAAATATTTTAAGGAGAAGATCATGGAGATTTGGCTGAGAGACATGTGGAGAATTTGTGAAAGATATGTGGAGGATTTGAAGGGATCATATCTTGTAATAATAGGAAAGTAGTTGAGTGGTTGAGTGAATAGTGGATCTTTCATTATGAGATGGTTATTTCCTTCATGTATAAAAGAGAGTGCTCTCTCTTCATTTGATAATAATTATTAAAGGGGATATTATCTTAGAATATTTTAGATCTTAGATTATCTTAGAGAATAATAGATTGTAGAAGTTAGTCTTGACTTTGTAATATGGAGAGGGGAATTCTTAGATTTTGTTCATAATCTTGGTTTGATTCTTTCATGATTTATGATTGATTCTTGTGATGTAATTTAAGATTTCTTTATTGTTAATGTGAGCTCACATGTGTTGTCTTGTTGCTCTTCATATGTTGTCTTTCTTTTATGCAATTTACTTTTAGCCGCGTGTTTCATCTTCCAACATTAGATTAGCAATTGCTTGTTTCAATTTAAGGGGGGTTAGATTAGATTACTCTTAGTTTCACGGGGGGTTAGATTAGCTTAATTTCACTTCAATCTTGCATATACTTTGCAGGTGCTTCGTAAGTCTACGAACCTTGGATTGACAAATTAAATGGCTGGGCAAATAATACAATGAAATTAAAATGACATTAATTCGGCCCAACATTTTGGCGCCGTTGCCGGGGAAGCACGATGGATTGAGGTGTAGATTTCGATTCTTGCAAGTGTGGTAGTGTATATTTCAATTCCTGCAAGTGTGGTAGTGTAGATTTCAATTCCTACAAGTGTGGTAGTTAAAATTTCAATACATGTAAGTGTGGTAGTGTACATTTCAATTTTTGCAAGAGTGTTTAATTTCCGCAACTGTGAAGAGTTATTTATTTGTTAGAGTGTTTTTTTTAAATGGTTTGTTTTTATTTAAGATTTTCAAATTTCAATTTTGGGTGCTGTAAGAATCCCTTTTTCAACATGGTTTAACAATGAGTATAAGTCTGGAACTACTCACTCATGCCTTGGCAAAAGCTGGACTTTCCTCTTCCCAAGAAGAGGAGGTCTTGGCAGCAATAAGAGATTTTACCACTCCTCCAGAATCAAACGAGGAATCGTCATCCGAAAAATCCTGTGCATGTGAAGGAGAACAAGTATTTAAATAGGAGATCGATGAATATGAACAGGAGATCGAGGAGGACCATGAGGAGTTGCAGCATGATCTCAGGAGTGAAAACTATGCCTACGAAAGCCCTATCGAATGATGGTTTCAAGCGAGAATGAGGTTAGAAAAATTTAGTTTTTCTTTTTATTTAGTTAGATCACAGCCACAACAATTAAATTCGTTCATCTTTGTATATTTCCATTGTTCATTCATGGGATTGAAAGATAATATATTCGTATTACTATTGTGTGTATGGCTACACTGCTATTTGATTACACGTAACTATTTTCTAATTCCCAATTAGCATAGAGTAGGTAGGATTTTATTTCTAGTCTTTGCTTTCACTTAAAATAAGTATGCTTTCCTCTGCGCTTTGTGCGATCGCGAGGATCAGAAAGTAGGATGTTTTCTAAAAATTTTCAGGAATGAATAATTAATGTTTTACAACATGCTTAATTGATTTTATCTTTATTTTGCAATTCATTATCTCCATTTGCTAAAACCTTTTTCAATTGTTAAATAAAAATAGTCTGTAATTTTATTTTTAAGCTGAACAAATGCTGAAATTATAATGATGAAAAGCATCTGCAACTCCAAGCTGAAACAACGCAAATCTATTGCATTTTTTTTGACATTTTGGCTTGTTAAAATTCGCTGAAACACAGTCGGGACAGTCTTATTTTGAGGGACCATAAGGGCTTAGTTTTAAAACCTGTTTCTATACAAAGTATCCTTTTAAGTCTAGTTTCCAATCCAATTTTAATTCTTCAATTTGGTTCTAAGACGAAAAATATATGGTCAAAATACTGACTGGGGGTGGAGTAGGAAGCTCAAGAACATAGTTGGGACAGTCTCATTTTGGGAGACCTAATGGATAAATTTTAAAAACATTTTTCTACTACATACTCTCCTATCAATCTAGTTTACAACACATTTTGAATCATTTGATTTCGATATCGTACGAAGGAGATATGCCCAAAATACTGACTACCTATCCTAAATCTGCACTCTAAAAAATCTGTTTTCTCAGCTGTTCATTGAAATATTTGACCCATCAATTATTCTTGTATTCAAAACTTGTTTCTATTGGAGATACCTATATGAATCTATTTTTATCTCCAATTGGAATCACATCAATCCATATTTTAACAAAAACGTTGTACTCAAAATAGTGACCGTTGGTCTAGGCTGAAACTCACAAACAACATTAGGATGCAGGCTGTTATTCAGATTAGATGATATACCATACCATAGAATTTTTAAAACCTTTTCTACTAGAAGTACCCTATGAATCCACTTTATTTTGGATTTTAAATCATTCAAATCAGGCGTGAAACAAATAATTTATTACCAAAACACTGTCAAGTAGTTTACGTCGAGCCAACATTTTGGCACCATTGGCAAAAGTGCAGAATTTGATTTAAGGATATCTTGCAAACCGTGGGATAGTTTTTCCTAAAAGTTGGACAGGGAATGCATAACATCATGAATAACAACCGTGGCAAGTTTCAGCTCAGTCTAGTGCACGGTTTTCAAGAAAATGACCATCATCACCTATAGAAAATTTGCATTTTTCTTGAAATCCGTGATGTGGGTTTGTCTAATTTTTGGTGTGAAGATGAATTATAATGGTAGTTACTTACGTGAAAAATTTCAGCCCAATCCAGTTTTTATTTTGTGAACTATTGGTTCAGGAAGTTCAGCTGCAACACATTTTTATTCATGTTCATCTACAAAAGTGCAGAAATTGAAATGAGCATATCTTTCAATTGGTAAGTTCGATTCTCATGATTTTTGGACAGGAAGTGTATAATATCAATATGAAAAATCTTGAAAATTTTCATCCCATTCCAATGTACTATTTTTAAGAAAATGACCATAATCACCTACAGCCAATTTGCTTTCTCGAAATCTGTGATGTGGGTTTCTCTAATTTTTGGTGTGGAGATGCATTAAAATGGTAGTTGCTTGCTTGCAATTTTTTTCTTCTTAAAGTAACTTTGACAATAATTGCAGATGAAACCAGCTTGAGTAACAGGTAATTTTCTTTACAGCTTATGTACTTCTTTTTGCATGATATGTTTTCTTTTATGAACTTTTCACAATTTTTATGCTAGGTTGCATGAGGATATGCAACCAGATCAGTTGGGGAGGGAGAACTATATTCCATACATATTCACTAATAAGTTTTCATGTAGGATTTTGCACTAAAGTTTTTTTTCTAGGTTTTAGAGACAGTCGCATTTTGCTGCTGAAGTGATTTTTCAAAGAAACACAAATTTTTTGAGAAACATGCTTTGGTAGATAGCCTGAAGGAGATGTTATTCATGATGTTTGCTCATAAACATCATAACATTCGTTTTTACATAGAAACCATCCATAAACTTGGGTCATGATTGTTTATCCATATTTTTCCTTCAGAGCACTTTCATCATCCATGTCTTGAAGTCCACTTTCCATTGCTTTATCTGTCATGACTTCAGACATGCCTATCTTTCTGAGTTGCATACATCCCTTTATCTTTTTCAGTTCATTTTTCCATTCCAGTTTGTCTTCTGAATAAAACCAGCTCCCTTTCCATGACTACATAGCCTTTCCATATCCATTGTTTGACTCTGAGATCTTTTCACTGATAGTCCTACCAATATTTTTATACCAACTCACGTTGACTAATGTGGGATTCCTTAAGGCACACCTTTCAATAAGTCTTTTTCCATCGACCTCAGCACCTTATCTGGGATATAGAATAGAGTTCATTATTGAGTACCTGGAGGCTTGCATGCCTTAATGGCAAGTTCTCTTGCTGAAAATCATGGGAATTCATCAATGTCCCTTGATCGTCATATCTTGCAAGTGGCTCGACATCAGCACATGTATTCACACTTCGTAAGATGTACTTGGGTACCTTGGCACTCATTGACATCACTGGTGAGTTGCCTCGCATTGGTTAACGACATTCATCAATGGCCGATTATCCAATGATTTCTCTTCATGCTCGGCCTCAACACATTTATTTGCATGACTAGAATTGTACCACTGGGTTTTGTAGCGGGTGAAGACTATACATTATTTTTCATGACTCCATCAGCAGTTGCAGAAACATGACTTCAGATCTATGAGTATACCACAGTTCCACTTTCTGCCTTCCACATTTTCCATTATTTATTAGCAGCAGTTTAGATTCCTCCACTTCACATTACAGCAGTTCTAGCAGTTACAGCTGCTGTAGCAGTGACACATTCCACAATCCGGCGGCATCAACTACATTCCTATTGCATCGTTCATCTACTTTTTGGGTAAGTGGGGGTATGTTGTTTTCTAAACTTTAATCATGCAATTCCTTACATGCTAGAAATGAATAATTTGGAAAATTCCCTCACCGTGTTCCATTTCTTTCACAGCCCATGCTAGGTTGCATGAGGACATGCAACCACATCAGTTGGGGAGGGGGAACTATATTCAATACATACTCACTACTATCATTCTATTCTTTTCACCACCATCACCCATTTTTCATCTCATTTACCATTCACGAGCATTTCTTTTCCGACAAATCCTCTATTGCACTTTGCTTCATACACATTGATATACATATTGGCATGATTCATAAAGAAAAGGCTTTCTTATGCACAATGATGCTTTCCATACACATTAATAGCTTATCATTTTCAGTGAGTGTTTGGTTAAATTATTATGCAGCTAGAAAATAGATGATGAAATGAATGTTGTTAACACAAGAACCAACATTCTTTACATTCATGGTTGTCACACAAGAACCAACCATAAGAAAAATGCCAGCTGTTACTCATGCAATTCACATCATGAAATGAATGTTGTTAACACAAGAACCAATATTCTTTGCATTCATGGTTGTCACACAAGAACCAACCATAAGGAAAATGTCAGCTGTTACTCATGCATTTCACATCATGAAATGAATGTTGTTAACACAAGAACCAACATTCTTTATATTCATGGTTGTCACACAAGAACCAACCATAAGGAAATGCCAGTTGTTACTCGTGTATTTCAAACTTCAGAAATGTTCATTGTTAAAAAGACATCATCAATCAAAGCCAAAGTGTAGATGCCAAAAGTTCTTGAGAAGAGCCATACACGGTTGCATGAGGACATGCAACAAGTTCAGTTGGGGAGTATGTTGGGACGCAGAAATGTCCATTTTTCATCCACTTTATCTTCCTCTATTACTCACATTTCATCGTCCCATTAACTTTTTATCATACCATTTCCATACATATATGTGGGTTTCACCTTATTATTTCCACTTTATTTATTTTTAGTATTATAAGTGAATTTATGATTAAATATTAGAAAATTAACAAGTTTTTCACTAATATCTCAAAGTATGGATGAGCTTTGTAATGTGTAAGAATATGTGAAGGATTAATTCAAAGAAAAGAATTCACATATATCTCCTCCATCATTTCAAGGAGATAGTTGTGCAAAGAATATTTTAAGGAGAAGATCATGGAGATTTGGTTGAGAGACATGTGGAGAATTTGTGAAAGATATGTGGAGGATTTGAAGGGATCATATCTTGTAATAATTGGAAAGTAGTTGAGTGGTTGAGTGAATATTGGATCTCTCATTATGAGATGGTTATTTAATTCATGTATAAAAGATAGTGCTCTCTCTTCATTTGATAATAATTATTAAAGGGGATATTATCTTAGAATATTTTAGATCTTAGATTATCTTAGAGAATAGTAGATTGTAGAAGTTAGTCTTGACTTTGTAATATGGAGAAAGGAATTCTTAGATTTTGTTCATAATCTTGGTTTGATGCTTTCATGATTTATTATTGATTCTTGTGATGTAATTTAAGATTGCTTTATTGTTAATGTGAGCTCACATGTGTTGTCTTGTTTCTCTTCATATGTTGTCTTTCTTTTATGCAATTTACTTTCAGCCGTGTGTTTCATCTTCCAACATTAGATTAGCAATTGCTTGTTTCAATTTAAGGGGGGTTAGATTAGATTAGTCTTAGTTTCACGGGGGTTAGATTAGCTTAATTTCACTTCAATCTTGCATATACTTTGCAGGTGCTTCGTAATTCTACGAACCTCGGATTGACAAATTAAATGGCTGGGAAAATACTACAACGAAATTAAAATGACATTAATTTGTCCCAACAGTAGCATCTTAACAAACCCATTATATTGAGTCGACAAGCACAATACAATTGTTATTTAAGACTTGAACCCTCCAATGTATAACTTAGTGTACACCTATGCCTTAAATTCATTCCCCATCTCTATAACCTATACAGGGATCTCTCATTACTAGCTTGGCTCCAACCTTGCAGGCTTTTTTATTCATCCTAGGGCATCTTCATTGCATTAGTTCCACTCATACCTTGGTCCTGTAAACCCTACAACATCAAGGAAGGTCTCATACCCTTGATGGCACTATGGTTTATAAACTCTACATGTATGTAGAAACCTCCAATAAGTGGATCGCTCTTGAAGACCTTTCACAAATCTATTCTTCAACCCAAGGAGACTCATTACCTACAATTGTAAATTCCATGTGATTTTCCATTCTTCTCTTAGCATTTCCATCATTAATGTTTCTAGATTATTAAGGATACAAAATAATGCTCGACCAAAGGGAGAGGAGTTATTGGTTAATTAAAACTAGTTAGTTGGTTTACTTTCCTTATGTTAGTACTATGTTAAACTTTTTGAATTATAGACTTGAAAGGTTTGAAAATGATCTTAATTGAGGAATTTCATGGGAGCGCCTTTCAGGTAATCTAGTTAGAAAGTTTTGTCATGAGGAGCCATCGTATAAAGAGTGGATCCCGATCTACGGAGATATATCATTCTATGGAGTCAAGCATGCAGTGGAGGGATAGGGATAAAATGTGTTGAGCTTCAACGATCCATATGCGAGGTGATGAAGATCAACGATGGAAATACATTCCTCCAGCATGAGATGCGAGCTAATATTTGGTCTTTGGATTTGCGAACTCGGTTAAAGGGGAGAAATGTTAGCTGGTCGAGATTAACGCAAAGCTAGATCGACGACCCTAAAAGATTCTGTTCGATAAACATGTGCGAAGGGAGAAGCTTTTCCAAATCGAGGAATATGTTAAAGGGAGAAAGGATCGAACGACTAAGATAAGGGAGGAGATAGATTTGTGGTTGTATTCAATTCTCCAATATGAACTAGCATGGGTAAAGGTGTGATTTTGGAATCATGAAAAGTGGTATGGGATACAATGAACAACGGTCATGACAGGAAGTCGGGGTTGATCGACGGACGTGGTAAATTCTGTGATGTAAATGTTCCCAGTCGATTGTATGAGGGGAAAATCGACGAAGTGTTAAGGTCTACAGAGACAGATGGCCCTAATGAAGGCAAGCTACTAATAAACAGTTGATGTCAATTCTTCTAAATCAAACTATGCAGGTGGTTAGTGTTGGATTCTGGTACGAAGATACTGCATACCAAATTCTTATATTACAAGGGAAGGGATCCACGTGGAGATGATGATGACCTAACTGGATATGTGAAGCTCCAACATGGACAGGATCAAAACGCTGCGCTAAGGATAGGGTAGGCATTCTTGAACCTCTTAGTTCTTCTGAAAATGGCAAAGAGGGGAGGCCATGTAGACATGTATGATGGATAAAAGATGGGTTTAGATCAACGGCCTGGAATCTATTCAACCTAGTAAAGTTTGTGTCCTGGTTAGGTCTAATACAGGAAGGATATCCTCACATATGATTTGAAAAATAACCATATCCCTCGATGCCATTTGTGGCATGCCTTATGTGAAAATGATATCCACAGCATCACCTTCCCTTCCTACTCCAAAGATCCATCACGAAGCTTACGTAAGAAACAGTGTGATATCATGAAGCCTGGATTTTTGAAGCAGTGAATCTGGCCCTTACACAAAGCAAAGGGATGCGGCAAGCCAAAACCATTATTAATACCACTGTCAACATAGGTGAAAGGGAAAATAATGTCAAGTCTGAATGCCTTGATCCATATAGATGGAAACGCAACATCACTAGGGGCGGCATGACCATATTTTCAATAGCAAATGGAGATCCCCATCAACGAGTCCACTCGTGTAACCATTATGATGACCAACTAAGGAGTGTGCGATAATGCTGACAAGTCGTCTCCATTTCCATCTTCATCATCCTATATAAATGACACCCTCTAGAGCCGCTGAGAGTAGGAGATGACTGAACGTTGAGGTGGAAATCCAGAGCATTAATTTGCATAAGGGTTTGAGTCTTCTGGAAATTGCAATGGTCGTTTGGTTTAAGAAGCTCGTCTATCATGGAGTGTTGATGGTTAGTGAATGTGCCTTTACGTTCCTGTATCATCCTAAGTGTTTACACTAGGAAAACACCAACCATCGGGGGACAGATGTGAAACACTTTGAGATATTCACCAGTTTTCTGATAGCCATACCCCCAGCTGCGCAGTGCCTAGGTTTTTATATCCCAGGAGTGTCCCCCCAGAACCCTTGGATGTAATCATGACCTCCAAATCCATGGTGCATGGTGGCCATGTTCAGCTGTGACCAGTAGGAGCGAATGCTCATACTGGAAGGGTGGGTGTCCAAAGTCTCCATTATCGCCTTTGTGAAGTCCACTTACCAACTTTATCCAAGGTGGTGAGGAGTTTAAATGCACACCCAACCATATTACCTGTAGGAGAGACCACCTCACGGGGAGGGGTGAGGATTACAAGAATTACAAGCCACTATAGAGGCTTGTTCCTAAAAGAGGCAATGCAACCGTTCTTCTAGTCCCCTCATGCAACAGTGTTACCCGAAGAAGGGGGAGCTATGAAGAAGGTTGAGCTTGGGAAGGATATAAAATCCTTTGCTAGCTTTGAAACAATGAAAAAAGGTGCCTTTGAGCATGGAATAAACACAAAGAGAAGTACATGTTGTTGACTCAACAGACAGACAGGTGGTCGAGCCCAAGTTAGAAATGAGCCACCAGAAGCATCTCGAGACGTCATTTGCATGACCTGCTAGCTCAGAAACAGAAACATTGTGCTTCCATCCAGACTGAGCACATGCACTAACTCCATGATGACTATTTGAATATATGTAAACCATGGCATAAGTACCACATTCTAGTTGTTAGTTTTGATTATGACTGTAAATAGTTCCAAGTCCAATTACGAGGACTTTCCTCGAGGATATGAGATACTATAAATAGGCTCCCCTCAGAGGGGAGAAGGGGGGATTCGGAATTTTCAAGAGAAGGGGCTCTCCATTGTAATGGGTTTTAGTTTTTGAGATGAATAAAATTACAAAGGAAGAACGTTAAACCTCTCATGGCAGAGATTCATGTGCCATCTTTTTCTTCAATAAGTGATTTCTTTACGTGACTGTTTTTGTTGTTTTCATTCCATTTTGTATTTAATTTCATGTTTGGGCATTAGGGTATATGGGCCAGAATTCATCTTGTATGCTATTGGTCCATTGTTCAAGCATTTGTGAACATTTTCTTCTAAAGTCTTGCAGAATTTACCTTGGTTTGGTGCTCTGTTTGATGGGTTGTCTCCTTCTATCTACTAATCAACCTTCTATTTACCTCCAAATTTAAGAAATAGTGTTTGTCTTACTTATGTCCACAAACCTTCAGACCTCTTACCTCCTACAACTTATTTCAAATCTGATTGTTGACTCCATCACCCAATGCTCTCATCCAGGATTGTACCACTAAACCTTATAAAAACAAACTCATTCTATTCAGAAATATGACCTTCTAACTGTCTTTGATTGAATATTTTGAGTATGGAAACCATGTAAATAGCAAGAGATCCCTCTATGACTGTATTAGGTCAGAAATAAAGTCTAAAGTGGTTTTGATGTTACCCCAGGATTTACCTTTCACAACCTGGGTACGTTCTGGGTGATAACAAACTGGCGTCGTTGTCTAGGACGAAGCTTCAAATCCTCCCTGGGTATGAACGACATAGTTTCAGATTTGATTGTTGATGGTGAATGGCAGTCAACCATCAATAAGGCTGTGCACCCTTCACCTGGTGACTCCATTCTTAGGTAATCTATCTTACAGTGACTCAACTGGGTATATGATCCAGAGATCAGGTTTTCAAAGAAAACTGGCAGGCTCTACTAGGAAAATGATCTCATTGAAAAAATATAGAAATGCATGATAAAAGGATAAGGTACTCAAGTTTCAGTTTCCTTCTAGATGTCTTGTCCTTTTTTGTAAATCTTTTACTATATATTCCTAAGCTTGTCAAAATAGTTTTTCATTATGCATTGTACTCACAATAGAACCATGAATTTACTCTTGTACATCCTTCTTAATGAACTGAAATTTTCCATCACCTTGTATTTTTAATTTTGATCGATATCTTTCATTCGAACCACATGACCTTAAATGCCACCCTTGTAAGCCTCATGAAACCACAATTGATAGTACTTCCATTCCACCTAGCTCTGTTTCTTCCAATATCCCAAACCGATATAGACCACTCCACTTACCTCCTATTCTTCACAATTTCCCTACAAAGCACCACAAGTACCTTACTAAATTTGATGGAGAATCCAAGAGCCTTACAACTGAAAAATATTTGCAATCCTTTGAGCATTTCCTTGACCTTTTTGAAGTAGAACATGTTGATCTATGCATGAGGACTTTTTCCCAATCTTTGCAAGGAGATGCTAAGGAATGGTTCAAGAACTTGAACCCTAAACCTATCAGCACATGGGAAGAGATTTCTAACATATGTTTGAAGTTTTGGGGTAAGAGAAGGCCATTGGACCAAGTACTTTCAGAATTCTATTCCCTGAAGAGACAAGACCGGTGAAACCATGTCTAGTTTTAACAGGAGGTTTGCAATATTTTAATATAACATTCCCAAGGGGATCCAACCTCTTGAAAATGCTTCCAAGCTTCATTATGCAGATATGGAAATTGAACCCAAGTGATAGAACAATTACACTCACAAAAATGCTAATCAGACATGCAAAATTACCAACAAAGGAGACTGAAATTGGAGCATAACACTAATATGTATTGAATAAGTGTACAATATACAACCTTGTGAAGTCATAGGATACTGAAATATATAATTACATGATAGATTCGAATCCATAAGGATGCCATTCGAAATAGTCAAAAAGTAGGCTTACTAAATCTAGTCAAATCCTCCATAGGTGCATAAAGCAGTTTCCAAATCCACGTAGAGGCTCACGAATTGGAAAAGTCAAGTAGGAAAGATAATAAGGGATGGAAAGACAAATCATACATGCTTTTATTATGAGAAAAGGATAGAGGATGATGTGGGGAAAAAACAAGTCAACTACACCTAGTCTTGCTTTCCCTTTTGCCTTATTTCTAAATAAAACAGGTAGCTTTGCAGAAAAAGCAGATATGCACTTTGGAGGACCTGGAATAAGGTAGACATACTAAATATGGTTTCCATGAGGTTTCCCAAGTGCTCCATGACTCATTTTTAGAAATTTTAACTTCTATGACATGTAGAAGACAACTTGCATAGAGTGGAATATAGGAAACTAGGAAAATAAGACAAAAATGAATTAATTAATGTCTAAGGTAGGTGACTATGGGTTGATTATTCTAACAATAGTTGCCTTTCATTCTGAAATGTCTTTGCTCATTTTGGAAAGAAAGTCAATCACATTGCAGCACATGTTTATGGATGGTTTGGAGGTTGAACATAATCTTAGGAGATCTAAACGATTTTCAGACCAAGACAATAGTGATAAAATGGAAAAGAAATTAGACTTGGTTGATGAACATAAAAAAAAATATACATTCTCTATACATATCGAACCCTCTCATAGTAAACAGAGAAATGATCATCCCAATGATATAAAAGAAGATGACTCTACTAACCTGTTTTCTGAAGATTGCAATCAGCCTATTGAAAATTATGTTAGTGGTGACATTAAAAAGGATTTTGGAATGCCCATATATGATGAATATGAAGATGAATGCCTGGAATTTATACCTAAGAAACCCTATATAAAGTTGAGGTCTTCTATAAAAGATAAGCTGACTGTAATCCAAAGTCAGAAGGCCAAAAAAATAGAGGACAATGAGCATGCTGAAGGTGATAGTTTAACTTTGTTTTATTCTTCATTTGAGCTGATAAGACATGGACTCAAAGCCTCTAAGAAGATACAGAAATTTGAAGATATGGTATATTTCATGAACTTGTTTGAAACAGAAGATGATGAGGATGAACAATCATCCAGTCAATTTTAGCTAATGGGATGAGTCAGTGGTTTGCAATGAGGTATTGGATCACAAAGCAAGAGGTGAGGGTTCCCAAATTAATTCTTCTTTAAGTCTTTCACATTCATAAATTTCATCCCATAAAGAAGGATTGTGTTGGCTTGATTATGTTGTAAAGAAGAATGATATCTCTGCTGAAGCATATAAGGAGTAGTTTTAAATTTAGAAATTTTGAATGAAATGGTGGACATTTAATTTGAAATCAATCATCATATTTCTTTTCAAATTTCTTTTGGAGATCAGTTTGACAGTATGCTAGAGGAGTTAATTACATTTTGTACATCTCTCCTATGGTAGCAAAAAGACAGAGTATGTTGAGAGTTGTCATGTTTTCTATGATCTGGTGGCAGAATACATGGAGAGGCTGGATAATAGTAATGCCTGGTTATATCTATACTATAAATATCAATTTCTTTGTTATAAATTCTTCCATTATGTCTGTCATCTATGTTTTTAATCAAGCATGAAGAAGAAATAGAATTATTGGATAAACTGCTTTATTTGCTTCATTGGAAGTTGGACTTTACTTGATTGGGCATGTGTGCTCAGTTAAGTAGGGTAGGTAGGTATGAATAAGCTCGGAATGATGAGCATTTCTTTAAGTAGTTTTTATTTTAGTTTGAGTTTCAAGCATTGTTTGGTTATAGGTTAAAGTCTACAGTTACAGTCATTTTTAGTTTTCAGAGTATGGCCAGGTGACAGTTTACAGGTTGACATAAATTTGCTTACAGAGTGGTTCAGCTTGTGTTTCAGCTCAGAGAAGATTGAGGGTTCTAGAGAAAGACTAAAATCAGCCCAATGGACCTGGCACCTGGTCTATGGGGTTCTTTGCTACCTCACTGGGAGGATAACATCCCTAATGGAGCCAACTATTAGCACTATGTTAAACTTTTTGAATTATAGACTTGAAATGTTTAAAAATGATCTTAGTTGAGGAATTTTGCGAGAACTCCTTTCAAGTTATCTAGTTAGCATGTTTCATCATCAGGAGCCATCGAATAGAGAGTAGATACCGATCTAGGGAGATAGATCATTCTATGGATTGAAGCATGCAGCGACAAGATAGGGATAAAATGTGTCGAGCTTCAACGGTCCATATGTGAGGTGATGAAGATCAATAATGGAAAGACATTCTACTAGCATGAGATGCGAGGTAAGATTTAGTCTTTAGATTTGCAAATTCAGTTAAAGGGGATAAGTGTTAGATGGTCAAGATTAACGCTAAGCCAAATCGACGTCCCTAAAAGATTCCGCTCAAAACATGTGCGAAGGGAGAAGCTTTTCCAAATCGTGGAATATGTTAAAGGGAGAAAGGATCGGATGACTGAGATAAAGGCAGAGATAGATCTACGGTCGTATTCAATTCCGCGATCTGAACTAGCACGAGTAAAGTTGCGATTTTGAAATCCTGAAAAGTGGTATGGGATACAATGATCAACGGTCACAACAAGAGGTCGAGGTTGATCGATGGGCACGGTAAATTACATGATGTGAAGCTTCCCAATCAATTGCATGAGGGGAAATTTGATGTAGTGTTAAGGTATACAGAGACGGATGGCCTTGATGAAGGCAAGTTACTGATCGATGGTCGATGCCGATTCTCCCGAATCAAACTATGCAGGTGGTTAGTGTTGGATTCTAGTGCAAAGATACTACATACCAAATGCCCATATTACAAGGGAAGGGATACACATGGAGCTAACAATGACCTAATTGGATATGTGAAGCGCCAACATGGACAGGATCAAAATGTTGTGCTAATCGATAGGGTAGGCATTCTCAAAGCTCTTATTTCTTCTGAAAATGGCAAAGAGAGGAGGCCACATACACATGTACGATGGATACAGGATGGGTTTAGATTGAAGGTCTGGAATCGGTTCAGCCTGGTAAAGGTTGTGTCCTAGTTAGGCCTAGTATAGGAAGGATATCCTCACGTACGATCTGACCAATAATAATATACCTCGATTCCATTTTTGGCATGCCTTATGTGAAAATTATGTCCATCACATCACCATCCCTTCCTACTCCAGATATCCACCATGAGGATTACGTAAGAAACAATGGGTGATCATGAACCCTAGATTTTTGAAGCGGTGAATCTGGCCCTTACATGAAGCAAAGGGATGCAGCCAGCCAAAACCATAATGAATACCACTATTAGCATAGGTTAAAGGACAAATAATTTCAAGTCTGAATGCCATGATCCATATAGACGACAACGCAACATCACCGGGGGAGGCATGACCGTATTTTCAACAACAAATGGAGATCCCTATCTACGTGTCCACTCGTGTAACCATTATGATCACCAACTAAGGAGTGTGTGATAATGCTGACGAGTCATCTCTATTTCCATCTTCATCATCCTATATAAACACCACCCTCTAGAGCCGCTGAGAGCAAGAGATAAGTGAACGCTGAGGAGGAAATCCAGAGCGTTAATTTTCACAAGGGTCTGAGTCTTCTGGAAATCGCAATGGTCATTTGGTTTAAGAAGCTCATCTATCATGGAGTGTTGGTGGTTTTTGAACATGAATATATGTTCCCATATCATCCTAAGTGTTTACACCAGGAAAACACCAGCCATCGAGGGACAAATGTGAAGCATTTTGAGAGATTCACCAGTTTTCTAATAGCCATACCTCCAGCTACATGGTGCCTAGGTTTTTATATCCCAAGGGTGTCCCCATAGAACCCCTAGATGCAATCATGGTCTCCAAAGCCCCGGTGCATGGTGTCCATGTTCAGTCATGACCAGTAGGAGTGAATTCTCATACTGGAAGGGTGGGTGTCGAAAGTATCCATCACCACCTTTGTGAAGTCCACTTACCAACCTTATCTAAGGTGGTGAGGAGTTTTAATGCGCACCCCATCATATTTCCTATAGGATATCCAACCTAGGGGGGAGGGGTGAGGAGTACAAGAATGACAAGCCACTGCAGAGGCTTGTTCTTGATAGAGGAAATTCAGCCCTTCTTCTAGTCCCCTCATGCAACATTGTTACCCGGAGAAGGGGGAGATGTGAAGAAGGCTGATCTTGGGAAGGATATAAAATCCTTTTCCAGCTTTGAAACCATGCAAAAAGGTGCCTTTAAGCATAGAAAAAACAGAAAGAGAAGGACACGCTGCTGACTCGACAGACAGATAGGTGGTCGAGCCCACTCAAAAATGAGCCACCAGAAGCATCCTAAGACATATTTTTCATGAACCACTATCTCAGAAACAAAAACATTGTGCTGCAATCCAGATTGAGCACATGCACTAACTCCATGATTTCTGTTCAAATATACGTAAAACATGGCATAAGTACCATACTCTAGTTGTTAGTTTTGAATATGACTGTAAACAGTTCCAGGTTTGATTATGAGGACTAACCTCGAGGATCTGAGATATTATAAATAGGCTCCCCTTAGAGGGGAGAAGGGGGGTTGGGAATTTTCAAGAGCAGGGGATCTCCATTGTAATGGGTTTCAATTTTTGAGATGAATAAAATTGCATAGGAAGAACGTTAAACCTCTCATGGAAGAGATTCCTGTGCCATCTTTTTCTTCAATAAGTGATTTCTTTACGTGACTATTTTTCCTATTTTCACTCCATTTTGTATTTTATTTCATGTTTGGGAATTAGTGTATATGGGTCACAATTATTGTATGCTCTCAGTCCATTGTTCAAGCATTTTTAAACATTTTCTTCTAAAGTCTTGCAGAATTCACCTTGGTTAAGTGCTCTGTTTGATAGGAGTTCTCCTTCTGTATACTAATCAACCTATTATTTACCTCTATATTGAAGAAATGGTTTCTTTATTGCCTCTATCCACAAACCTCCTTACTTCTTACCTCTTGCAACTTATTTCAAATTTGATTGTTGACTCCATCGCCCAATGGCCTCCTCCATGATTGTCCCACCAAAAACTATAAAAACAAACTCGTTCTATTCAGAAATCTGACCTTATGACTGTCTTTGACTGAATATTTTGAGTATGAAAACCCTACAAATAGCGAGAGATCCCTCTCTAACTATATTAGGTCATAAATACAGTCTAAAGTGGTTCTAATGTTATCCTGGGATTTACCTTTCATAGCCTGGGTACATTCTAGGTGATACCACCTTATTTAAATACAAATGATAAAATAGTGCAAGTAACAATCACATACAAAATCCAAGTAGCCTATAAACCTATAAAGGAAAAAGCAACTACAGATAAATACTCATCACCTTGTCCAAGCTGACCTAGTAAAGCAATTTATAATGGAGACACCAAACCTTTAATGGGATTCATCTCATAAAATACCATGTGATAAAAATCATGGGCCACTGTAAACCACCTATAGGAAATCCATCATGAACCTCCTAAAGATTAACCTTTCCACCCTTAACCAAGTCAAGATTAACCTAGAAATCCACTTTTTAAAATTGACTTAGTTAGGACATAAATCTCCCTCTAAGTTACACATTGGATATATACTATTTCAATATGCCAACCCCCCCTTATTTCTATCATCTATCTTTACATCTAGACACTGAGTGAATTGTATGACCTTTGATGCATTTTCCTTAGACTAGCCTTGTTTATTTTTATTATGGATTTTGGGTTGCATACGCGACTATGTGCATTGCAACTCGCGTGTCATATGCAAGTATTTGCATTGCCACCCGCGTATACTTGTATACACAAGTTACCTTTGAGAAAACCGCGTATGATACGAGCGTTGTCTATATTAATACCTGTGTATACCCTAATTCGACATTAAAAAAATATAATCGATATTAGATGAGATTAGTTGGGGCCTAATCCATAACTATCCCAACCATCTCAACCATCCCAACCTTTGAAACAACTCTATTTCCCAAAGTATAAATAGAGGCCTTGGGGTGGAGGATAGGGAAATCAATTTTGGAGAGAAAAGTTATGCTGGTGGTATATGTTTAGAGTCTTGGAGCAGTAGAAATCAAAGTACTTTGGTTGCAGAGGAGTCCTTGTGTCAGAAGTTGGGTTGTACTCTTATCTTGTTCACCACTTGTTAATAAAGAGAATTCTTCTTCCAATATTGTGTTGAGTTTATTTCATGTATATTGTCTTAATGAATATGTGTGATTATGTTATATATATTCTTTTCATAGAACCTCTAATATACATATGCATGAGATATTACTTGAAGGATTTTCTCTTTGCAGGTGGAGAAGTACATCCCTAAAAGCTTTGGAGAGAAGTGGAATGAGAGAAGATCAAGCTTGGATCAACCATCGTTAATCGGGTAAGTCAAGATTGTCTTCCTATTATCTTTCCATTCCCTATAAAAGTTGTTTGTCTGCAAGTTAGTAGTAAGTTGGTAACCCCAGAACCTAGGTTACAAGGGTGCTTTATCCTGAAAAACAAAATTGGTGACTCCGCTGGGGAGCCCAGCCTGCTGTGGGTTTGTCCTGTAGGTTCCTAACCAGTATTTTCTCTTATTCTGAGTGTGGTTTCTTTATCCCGCGTTTGATTTGCAGTATAATATGTCCCGAGACCTTTTTATATTTTTTCTTTGAAATTTTTTTGTTGCATACACGGGTTGCTGTTATACATAGTTGTGTATAGCAACTTGTATATGTGGGTTTCTCTATAAGATAGTCACATATGGTACACGAGTTGCTCTACAAGACAGTCATGTATATCCTGTAGCAGCATAAAATGTTTGGTAGGGTTGGCTTGTCCCTGTCTTGGCTGAATTTTTGTCTACTTAGGGGTCTTCTATTGTTGGCATAATCCTGTAAGTCCAAAGTCTTGTACGCCATACTTGTTGCTTGTTTTTAAGCCTTTGAGTTTGCTTTGTTTGAATCTTCTAGTGACTTGAAGTTGGTATTCCCGCTTGGCCTATGACTTCAGTGGTGTGTATCTGAGTCAGTGATCAGGGCTTTAGATACCTTATTCTCTATACTGCTTTGTGTAGTGCCAGTTAGCCCCTTGTTCTTTAGTAAATCTAGTGGATTTTGTTTATTAGTTTTCTAAGTCAGGGTTTATACCAATTTTCTCTCTTGTTTTTTTGAATTTTGGTCATTATAGGTCCTCTATACTTCATTTTGCTTTTGATGTGTTGTAATCATTCAAACTTGCTCAAAATTTGCATTTAGATGCATAGTAGTTTTTGAAAATTTTGAAAAAGTGAAAGAAAAACATTTCATGCTTTTGCATATAGTTGCACTTAGTAGTTTTCTTTTCAATATTTTTGAATAAAATTTCAAAAATTATATAAAGTCTTAGTTTTTTTTTACGCTCAATTCTAATTCCATTAGCTTACATTTACAAAAAGAAAAGATTTTTTGGTTTAAGTAGTGGTATTTTTGTTTGGAAGTTGTTCATACATCATTTTTACTTTTCTTAACGAGTCTATAACATCATAGTCCTTCACGCCATTTACCTTCTGACTAAGAACAACCTTTAAAATAAATGATATAATTTAAAATATACTAGTAAGTTTTATTTTATAGGGTTGTACACCAACTAGCTTAGGCTAGACTTGTGGGATAGGGAATTTAAACTCCCCACAATTACTTAAATTCAAACATAATTAGCCAATCTATAAGTAAACCCTTTCCTATGTTGGTTGTATCTAGCCGAAAGCTCCTCTCAAATGGGAGTTAAGCATGACGCCACGTGGAGGCTTGTCAAAGCGTAGACCAAGGTTTTTGCACATCTGGGGATTTTGTCCTAGACAGAGTTTCGGGCTTTGCTACCCTGCCCATGCATATGAACCAGGCTTACGTCTCTCCCCCTAGACTGTCAATATAGTTAAGGTATCCTATAATATCTTAGACATCTAGGGTTCATACACAGGTACACCAGAAGGCTATTTCTGGTTGACCTTGGATAGGCTTGGAAGGTAACCCTTGTAGAAAGTGTGGGAGGGTGGTGGGTGATTCCTTTGCTTGTGCCTAAGAACATCTTCAAGGATGCTAAGTATCTGTCTCTCATATTTCTTCTAGAAAGAATATCTTATACCCCTTGCGATTGTTGAATGACTTTAGGAAATTTTGTAGTGATTGCTCTGTGGTTTGTTTGTGTTTAGATGACCTTAGGGTGTGAAGAGTCCAATTTTCAATTGTGTAGGACCAACCTTTAAAAAGGTCAAGAAGGTTGCAAAAATTTCCCCCGCTCACTATAGTGGAGCCTCCACTTCCCCCTCAAAGGCGGAGATTAGACATAGACGGTTCTTTCGAACCGATAGGAATTAGTGAACTTCCGGGTGAACTAGAACTTAGGACAAACCAGGTTGATACAACCCCAGTAGAGATAGAATACTTACAGGCTGATGAGTTTGCAAGAAACTTTAATTCACCTCTTACTGACATAAACGATCCATCGATCGTCTAGGTTCATCCTTTCAACTCACCTGTGGTTGGTGTTCCCGTGGGCAGACTAATGTCTAGTGCAAGAGAAAGTTCTTCTACCTCCACCTCAGTCGCTCCGGTTGAAGGGGTACCACCTCCCCCAATGGGTGCCCCTAGAGAAAACATACCTACTACTCCTTTAACTCCATCTAGTTGGGTGGTTCGACCACCGGCTTCAACAAATGTAGTAGGAACTCCTGGTGGGGTGGTCACTGGGATACCTATTGTACCTCCTATTTTAGCTTATTTTGCACACACTGCCCAGAGTGGTCTTGCGGGATCCTCTTCATTTGTCTAGGGTTTTACTTGGAATGGGGGGCACATTCCCCCATCCACTGGATATGTAGGTCCCACACCTACCTATGTAGGGGTGCAGTTTGGAAACACTAACCCTTATAGTCAAGGTTTTCAAACGCCGGTTTCGGCTCCTTTCATGAGCTCTCCTTTCTAGCTTTTTAGAAAAGGGATACCTGCTCCTATTTTCCAAGCTCCAGTTTCATCTGGAGCAGCTCAAACCACATACACTGCACCACATATGAAAAATACACTGGATTATGGGTGGAATCCTTTCCAAAGTGGTCCAACTACCTCACAATTAGTAGCTAGGGGCAACCCCGCATTAAATTTTTGGGAACCAGGGGGCAAGTCCTTCTACTTCCCAAGCTCATACTTTTCAAGCTCCGG
Organism: Pseudotsuga menziesii; assembly: GCA_001517045.1. Classification (NCBI taxonomy): domain Eukaryota; kingdom Viridiplantae; phylum Streptophyta; class Pinopsida; order Pinales; family Pinaceae; genus Pseudotsuga; species Pseudotsuga menziesii. The sequence continues at coordinate 435,580 of LPNX011038436.1, read as the reverse complement.
TCAGACCCAAACTTCCATTCCTAGCAACTTTGAACTTGCCAGACTTGGCCAATTTAATGAATGACCCAGTGAAACATGATGCCACCTAGCCACCTGTCCTTACCAAACAATCCTCGGATATTCCAAAAGTTGAAGGAAAAGTTGGTGAAGACCCAGGGGATCATATCACCACTTTTCACTTGTGGTTCTCTTCCAACTCATTGAATGATGACACCATTTGGGTGAGGTTGTTCCAGAGAAATCTTACTAGTGTCGCAACAAAATGGTACATTGAACTTCCCTTTGCCACGTTTGATAGTTTTTGGGACTTAGCTGACATGTTCCTTAACCATTTCTAGCTTCCTTTCTAGTACGATTCCATCACATATTTACTGTCCACTTTTTGGCAGGACAAAGACACTCAAATTTCTGATCACATCCAAGAGTGGTGAAGGTGGAAAAGGCTCATTAAGGCCACTATCCTTCCTGAGTTTTTCTTAGAATGGTTCCTTAAATCCTTATTGCCATATATATCCAAGGATGTATCCACTTTGGGGATAAGTAATGAGGAAGAGGCTATCCTTAGGGCCCAGTAGTTAGATTTGATATATTCTTAGTCTGGGATTCTATATCAAATTATCCCTGATGCACCGAGACCAACCCATAGTGTCAAAAAAAATAAGCCTGGACCCCATGCCAATGGTGTGGTTGGTTCAGTGAAATGTCCCACTATACAATTTTTGGCTAAACAAATCCATTAGTTTTCCATCAAAAAGTCTATGGCGGAGGCAGCAAAGGTCGCCCCCTCACCCCAAAATGAAAATGTTTTTTCAAAATCATCCCAAAAGGGAAATCAGTAGCCCAGTGGGAAAAATAAAAAGGGGAAGAAAGGTGATGGAAAACAAAAAAAGCCAAAACCCACAAACAATGCTGATGGAGCCAAGAAAGAGAAAAATAAGGTGAAATTTCCATGTAAGCTGTGCCAAGATGATCACCTGACCCATCAATGTCCCCTTATTGACCAAGCTCAGAAACTGCTAAAAGGCCAACAACCGGCTGTCCTGAAGGATCCTTTTCCCCAAGGACAGAATTTTGCTTCAGCTTCAAATGTAGCAAGGGGCACCCCAAATGCTCCTAACCCAAATTATATCAACATGGTTCGATCCCAGACTTTACTCTAGACTAGGAACAAGAAATATGATACTGAGGCTCCAGAGAAGGGTATGTCTATAGGTGAAGCTTCTAACCCTCTCACAATTGAAAAAGCTGTCAAAACTATGCCCAAGATACCAAAGGGTGTCTTTAAGAAAACTTTGCACAATCCTAATTCTAGGGCTATAGCTAACTACTCTGTAGTTGAAGATTTAGTTGAGACCCCTTGTGTGATGTCGGCTTTAGAGGTATTACAAAGTTGTCCCGCCCAGTGAGATGCACACTTAGTAGCCTTAGGTAGTATGGATTCATCGAGCCTCATGGCGAAGTTTAATTTGTCTGATGTCAAAATTCACCTACCTTATCATGTGGCCTTATTGATAGATGTCATCCATGGTGGAAAAACCATTGGAAGGGCAGTTGTCGATGAGGGTGCTTCCACATGTGTCATGACCTTGTATTACTGGAAAGATCTTGGATCTCTAGAGCTAGTTCCATCGAACACCCTACTTACTACTTTCAATAGAAGGTCATTTCGTCCACATGGTATCCTACCAGATTTCTAAATAAATTTGGCAGGGAAGGCAGTGTCTGTTGAGGTAGAGGTGATTGATGCACCTTTGGATTATAACTTGCTCATGGGGAGAATTTGGACTTATGACATGTCCGCTATTGCATTGGTTATACTTCAGGTAGTAGTGTTTCCGCACGAAGGGAAGTTGGTTACTATAGACCAACTCAGTTTTACTTGAAAGGGATGCATGGAAACTAACAAGTACACCATTCCATTGGTTGATCAGGTTAAACCTACTTTAGAGAGATTAGGGGCTGGAATTTATGCATCATTAATGGACACATTCGATTTTCCAGCTTCGATTAATTATTTAGGTTCTACTAGTGTAGGGAAGTCTATTACAACGGTTGTTGATAGAACATATGCTTGGGTTATTATTTCCTGCTATGAACCTGAAGTGCCCTTATCAATAGTGGAAGTAGCTTATCAAGCTATTGTTGATACCGTTGTTGATCCCATTCTGGTCCCTCTCACAGTCTCAGAGGAGCCGGAAGAATCCTATCTTCCTGCTTGGGAAGAGAACTCTTTGCATACTAGAGATTGCTTAGATATGTTTTTTCCTTCTGACGAAGCCATTTTGGATGCTATGTGCAGCGAGATAAGATCTACAAAGATCTTCACCACTGATCCTATTTTCTTCCAGAATTAAGCAGGATTGAGAACCAAGAGTTCCATATGATACTGGTAGGTGATGCCGATACACCCATTACCTAAGGAAGGAATAACTGCTAAGGGGAATATGGAAAAAAATTCTTCTACTATTCCTATCAACATCTCTGCAAACCCAAACATTGTGGAAAGGGTACACATCGGTGCAAACTGTTCTTCGGAGGAGATTTCAATATATACAACCTTGTTTAAGGAATTATGCAATGTGTTTGCGTGGTCATATGACAAGATTCTAGGCATAGATCCATTAATATTTGAGCATGAAATTCGAACATATCCTGACGCTAAACCCATTCGACAAAACCTTAGACCTGTCAATCCACGTAAAGCGGTAGTTGTTAAAGCTGAAGTTGAAAAACTGCTAAAAGCCGGTTTTATTTACCCGAAAGCTTTGACAGAATGGGTATCCAACCCTGTTCCTATCGACAAAAAGCAAGGGAAAATACGCATTTGTACTATATTTTTCGATCTAAACAAATCCTGTCCTAAGGGTAACTACCCCACACCATTCATAGATCAAATCATTAATGGTTGTGTGAGGAGTCAAGTATTTTCTTTTATGGATGGTTTCTCTAGGTATAATCAAATTCAAATTAAACCGAAAGACCAACATAAAATAGCTTTCATCTGTCCTTGGGGTACATTTGTGTACAAGAAAATTCCTTTTGGATTGAAAAATGCAGGGGCTACCTTTCAACGGGAAATGAATTTTTCATTTCATGACATTAAATCTATTATCGAACCCTACCTTGATGATCTGCCAACACATTCTTGTAAGAGGATCGATCACCCAGATCACTTGCGTTTAATCTTCGAATGATGCATATACTACAAAATTAGCTTGAATCCCCACAAATGCATTTTCTGTGTCGAGTATGGGAGACTGCTCGGATTCATTGTTTCTAACAAAGGTATTTAGGTGGATCCTTTGAAATTTGAGGCCATAGTAAATTTGCCTCCTCCTCGTTCCATCAGGAAGATTCAAAGCCTGCAAGGGAAGTCCAATTTCCTTCGATGTTTTATCGTAAATTATGCCAAGATCACTAAAGGTTTCATGCGCCTGTTGAAGCAGGACACCGGGCCATTTGTATGGGATGAAATTGCACAACTTGCGTTTGAGGCATTAAAGAAAGCTTTGTTGTCAAGACCATTACTATGTCCGCCATATTACTCTCGTGATTTTATATTGTATCTGGCCACATCCGAGTCGACCATAGGGGTAGTGCTAGTCCAGGAGGATGATAAGCTCCAAGAACATGTCATCTACTATCTTAGCCATGCTTTAGCTGGCATTGAACTTAGGTATTCCCATGTTAAGAAGTTGGCATTAGCAGCTGTGTATGTTGTTCAGAGGTTGTGTCACTACATCTTACTAAGGACCACAATGGTAGTGGCGTATGTTAATCCTTTCCAATATGTTTTGTCTCGATGGATAGTTGGAGGCAAATTCAACAAATGGATAGTCATTCTCTAGGAGTTTGACTTAGATTTCCAATCCACCAAATCCAAAAAATCCTTAGTTTTTGCTGAGCTCATCACATAATTTCTGGTTGAGGAAGACGTAGCCATTGAAGAAGACTCATTCCCAGATAAGCACATCTTTTTTATTTCCACCTCTAACCCTTGGTATGGAAATATAGTTGTCTATCTCTAGACTCTGAAGTTCCCTGCAACCTTTTCACAGGAAGAATGACACAAACTATGCTTACATGCAAAAAACTACCTCATTATTGGAGATACTTTATATTGTAGGGGGGTAGATTATGTTTTGCGTCGATGTCTTACCCACGAAGAAGATGAGACTATCCTAAATGATGCCCATAGTGGAGTGTGTGGGGGTCATTTATCTGGGTTAGAAACGGTCCAGAAGATCTTACATGCCAGTTATTTCTAGCCCACGATTTTTAAAGATTGTGTGGAAGCCATGAAGCACTATCATCCTTGTCAGATTTTCAGTAGAAAGATGCGGTCTCATCCTGCTCTGTTATTTCTTGTCATTTCAGTGGGCCCCTTCATGAAGTGGGGGATAGATTACATAACGTGCAACCTAGTCTTGGATAGGGGGGAAAAACACATCATTATTGTTGTAGATTACTTCACGAACTGGGAAGAGGAAATGCCCACCTATAAAGCTGACGGGGAAACTACAATTTTTTTCGTTTTCAACCAAATTATCTCACGGTTCGATATTCCTAAAGAGATTGTCACTGACCATGGAATTCACTTCCAAAATAGTATGATGACTGAATTTACCACTATGCTAGGGTTTAAACAAGAACATTCATTTTATTTCTACCCTCAAGCGAATGGTCAAGTCGAGGTTGTAAATAAAACCTTGAAGACAATTTTCAACCGCACTATTAATGCAGCCCATTCCAATTGGCACATCATGTTGTATCCTGCACTTTGGGCTTATCAGACCAATGTGAAAACTGCCAAAGGTTTTTCTCCTTTCCAACTCGTTCACATAGTGGAAGCATGTTGGGATATAGGGTAGACCCGAGCTTTATACCATTAACTTCGCACCAACAAAAGACCCACAGTGTTGGCCCTTTCGGCAACAATCTGCGAGCAGATTGCAGTCTCACCCGAAACAGCTATGGGATGCCGCAGATTCAGGTTTCTACAAGTAGAAGAGGGATATTGCTATACCTTAGCCTTTAACAACTTATATTCATAAGCACAGAGATTCACAATCACATATATAACTTCGCACTAAATAAATAGACAGCGACTTGCATAACCCTTTACTGGGAATTCATAGCGAAGTTATTTAGTTAGCATTGATCTTATTTATCAGATATATATTTATTAATGCATGAAAGAACATAACAGAAGTAGCACAAAGAACCACAACACCAGATATAACGTGGTTCACCCCCAGTGTAGGGGTTACGTCCACAGAACTTTGTTTTATTCAACTCTTTACTAAAATCACAGTTCTGATCTACGCACTCAGCTGCAGATCCTTTCAAGTCCTTAATGCCGTGCACATAGCTGCAGGCCTCTATGCACACAGCTGCAGATTTCCTTAATCACCCAAAAAACCTCTGCGCACACAGTTGCATAGGTTGTCCACGCACACAGCTGGGACTTAACCTTCTCTTACAAAATAGCCTTAGCTTTGCATCTATTCTTCTTACATCAAAAGCCTAACCTGAATTATTTACAAGAGTGCGTATTTATACAACGCACTATTACAAAACCATGGACTTAAACCATGGGCACCCCGGACCCTAAACCCTGGATTTAAACCATGGGTTTATTACAAAAAGAGGGTTTTTACCCAAGTTCGACACCCCTAAGACTGTTTTGAGTCATAACTCCGCTTACAATCTCCCGTAACTCCACGGAGTTACCCATCCTAAGGATCGTTAGGGTGTGTGCCCCAACAGGCCCCTAAGACTCACCAGTGGCCCATCCCGGGACACTTAGCTGCTTTTCTAGTGGTAGAATCTTGTTGGCAAAGCCTGGTGCGCTGTTTGCTGAAGCCATACATGCAGTTTCTGGCTGCTTGTTCCTTTCCTTTGTGAAATGCTGGTTAAGGCCTTCTAGATCTATCAGCGACCCCATCCTTCGATCTGCTTGCCGAACCTTTGACCATCCACAACTTAGGGTCCCTAGAGTTGTGTGTCAAGGTGCATAAGACAAACAACCATCGTGGTTCTGTCAAACCAAGAGGATACATCTTGGGATGTTTCAGAGTTTTTCTGTGAAGACCGGTGCTATTCTTTGTGTGGCATAGAGCGCACTTCTGCCTTTCTTCCGACCCCTTAGAGAGAACTTCTACCTTTCTTTGTGCCTTGGTTGAGCATGGATTCCCAGGTGGATTACTCAGAAGGTTCAGCATACCTCTCTCCCTGACCCCTCGTAATAACTTCTAGACTTCACGGTCATTCATCATAGTGCTAACTGAAGAAAATCAAAGACATGCGCAATGCATGAGTCGCAGGGCGATGTAGCTTCTTATAGAATCCAGAAATAGAATCTATCATCATGGTGTATTAATGATGCCAAATCTGATGAAGTGGCAGAAATCCTGTCCACACTGTGCCATATTTTCCCAAGATCTCGTTATTGCAGGCAGTGAGGGCAGTTCACGTGCCGGCGCCGCCAAGTCTAGTTTGTCCCATCCGTCACATTTTGAGCTGCGACACACCTGTGATCTCCGACATAACTACTAACTTTAACTTCACCTTGACAAGAACCTTTGACACAATATGCACCTTCAACCCATCCTGACCTATATGGAAACCAAACTTCATTTTGCAGATTTTGACAGTCTTCAACACTGCGTAGCTTTGAGAACAACTTAATTATAGTCTAGTACCCAATTTCAACTATTCTTGGTACTTAGACTATCCTTCATGCTATTACTCCTGACCAAGGGATCCTGGTTTGTCCCTGTACTTCTTTAACCTACTTCCATTCACCATAGAAGGTAAAATTTCTCCATTCAATTTAGCTAGCTGGACTGTGCCACCATCAGTAACTTTCTGCACTATATATGGTCCTTTCCAATGTGTCTTGAACTTACCTGAGAATTTCATGAATTTTCTGTCATATAGGAGCACAAGATCACCCTGCTAGAACTGCTTCTTCTTGATGTGTCTATCATGCCATGCTTTTTCTCTAGATTTCTAAACTTGCTGCTGGAACCCTGCAATGAATCTGTCCTCTTCAAGTTCTAGTATCTTTGCCAGCCTTTCTTTTAGCATATCTGGGTCATCCATCTCTATAAAAGTAGATATTCTGAGGCTAGGTACAATGTACTCCATGGGCATGACTGCTTCTTGTCCATAAACCAGCCTAAAAGGTGTATGGCCTGTCAAATTCTTGCAGGTGGTTCTATAATCCCATAGTACTGCTGGAATTCTAAGGTCCCAATCATTTCTATTGGCATTTCAAACCTTTGTCAGAGTGTGTTCAAGGATCTTGTTAAAGGATTCGACAGTTCCATTTGCTTGAGGATGATAGGAAGTACTCTTCTGATGATATACTTGAAATTCTCTAGTCAATACTTCAATAGTATTATTTAATAAATGTGATCCTTGATCGCTCATAAGTATTCTAGGACACCCAAATCTTGTCAAGATGTTATCAAAAATAAACTTCGTAGTTGTAGCAGCACTACAGGTCTTGACTGGTTGAGCTTCGTCCCAACGAGTAAGATAGTCAGTTGCTGTAATAATGTATCTTGCTCCAGATTTCTTTGCAAGGGGATTGATAGGTCCAACAAAATCAATAGCCCATTTATCAAATGGTTGTAAAGTTACCTGCGGAACTAGAGGCATCTCATCCCTCGTGGATGGTTTGCCTGTCCTCTGACAAATGTCGCAGTTGTGGCAATATTCTCTTGCATCCTTATGAATTGTAGGCCACCACAATCCGGCTGTCAGAATCTTTTGTGCGGTAACTTTTCCTACGTAATGACCTCCTGCTGCCCCAGAATGTGCCTCAGCCAAAATTAACGGCTTTTCATGCTCTAGGACACATCTGCGCAGTATTTCATCTGGTCCCATCTTATATAGTTGTCGTGCTATTAAGGTAAAGTCAGCTGCTCGAACCACCGGCTGCTTCTTCTGCTGTGTTGTCATCTCAGTGGGTGGAAAACCTGTAGACAAATACTGAACAATTTCCTGAAAGTATTCATCAACCATCTGGATTGCAAACAACTGGGCATCAAGAAGACCATCGTCCAAGCTGATAGGTTCTTCTCCTGACTCGAGCCTCGACAAGTGGTCAGGACCTAGATTCAGCATTCCCGGTTTGACTATGATATCAAAGTCATATTTCTGAAACAGAATCAGCCATCTGCATATCCTTCCACCTAGCATAGGCTTGTTAACCAAATACTTCAAAGCAGAATGGTCAGTAAACATCTTAAAATGAGATCCTAATAGATAATGTCGAAACTTCTGCAATGCATACACCATAGCTAGACCTTCTTGTTCTGTCGTAGTATAATTTTTCTCTGCTGTGGATAGTTTCCTACTTGCAAAAGAGATGGGGTGATCAATATTACCTTCATCTGATTGGGCCAATATTATACCCAGAGCAACGGAGGATGCGTCGAAATGCACATGAAATTCCTTATTCCAGTCAGGGAATACTAAGATAGGAGCAGTTACCATCTTTTCCTTCAAAATATCCAAGCTTTCTTGACACTCAGGTGTCCACTCAAACTTAATATCTTTCTTCAACTGCTTTTCCATAGGGGCAGTTATCTGAGCATATCCTTTAATAAATTTCCTGTAATAGCCAGTATGACCAAGCGTAGGGCGCAGTTGTTTGACAGACTTTGGAGGGGGCAGGTTCACGATAATGGGTATCTTCACAGGATCCATCATCAGTCCTTGCTTACAAACAATGTGACCGAGCATAATTCCAAAAGGGGCATAGAAGATACACTTTTTCAAGTTCAAGGAAATCTGATGCTGTCTACATTTATCCAACATAAGTCTTAGACTAGCTATGTGGTATTTTACTAACCCTAAGATAGTCCAATCATCAAAATAAACTTCTTAGAATTTATGTATGAATTCCTTAAAAGCAGAGATGACTACTCTAGAAAACATAGCAGGTGCATTCTTCAATCCAAAGGGCATAACTGTATACTAGAAGGATCCCATTTCCGTAGCAAAGGTTGTCTTATGTCAATCTTCTGGAGCAATTCAAATCTAATGGTAACTTGAAAACCCATCAGTAAAAGAGTATACTTCTTGACCTCCCACATTGTCTAAAACTTCATCTGTAAAGGGAGTGGGGAAAGGATCATGCAAATAGGCATCATTCAGCTTCCTCAAGTTGACACAGATTCTGATCTCTCCCTTAGTCTTCTTTTCTTGCACCACCATAGGACTGACCCACTCAGATTCTTCAACAGGCTCAATGATTCCTGGAGCAAGCATCTTATCCAGCTCCATTCAGACTTTTTCCTTATACTTAGGGTTCAGCCTATAAGGGCACTGTTTCACAGGCTTCGCATCAGATTTCAACGGGATCTTTATCAATCCTATATCCCCAAGGATACCTTTCATATTTGAGAACTTCGTCGGAAAGAGATCCTGATATTCATGGAGAAGTTGGGTCACCTTGCTTACCATTTCGTCATCCCAATAATCTCCAATGGTAGCATACTTATGGTTTTCTTCTGACCCAATGTTGACGGTCCGCGTCTTCAGGGGTTGAGTCACTTCAAGTGCCTCTACTACTGGTCCATGCTCTTCACAGTGTCCTTCTGATTCAGGGATATTAATGTTGCACGGATCATCATCCTCATCAATTGTGAGGTTATAACATTCTACTGCATTGGCTTCCTGTACCTTCCAATCAGGTTGATATTCTGCGATTTCTTGATCATCAAACATTTTAGTATGAATCAATCTAACAGCTACATCCAAATCAGGAGAAACCTCATTAATAGAGAATGTCAGCATAAAACTATCAACAAGACAATCCCAACTTACAGTACCGTGGTGAAGCTCGACCTCTAGATACCAATTTGTTGTTATGGGTTCCAGGGTATGCACAAACCTATGTACCCATTCTTCATGAGGTACATGCTTCCATGCCTCATAGCATTGCTCCAAATGTCCTTGAGGACTAGTCTTACCATTAAACTTGCTTCGGACCACCTGAGGTTGGTCCCTAAATCTTAGGAAAAGGGACTTCTGGCATGCTTCCAAACTATGAATGTACTTCTTGTGACCATTCCACCATCTAGATGTTGTGGCTTTGAATGCTGAATCCAGAGTCTCCATTTTTTGTGATTCTGGTACCTGTTCTGAGAATTGCACAACAAACTGTTTTGGGTCTGCCGAACCATCAAAAATAGGTAAGGATCATGTCTGTGCACCAAGGAATCTGAGAGAATTGGTAATTCTGGCACATCTATTTCCATGCAGCTCATAAAGTCTGTTCTGCCAATTTTCTAACCCATCATCTGAATCCGTCATACAGGGGTTGTCGCACTACCAATGCATGATACCTTCGGCAGTAGGATCAACATAATCTTCCTCCTTAGCTGTGATATTGTAGATGTGATCCAAAACATCCAGGTCTTCATCTTTTACTGTCTCTGTGTATCTCTCTCCTTAGGAGGGGTCCAGTGGGACTATGACTCGCAAATATTTCCCTTTGAAAGTCATCTGTCTCTTCTTAAGGTTAATGACTACCGCATTTTCCATTTCCCATTCAATTCCTAGCAAGGCTGGATAGGGGTTGCTATCGTCAATGATCTCAATAAATTCAAAGTCTACTACAGTACAGACGCCATCAATATCTACTGGGACATTAGGGAACCGTCCTAGGGGCACAATCTTCTGCTGATTGGCTAATCTCAACTGTATTGGTGACCAATCAAGGGTATGTTTTCCCATTTGTTCCCAAGTTTGCTTAGTTAAGACATTTACCTTTGATCCTAGGTCCAAGATAACATCAGCCATATCATACTCTCCTATCTGAGCATTTAATCTCATTTCCCTACTAGTTCTTCTGACTCTATTAACAGATTTTACCTGACCAGAACTATGCTGAGGTTCGCAGGAAGCAATAACTTTCTGCAACTCGCTTAAAGCATTCTAATTTCGGAGGAGTTTCATACAACTCTGTAAAAAGGAGGACAGTGTACTTACTTTGTCTGTCGAAGATTCTTGTGTCGGAGGCCACTGCTGATGTTGTTGTGTAGGTGTTACTGATGTACTAGGATCAGCAAAATCTTTCTTGGCTTCCATGAATGTCTCTCTTTCTATTTCGATATCAAATTCTGGGACTTTCACTGGGGCCTTACGAACCCAAGCCTCGTCAGGCTGTTGCTCCTTAGTCTGTACTTCTGTCGTAGCTCCAATTCGGGTAACAACATTAATGGCTGTGGCAGGTCTCTACTCGATGGAAATCATCTGAAGATTCTGAGTAGGGGCATTGGTTCTTTTCTAAATCTTAGCTAGCAACTATGGGCACCACTCGATCACATGATCCACGGCTCAGCAATACCGACATGTCATAGTGGGGTTCCGACAGTCTCTCGCTAGATGCCCGGCCTGGTTACAGTTGTAACACACAACCTGGCCTCTTCCTCTTCTGACCATACCACCTCGACCGTGACCTCCAAAAGAAACTCTACATGATGCACCACTGTGGTAACCATAACCATCATTGCTCTGTCCCTCATTTTGTACCCGATAAGCATCGTAAGTCCGTTCTCTCATGAGGTCAAAGTTGCGACACTCATATTCATTGTGTCCCACCGATTTACAGAACTTGCAATAAGGGTTCTTAGGGACTTGCACATACCTCTGCATAAGATAGCAGTCCTCAGGTCGATGTTGGCAAGTTGTCCGACAGATCTTGCACTATAGAACAGTAGGGTTGAACGGGTTTGGCGCACCAGTATTTAGGTATTTTCTTACCACGGGACACTGTTCCTTGTCGTGACCTTCTGTCCGACATTGTGTACACCAAACCTCTTCGTGACCATTTTTTCCTTTCTTCATATTGAGAAGCTCCAGAGCCATCGCTGCCAACTGTGCCTAGATTTGAGAAATACCAGAATTATCTTCGACAGGAACGGTTTCAAGTTTCATCGCGATTTCCAGAGCCTCCTGCTGATTGGCAACCTTCTGCTGCATGAGTGGAGTTCTGATATGCGGTAGCAACACTGCAATGAACCAATATTTATGTTGCGCAGGCCCAATGGGGAAACTGACTTGGTCTAGCAGAACTTTGAATCGTTGATCAAAATCCCACACTGATTCACCGTGCCTCTGCTGAATCTGTTTTAACTCAATGATACACTACGACTCTGATTTTGGCTTCTTAAATTCCTTTATCATTGCTGCTTTTATATCAGCTAATGCATGGTCCTGAGTGCTGGAAAACTTCATGAACCAGGTCATAGCACGGTCTCTAAATGAAGTAACCAGCTGCGCTCTTTTTGTATCTTGATCCGTAATGGTCTTAGCAGTGCACACTGCTTCACATAAAAACCAGAACTGTTCTGGATCCTCTGATCCAGTTCCTTTGAAAACAGGTAGCTTAATGTCATCATGCATGTGGGCCATAGTGGATCTAGGGGGGGTTGGAGGGGGACTGGAAGTAGGAAGGGGGGAACTTACTGGGGTAGACTGTCCTGCGACAGGAACGCTTGGGCTAGGGTGACTCTCAGACTGTGACGGGTTCTCAGGGATAATAGGTCTTCGCTGCGGGGTTACAGGAGGGTTTCCAATAGAAGGGGTTTCTTCGGGTTCTGACTCTATGGGATTTACAGGGGAATACTCAGTATGCTGACCCTGGGAATAGGATATAAAATCTCTCTTGTACCTTTTTCCACTTCGCAGCAAACCGCTTTGCTCGTCGAAGGTATTTTCAATTGCAAACATAGGTTAGTAATACTAAATCTAATAGTCTGATTCAATTAGCAATATACCTTTTTCAGCTAATAGCATTTTAATTCTCAAACTCAATGAATTCAAGAACTTACCCCTTGGTCCTTTGAAAAACTGCCGCTCGACTTCACTAAAGGAAGTACTCATGTCGATGGCAAACTCGATCACAAATGCTTCGAGGGTTCGCGTTGTCCAAAAATCAACAACGCATGAGATCTCATTGTTCACCCTTTTCAGTACATTAATTCTTGCGAGGGTCCAAGCAAGGAACTGATGTTCTTGGAAGTTCGTCCTTCGCTTTGTTAACCTGGATAACCACTGGTGCAACTCTATGTGGATACTACCAAAGAAAATTTCATAAACGTCACAAAAAACATACCTTTGTAAAAAGTCATTTGCACTACGACGCAGATCTTTGTTCTCTTGCTCAACGATTTTCAGATAAGTCTCATCAAGCCTGTCACCGATTTATTTCACAGAGGGTATCTAGAACATAGCCCTCCAGGTATGACATAAACCCCTCTTGAGCAGATACTGAGTTCAATTGGAAACGGAACCAATTTGTTGGGCTATAGGGCAGACCTGGGATTTATACCATTAACTTCGCACCAACAAAAGACCCACAGTGTTGGCCCTTTCAGCAACAATCTGCGAGCAGATTGCAGTCTCACCCAAAACAGCTATGGGATGCCGCAGAATCAGGTTTCTGCAAGCAGAAGAGGGATATTACTGTACCTTATCCTTTAACAACTTATATTCATAAGCACAGAGATTCACATTCACATATATAACTTTGCACTAAATAAACAAACAACGACTTGCATAACCCTTTACTAGGAATTCACAGCGAAGTTATTTAGTTAGCAGTGATCCTATTTATAAGATATATATTTACTAATGCATGAAAGAACATAACAGAAACAACACAAAGAACCACAACACCAGATATAACGTGGTTCACCCCCAGTGTAAGGGTTACGTCCACAGAACTGTGTTTTATTCAACTCTTTACTAAAATCATAGTTCTGATCTGTGCACTCAGTTGTAGATCCTTTCAATTCCTTAATGTCGTGCACACAGCTGTAGGCCTCTACGCACACAGCTGCAGATTTCCTTAATCACCCAAAAACCCTCTGCGCACACAGCTGCAGAGGTTTTCCACACACATAGCTGGGACTTAACCTTCTCTTACAAAATAGCCTTAGCTTTGCATCTATTCTTCTTACATCAAAAGCCTAACCTGACTTATTTACAAGAGTGCCTATTTATACAGCACACTATTACAAAACCATGGACTTAAACCATGGGCGCCTCAGACCCTAAACCCTAGACTTAAACCATGGGTTTATTACAAAAAGAGGGTTTTTACCCAACTCTGACACCCCTAAGACTATTTTGAGTCATAACTCCGCTTACAATCTCCCGTAACTCCACGGAGTTACCAATCCTAAGGACTGTTAGGGTGCGTGCCCCAACAAAGCAGTAAGCCCAATTGAATGAGAAATACCATCTTTACATATTGTTATTCATGTGCTACCTGATACGACTGAGATGGAAGAATGGTTTTTACACTGTAGAACATCTACATGAATAGCATAGAGATGCATTGACATCAAACGAATCTCATAAAAATAGGGTAAAAAATCAGTATGATAAATCGATCAAACCTAGGATTTTTTTCTGAAGGGGAGCTTGTCTTACTTTGGGATCAAGACAAAGAGCCCCTAGGGGCAGGGAAATTTAGGTCTATGTGGTTAGGACCTTATTTCATGTCAAAATTTTTGAAGAAAGGTGCATATGAATTAATTGATTTCAAGGGAAGTAAGTTGCCTGAGCCTAGAAATGGGCTCTACCTCAAAAAGTACTATGCTTAGGCTTAGCACTTTTTTGTATTTTTATTGTATGTAACTTTATGTACAATAGGTCATCGGTTTGTGTTCTTATATCATCTGTTGGTTGTTACAGATGTATTCCTAGTGGTTCGTATGTTTTGCAGATGGCGCTAGTCACCACACTTGCAACCTAGCTTCAACTGCATGGGTTATTTACTCACCCTCAAGATAGCTAGTTGCCTCTAGAGGTGCTTGTCTAGGTCCTGCTGCCAATAATGTGGCCAAGTATAGGGTCATCATTGAACTATTATGGGATGCCTTTTCACAAGGCATTACCCAGCTGGAAGTCAGGCTTGACTCTCAATAAGTAGTATCCCAGATCAATCGATCTTATCAGGTGCGAAACCCTACTCTACTACGTCAATTTATGCAAGTTAGGTTATTGGAAAGAAATTTTTATTTTATTACATTTAATCATATTCCAAGAAATCAAAATTTATTAACTGATGCATATGTGAATTATATCTTGGATTGGCATTTAACACATATTTCATAAAATTTACAACAAACACATTGAAAAACACATGTAAATAAAGCGGCAAAATATATATGTGTGTGTGTGTGTGTGAATATATGTCCATATAGATAAGTTGAGTTTAATCCTCAGATCTAGTCATAACTGTATAATATACAAAAAATAGATACAAAATATGGATTGTAGTCCATAAAAGTGCTCCTAAGTCTAAGCTTCACTACCCTAGTCATCCTGACCACCCTGAGCATCTTGGTCATCCTGGTCTCAGGCTTCTTTAGCCTCTTCAGCTGTAGCAGCCTCAATAGCCTCTATGTAAACAAGAACTGCTCTAGCTACCCTTTTGATAAGGCGTATCCAGATAGGAGGGATACCAACTACTAACTCCTACATAACGACAGGGATCTACTCAATACACAAAGTAGCTGCTCTTTGGTTAACCTGGCCAGCTTCCCCTCAAAAACCCTACTCAGAATGTGATCCTCTCCTACCACTGGTCGCACATACATATGAGGATGCCCAACAGGGTGAACTGGTCCAATGTTTGCATTTTTAAACATTTAAAGGATTAAAACTCTTATACATATGTATATATCTTTATGTCTAAAATTCCTAAAATTTAAAAAACTTGAAAAACCAAAACACTTGACGCTCCCCATGCTCCTCTAGGAGGGAGGACAAGGTCATTGTCACCCTGGAAATACAACCCATCATATGGAAATTGCTCCAGTCCTGGTAGTTTTCACTCCCACCATAGGTAGAATTCATCATCGTACACACTCTAAAATTATCCACCACCACCCTGGTGGAGGAAGATTTCTCTCCATTTACTCAGCCTAGAATGGCAGGGAGAGGAAACTGGTAGAGGTACTATAGGACTAAGAAGGGGCACTCTCTCAAAGAAAAAGGCCACTAATATGATAGAATAACCAAAGTTTTTTCATCCGCCTCTCTTGCAGTCAGAGAGTTGCTTCTTCATTATAGGGATAACTCCCGAGCACTAGTCATATAGAGCTCCCTGTTGACATTCCACCACAATTCTCATCTGGTTTCAAATTGTAAGATGAAGTGATGATGATCCTGCAACCCTCACTAACATGCTTACCAACACTTGTAATGGATAGCTATGAATATGAACAATAGGGATGCAAGTACCCATTTTCTGAGTACCAGGCGCACAGTAAGTATCTATGTAGTTCTGAACACTTAGAAGGTCACCACCCCTACCAGTACCTTCCAAGTTGATTGGAGCTCCCCATGATGACAAAATAGATATGAAATAGATGTCTTCCAGTGTAATCTCTAGGATCTCACCTTGCAAGGCAAATGCACCTAGATCATCATCCTAGCAGTTTATAAAAAACTCCAGTAAGTGGACATTCAATCGCATAGGTGAGGTACAAAAGAATTTAAGCAACCGAATTTGCTGTAAGGCATGCACTGTGGGGGTACTTTGAAGAGCATATTGGTCCATGTCTTCGTGCTCCCTCTCCCTCCACTCCAACACCATGTTTCATCTTGTTAACAAGACCATTATCAAACATTAAATTCATGAAAAAACTTTTTATTTTGGCCCTACATAGTGTTTTTATACATCGCGCAGCATACACAACTATCCTTTGGACATGTCTCGTATCATATGTGAGTTTCTTTCGAGCAAGCCGCATATAAAAAACGTATAAGTGACTGTTTATATAGCATACCCACATATACAACGTAACTACTTTATGTTTGGTTGAAAACATCAAATTTTTCACAAAATAAAAAATTTGCTTAGATGAAATGAAAGAGCATGGAGAGTAGAATTACTTGGCACTTGCGGTTTGGAAATTCGTCCAACGGTTTAACCACAACGAGCAATTGAAAGTAGAGGTAAAACTTGTCTAAATTGGGTAAAAATGCCAAATAGTGAATTTGATTTCTATTTTTGCACTATTTATAGAAATTATTTCAAAAGTGGGTTTTTAAACCTATAGTTTGTAATTTTTATTAAAATGAAACTAATGCCATGTCATTTTTTACCTAATGAAATAGGTCCAAGGTTATCCAAAGTCAGCTTCAAATCATATAGGGTAGGATTTTGATAATTTATATGCATTTTTGCATTTATACTTAATCCAATTTACCCCCATGACTACTACTTTGACCACGGACTATGGTATTCAACCATTAGTACCTTGTCTATATCATTGTTCTTCCGTGGGTAGGCCTTTCCTAACATGAGTACCCTAGCCTAGCACACATTTATTGTCTTTTGGTACTTATTCCACATTTGTCGTAGGTTCTGGGGAGCCTTCTTAGCTATTTTTCATGCCAAATTGAACCTCATTTTTTGTTTCTTTTTACAAGCTATCCCATTTATAAGGATCCCCACCCTTATGGAGTTTCTTTAGGCCTAGGTCTAACTACTCAAAATAGACTTGGATGCAAAGTAAACTTGTTCCTTCAGGCTCATTAAGGAATATGTGAATGAGCATCCACATTGGTGGTAGGTTATCTCTTTCTCGGACCATGTGGAATAATACGAGAAAGGATCACTCTCTTTTATGTGGAATTGAGAAGAGTATTCTTAGGCATATATTTATCACTTTTCTAGACTTGAGGGACTAAACTTATGGAAAATGACTACCCAGTATGAGCTTACTTTTCTCTTTTCGTGCTCTAGATCTAAACATGAAAAATATTTCGAGTGTACTTTATTTCTTTGTCATGCTCGTTAAACAACAAGAAAAAAACATCGAGTTTACTGTTGTAAGCGCCATTTCTCGTACTCAAATGGATCTTTCTGAGTGATCTTGCTTTCCTTCACAATTGTAAAACTCAAGCTACATGCTACTTATGAAGGAGCGTTGGGTAGGTGGTAATTTAATTTTTTTCGGACCTCCCTGATTAAGTACAAAAAAGGTTCACCTTTTCTTCTCCAGAAGTTAATAGAGTTCTTCTAAGATATGTTTTATACTTTTTCGATTTCAGGAGACTAAATTCGACGAAAAAGGAACCCCCTAGAGTCTTCTTTGGCATTTTCAGACTCTCTAAATATGAAAAAACCAAGCGAGCATGTACTAGTTCGGGCTCATAAAATCCACAACTAAGTGACATTATCAAGCATTATTCCTTCTTCTCTTCAAGCTTGTCAAAAATGAAGAGAGAGCTGAGTTGACTTTTCTGGACTCATTAAAATTTAACAGGAAAGATAAGGAAGAAGTTTCTCTTTGGGTTACAGTTGGTGGCAGCATGCCCTCCTTGAACATAGAAATCTCTAAACTTTTTGATACTCATGTCTTAGTATACATTTTCAGTTCAGCTATCACTTTCAGTTTCTTACTCCTCCACTTGTCATTTATACCTGGGGAATTTGATCATGTCTGCTACCTGACATATAAGTCTAGTCGTTCTATCTACAAAGTTAAAGAGCTTCCTTGGGTCATCTTTCTATCGTGCTCACTGTTCAAGGATCTATCCTTGTTTTTTATTTTTATCCTGATTCCCTCATTATCCTATCTGATATCACTTGTGTCTACCTTCATTTATCTAGTTCCTAGCCACTCTTATGATCTGTTGGAGGATCTCTTTCCTTCCTCATCACAACATGGTTTCTCATCAGCATTTCCTGAAGACGAAGACCTAGAGTTTTGTCGATGGTACCCTAGGATTCACTTTCATCATTGGTGAATTCCTTTGCTTCAGCTGTCAATTGTCACCTATTGATTAACAATCTGTTGAATCCTTTCCACATTTGACTTTGATAGATCTATTCACATGGCTTGGATTGTACTAGTTCCTTTGGATTTTGATGAAGACCTTAGGTTTACATCTATAACCTAAGTTGCGCAAGATTGTGTTGTGTTCACTTACACAAATTCCAGATCTTTGAAGACTCATCATGATTGTATATTGTGGCTTCGATCCACCTTTGTAATATATGTGGTCTAGCACCCCTATCATATGATGTACTCAAGTATTGTAAAGGAGCTAGTGTTCTAGTATATTGAACATGGCATCCTCAGATATGATTTTGTATATGACATTCGATATGTATTTGTTTCAAGTACTTCCTCTGCTTCCTTGGACTTCTGAATTCTCCAAGATAATGATTATAATGTATTTCAGCCATTGCTTCCCTTTGACCTGTTATCATCCAACATGGCACTTCTCCATCCAAGTACTGACATTCCTCATGTTGGTACACAAAAGGACAATTTGGATTGAAGTGGCCTAAACACTATAGATGGGCATGACCTTTGATGCATTTTCCTCAGACTAGCCTTGTTTATTTTTATTATGAATTTTGGGTTGCATACACGACTATGTACATTGAAACTCACGTGTCATACGCGAGTATTTTCATTGCAACCCGCGTCTACTTGTATACGCGAGTTCCCTTTGATCAACCCACGTATCATACGTGAGTTGCCTCTATTAATACTAGCGTATACCTTAATTTGACATTAAAAAAATATAATCGAGATTAGATGAGATTAGTTGGGGCCTAATCCATAACTATCCCAACCATCCCAACCTTTGAAACCACTCTATTTCCCAAAGTATAAATAGAGGCCTTGGGGTGGAGGCTAGGGAAATCAATTTTGGAGAGAAAAGTTATGCTGGTGGTATATCTTCAGAGTCTTGGAGCAACAGAACTCAGAGTCCTTTGGTTGTAGATAAGTCCTTGTGTCAGAAGTTGGGTTGTACTCTTATCTTGTTCACCACTTTTTAATAAAGAGAATTCTTCTTCCAATCTTGTGTTGAGTTTATTTCATGTATATTGTCTTAATGAGTATGTGTGATTATGTTAGATATATTATTTTCATCTAACCTCTAATATACATATGCATGAGATATTACTTGAAGGATTTGCTCTTTGCAGGTGGATAAGTACATCTCTAGAAGCTTTGGAGAGAAGTGGAATGAGAGAAGATCAAGCTTGGATCAACCATCCTTAATTGGGTAAGTCAATATTTTCTTCCTATTCTCTTTCCATTCCCTATAAAAGTTGAATGTCTGCAAGTTAGTAGTAAGTTGGTAACCCCAAACCCTAGGTTACAAGGGTGGTTTATCTTGAACAACAAACACTATAACACATAAACACTATAATCCATCACATCTAACCCATAATCTCTAATCCATTACATTTTATCACCCCTAATGACTATAACCCTTAAAATAAGAAATACATATTATAACCCTTAATGTTTATAAGTTCAAACCCTTATAATTGCTTAATCCCCATAATCTTAATCCCTATAACCCTTGGAATTAATATAGAATTTAATAATTATAACCTCCTACTTATATATGTCATAACACTTATAATTGATAACCCATGTATCCTTTAGTCAATATAACACCTAGACTTGTTAATCCATTTAACCCTTAATCCCTATAAGTACATCAAATACTTCAACTCTAAATATATAACCCCTAATAAGTAATAACCATCATTATGCATCTAACGACTATGAAGAAGATGATGGTGGTGGTAATGGCGATGATGACAGTGATGATGATGATGGTGATGATGATGATCACCATCATCACCATTTCCATCATCATATTGATCATCATCGTCTTCATCATCATGATCACGATCATCATCATCATCATCATCATCATAACCATCATCACCATCATCACAGTCATCTTCATCATCTTCATCAACATCGTCTTCATCATCATTATCCTCATCATCATAATGATCGTCATCATCATCATCATCATCAGCATCAGCATCATCATTTTCATCATCATCATCATGAATATAATCATTATCATCATTGTCGTCATCATCATTGTCTTCATCATCATGACCCTCATCATCATCATCATCGTCGTCGTCATCTTCCTAATCATGATCCTCATCATCATGAACCTCATCATCATCATCGTCATCATGATAATGATGATGGTAATGGCGATGATGACGGTGATGATAATGGTGATGGTGATAGAAATGATGATGATCACCATCATCTTCATCATCGTCATCATGTTGATCATCATCGTCTTCATCATATCCATCGTCATCATCGTCGTTGTCTTCATCATTGTCATCGTCTTCATCATCATCGTCTTCATCATCGTCGTCATCTTCATCATCATCGTCTTCATGATCATGACCCTCATTGTCAATATCATAATCATCATCATCATCATCGTCATCGTTGTCTTCGTCATCATCATCTTCATCATCAGGACCCTCATCTTCATCATCATCATAATCAGCATCATCATCGTCATCTTCTTCATCATCGTCGTATTCATCATCATCATCATTTCCATCATAATCATTTCCATCTTCATCGTCATCATCATCATTGCCATCGCCATCATCATCATTCACATCATCATCATCATCATCATCATCATCATCATCATCATCATCATCATCGTCATCATCATCGTCATCTTCATCTTCATCATCGTCAACATCATTACTATCATCATTGCAATTACCATCATGATCATCTTCATCATTGTCAACATCATTACAATTTAAAATTTAAATTACAATTACATTACAGTATACACATTAGAATTCAATTACAATTTAACATTGCAATTCAATTTCAATTTAAATTTTCAAATTTAGTGTGTAATTACAAATCAAAATCCAATGTATTTAATTTTCTCACATTTTGCATAAAGCAACATTGCATAGCTAAGATAAAATATTCTAAAAACTGACCCAAGATTTTAAGGAAAATTCCAAATAGAAGTGTATATTACTATCAAAATAATAAACATAGTGTGGAAACAATACATATAGTTATTATTGTTGGGAACCCTATATGCAAGTTAATTAAAGCCAACATACAGAGTGTTCAATATAAATTGTCAACATGGGAAGTGTTTTATTTCAAATATAATGTGCATTGTATATGCTTAAACACTAAGTAGCTGATACTGTAAATGAATTATCCTACTTTCCTGTTCAGCCCAACTCATCCCAAGATCAACTTAATCTAATTTAACTTCTTAAAAATGCAGAATCACAATTACCTGCTTACAACCCTTAATCTAGAAATGAGAGGTTCAGAAAATAAACATCTAGATTTACTTTTGCAGAAATTTAAATCCTAAATTACCCAGCCATCTGAAGATCCATCTCAACTATCTTAATTCAACTTAATCTAGGAATTCAAAGTGCAGGAATTAAGTTCCACAATTATAACAGTAAAGGGATGAACTAAAGAGATCTAAAGAAAACATCAATTGAAAGAACTAGGGATGAACAAGGCTATTATAGCTATCACACAGTTGCATAAGAGAAAGTTAATCTACACAGTCGACTGTCACACCACACCACTGCATTTTACAGGGAATGCAATTACTGGTCATTCAAAGGAACACATAATACATCGATAGCTATTGCAGCTACTGTAAATAAATGAATTCACCATAAGATTCACACCACACAACAAAAGAAATAAATTACCTAATTAACTCAGCAATCTCTGTAGGAAGGCGGGCCCAACCTTTGCACAGAGATGCTGGAGTTGGCACACGTTAAAACACTGAGATCTGAAGAATCAAACTTCTTGTATTAAAATGTCGAGATGAACACACAACCTCTTTCACAGCTTATACAAATAAAATCAATTAATCTCCAACCCCTAGCTCGAAATAGTTCCTAGTATTTATACATTTACAATCATAACTTCTACCCACTGATATCGGGTAGCCATGAAGATCTCTGATCTTCAGGCTGCCCCAATTACGATGCGCTGTTACAGCTGTGGCAAGATAGAAGTAGAAAATATATGAAGGCTATTACTCAAGCCAGCAATGATAATCATGATCAATCTAGAAGATACTCCGTCGATTGCAGCTACCCTTAAGCAGCATCGCACCGTTGAATCCGAATCTGTTGCACCCTATTGCAGCCACCTGTGTACAGCTTGCATGGAATAGTATCCTTTGACCGCGTTCTTTGGGAAATGATGGAATAGATGGCATTTATCCTAGCAATGAATGTCCATCCCTCTCTTGGCATGTTCAGCCTGCTACACCTATATCCTTTACATCTCGAATTATCTTTATAAAACCACCATATGTTAGCATAATTTAAGATATAGAGCCCTTATTACAACAATCATAAGCATTAATAAGATAAGACGATAATTAACCATACCTGTATGAATTGAGGGATCAAGTGAAGGAAAACATATATTTGGTGTACATAATGGAGTAAGATGAGGCAAAAAGGGGAAGGTAAATGTGGTAAAAAGGGGGTCATTTCTATGCCCAACATCTCTCCCTAACTATCATGTTGCATGTCCCCATGCAACAACCTCCATTAGTCTAAATCTAACTCTGGAATTGTAATTCGTTCATGGAGGGAAGAAAAGTTATATGGGAGTTTAGGCGTTCCCTACTTTTCCAAAAATCCATTATAGACAACCCAGTATCTCCAACACTTCTTTTCTTCTTCTTTTGTCAATGAGAAGTCTTCCTTGTATGGTTTTGCTAGCCACCAGATGAGAGGGAATTTGAATTTGAGTCCCAGCCAATTAACTCCACATTCCTTCATCCATCCAACATATCCTTCAACCTTGGAAAGTGCATGTTTAAAATTCCTGTAACAGTAGGGATCTCTATTTCTCAAGGTTGAAGAGGCATCCTGTCGTCTATGCTGGCTACCCTCCAAAGCCAATTGCTGATGTTTGGAAATATGGTTGACACAGGTAGAGATAACCTTTTCTTGAAGTTCCATCATCTGCTGAGTTTGGATGGGGCATGTGAGTCTCTGCTGATGATGAGCAAGGAGACGACGAGGAAGTTGAGGTTCACTTAGTATTAATCTTGCACATTGATCTAGGAACAAATAATCAATCTCATCAAGAAATAATCAACAAATAACTCAAAAATGGTGTTAATCGGAACCAGAATGGTTTCCTCTCTGTATATTCAATAAACAATGAATAGTTACAATAACAATGTCAAGTAATAGCTTGAATCAATGAGGAATTCAAATACCTAAGGAGGTCATTCAAATTCAATGAGTGAGTCTAGCTTAACTGACTGTAAGCCATTGGTTCACACTCTGTTAACCACTTGACCAAAACCATAATTGACTCACCAAACCCTAACTGAAGTTGGAGTGAAATAAATGACTGAATCTCAACTAAAAGAGATCAAACACATGTCATAGCAAGCCAAGCATCAAGTGCTAGTGCTTCAATTACTTCAATGAACCCCGATGAGGTTAATTGAAGCTGAACTGATCATCAAAAGTTGGTGGAGGCACCCCTGTTGACTCTAGATCATTAAATAATAATAAATAATCATTAAATAATATATTTAATGAGAGGAGGCGCCTTAACTAACTCGTTGAACTGATTGTAACCACCAGTTAGCAATTAACTACATTAATATCACTCAGATCACCCCCAGAGTGCTCCAGTTAGCCTCCTTGACTGGAGGAGAAGGCTAAGTTAGCCTCCTTGACTGTAGGTAGGCGTGGGTGTGACTGGATGATGTCAATTAATGCTCCACTGATGTCAATTAATGTCAATTATACTTAGGATAGTGGTTTAACTAGACCAATTTGACCAAAAAGAGTGTGTATGGTGGTAAATGTCTCCAACACCCCCCCTTAAGCTATACTCAGGAGGAGTTAGAAAACAAAAAAGCATAAAAATGCTAAGGCCCTGGAAACTAAGGCCATAGGTCACCCTATACAATGCTGAAATTGAAACAATGCTCAAAACAAACTAAGTGAGGAAAAGAGGGAAAACCCAATGGGAAAAACCCCCCTCAAGATGAACATTGAAAGTAGTATGAATCACCCTGATGAACTCACCCCCAACAATGAACAGAGGTAAGTGAAATTCTTTTCTGAAAATCTCTTGGTGAATATGTCTGCAATCCGCTCATCAGCCGGGCAGTATTGCAGAGTGATGGTCATGTCATGCACTAGAGCCTTGATGTAGTGCATGTTAATCTCTACATGCTTGGTCCTCTGCCTGGTAACCGGATCCATGGATACCTTAATAGCACTCTGTTTGTCACAAAAGAGGACAGTGGACAAAGAACTACCAAGCTCAAACTATGAAAGAATGCCTTGCAACCAAACTACTTGGATGCAAGCATTCACCGCTCCTTGATACTTGGCCTTTGCTGAAGATAGTGCTATGGAAGCCTACTTTTTGCTTGAACAAAAAATGGGGCCACTACCAAACATGAATAAATATCTAGAAGTTGAATTCTTATCAATACAATCACCCACCCAATCGGAATCTGTGTATCCAACTAGCTCTAGCTCGGAGTCTGCAGCATAGTGAATGTCATAGGTCCTGGTTCCCTGAATATACTGTTTGATCCTCTTGGCTGCCTTCCAATGAAGATCATGAGGCTGCTGCATGTATATTGATACAACATTCATGGAATAACAAATATTAGGCCTAGAATGTGTCAAGTACAACAAGATACCAATCAGCGTTCGATAGATAGTGCAGTCCATGGGAGGTGTGTGTTTTCCTTCTTCAAGGTTGATCCCTGAAAGGAGAGGAAATGGTGCAGGCCTACATTCAGCCATGTTAAACTTGAATAACAGTTATGAAGTGTATTTGGACTGAGTGACTATAATCCCATCATAATTTTGCTCGATTTCGAGCCCCAAAAATTGTTTTAGAAGCCCCAAATCACTCATTTCAAAGGCATTGTGGAGAGCAATTTTGATGGCTGAAATGGAGGCAACTGTGCTATCTGTGATCAGTAAGTGTTATCAACCCAAATGGCACTTCTCCATCCGAGTGTCGACATTTCCTATGCTGGCGCACAAAAGGACATTTATGGATTGAAGGTTGCTTAAAACACTATAGATGGGCATGTTATGAAATACATTCATTATCCATCCAACTTGCCATTTTTACCTTTTAATATGTCAATTTCTATACATGTATTTGCCTATATGCAAACCGCGTACATACGAGCCTTTTCCTACAGCATGTCATGTACTATACGCAAGTATTTGTCATTGTAACTTGCGTACATATCTGTACGTGGGTTTCCCTTAGAGAAACTCGCGTGTCATACGTGGGTTTCCAGCATCAATACTCATGTACGCCTTCCTTTGACATTAAAAATAATAAATTGTGATTATTTGAGATTTGTTGAGCCCTTAACTATAACCATCTTAACTGTCTCAACCTCCTCAACCCTCGAAACTGCCTTATTTCACTAAGTATAAATAAAGGCCTTGGGGAGGGTATTAATGAATCATACCTGGAGAGCAAAGTTATGTTGGTGGTGTCTATTAAGAAGTCTTTGGAGCAGTAGAACTCAGAATCCTTTGGTTGCAGAGGAGTCCTTGTTTTAGGTGTTGGGTTGTAACCTTAACTCATTCACTATTGTTAATAAAGAGAATCCTTATTCCAAATGTGTTTTGAATGTCTTTCATGTATCATGGTTTGATAAATATTTATGATTAAGCACTCTATATACTATTTATCTAACCTTTCCTATATACATGTATAATCTTGCACTTGGAGGATTTTTCTCTTTACAGGTGAAGGAGAAACACCCCTAAAAGCTTTGGAGGAGAAACAGAGCGGAAGAAGATAAAGCTAGGACCAACCGTTGTGAATCGGGTGAGTCTATCCTATCTTCTTCTTTCCTTTCTGTACTTTAAATTTGATTGCCTGCAAGTTTTAAGAGTATGTTGGTAACCCTAGACCTTCGGTTATAAGGTGTTTGTTCCTGAACAATAGAACTAGCGACTCCGCTGGGGAGCCCAGACTTCTATAGGTTATTTCTGTTACCTATGACCAGTCTTTGCCTTGAGTTTGTGTGTGGTATTTTGTCCTGGTTCATGCTTACCATAGTGTGTAAAGGTCTTGTGGATTTTCCTTCTTTTTGAGAAAATTTGTACCTGTACACAGGTTTCTCTCATACACAGTCGCGTACAGAGGTCTGCGTACGCGGGTTGCTCTCTAGGATAGTCGCGTATAGTACATGAGTTGACCTTATACACAGTCATGTACAAGCCTTGAAATAGGGATATTTGGGCTAGGGTTTGCTTGTCCCTGTCCTTTTGTGATTCCTATTTGTTAGTTGGCCCTCCTTATAAACACTGTGTTGTTAGTTTTATGACCTTGGTGACCATACCTAGTGCTTTCCCGTAAATCCCTTGTGTTTCTTTTGTTTGTATTATCTCCTGTTTGCATTTTGAAGTAGGTTTGCCTGTTTGGGTTATAGGTTGAAGTGTTTTTTTCTGAATCAGTGATTAAGGTTTTTGGGCAATGTTTTTCCTAGTCTATCTTTAGATAGTGATTGGTTTGTCACTTACCTTTGTGTGTTTTTCAGTGATTGCTTGTCATTGTACCTGCCCAAGCTAGGGTTCCCAGTCTTCCCTTGTTGGTTGATTTTTCGTCTTATTAATCTGTTTACTTCAATTTGCTTGCTTTATACAGTTGATTTGGTCCAAGTATACTCAAGTTTAGTGCATTTTAGGTGCATAGTAGTCTTTGAGCATTTTGAAAAATGAAAAGAAAACATTAGAAACTTTTGCATTCGATTTGCATATAGTAGTTTTGTTTTCCGTTTTTTAATATAATCTCAAAAATTACAAAAAATATAGTCTTAATTTTCTTTTGCATTTATAAAAGAAAAAGAAAAACACATGTTTTGCTTTATATGCATGTAGATTAATTTTTAAGTATAGATTGCATGGCATATCATTGATTTTGAAAAATATAAAAATAACTGGTTCTTTTGTGGCTTTCAAGTTTCGATTTGAAAAAGAAGAAGAGGGTAGTTTTTGATTTTTTCATTTCATTTCTCTTTGCTTAGTCATTTTGTTTCAATTTTGAGTCAAAACACCACATAAGTTTCACACCATTTACCCTTTGACTAAAAACAACCCTTAAAATAAACGATATAATTTTAAAATTATAAGTTTTATTTTATAGGGTCATACATCAACTAGCTCAGGATAGACCTATGGATTAGGGAGTTTTAACTCTCCACAAGTATTTAAATCTCAGACGTAGTTGGCCAATCACTAGGTAAACCCTTTTCTGTGTTGATTGTATCTGGGAGGCTCCTCTGAAACGGGAGTTAAGCACGAGGCCGCATGGAGACTTGGATTTAGGAGATAACCCTCTGATTTCTTGTCAAAGTGTAGACCAAGGTTTTTGCGCATCTAGGGATTCTTTCTTAGACAGGGTTTTGGGCTTTGCTACCCTGCCCATGTGTATAAACTAGGCTTGTGACTATCCCCCTAGACTATCAATATAGTTAAGGTAGCCTTTAGTCTCTTTGACATCTAGGGTTCATACACAGGTACATTGGAAGGCTATTTTTGGTTGACCTTGGACGGGCTTGGAAGGTAACCTCGGTAGAAGGTGTGGGAGGGTGGTGGGTGATTCCTCCACTTGTGCCTAAGAACATCTATAGGGACACCAAGTAACTGTCTCTCAACTTTATTTTGGAAAGCGTATCTTATACCTGTTTGTCTATTTGGATTTAGGAATTTTTAGTGAGTGCTATGTGGTTTGTCTGTACTTAGTGTGCCTTTAGGTGTGCGCTTTGTAATTTTGGTTTCCTTTCAACCTCAAAATTTGTCTCCTATTTTGAAAATATGGCTAACAACCCTTTGAAAACCAACCAATAGATCCCCATGTTGATAATTCCTTGTACTATTCCTCTCACGGGGAATGTTGGTGTTCCCTTGATGGCCACTTTGAATCTACCTGGATTCACCCTAGGGCTACCGGTGTGGTTGTTTTCCACTCCTACTGTCCTGAATGCTCCCGATGCTTCTCAAGTAAGCTCCTTATATCAAGGGAATCAAAATGCTACTTCCCCTTCACCTGTAGTTGATTCTCCTCCTCCTTCTACCTCATGCGGTGAAAGTACTAATACTAGTAACCGGTAGTCTAAAAGGAGTAAAAGAAGGAGGAATAGGAAGAAGGCACATAAGCAAGGGGGCACCCGTTCAACCTATGCAAGTCAAGTTGAACCTCACCACCCAGCATCTGTAGTTTATGCTGAGGACACCTATCCAACCTTTTCAGGTCATGTTGGATCTAAGCACTCAACCTATGCAAGTCAAGTTTATCTTCACCATCCAGCCTTTGTTCATCATGCTGGTGGGATCCTTCCAACCTTTCTAGGTCATGTTGGATCCAGTCACTCAGCCTCTGAAATTCATGCTTAGGGCACCCATTCAACCTCTGATTTTCAAGTTGAACCTCCCCATCCAACCTCTGCAAGTCATGTTGGATCCATCCACCCAGCCTCTGAAGTTCATGTTGGGGGCACACACTCAACTATTGTAAAGCATGTTTATCCTAACAATTAAGTCTCTGTTGTTCATGTTGGTGGTGCCCATCCAACCTATGTAGGTCATGTTGGACCCAGTCTCTCAGTCTTTGCAGGTCATGCTGGGGGAAGTCTCTCAGCCTATGTGGTTCATGCTGAAGAAAATTCGTCAGCCACTGCCAGTCATGTTGACACTATTGAAAATACTATCCGTTCAAAACACAAGCCCAAGTTTCCTTGTAAGCTTTGTGAGGGATACCACCTTACTTATAAATTCCCTTCTATCGTAGAGGTGCGAAGAGTTTGGTTTCATGGTCATCTCATTTTTGAACATCCTGAAGTCTCTCAATAACCAGCCTCTCTTAGTCAGGTTGGACCCAGTCACCCAGCCTCTGTAGTTCATGCTGGGGGAAAAATATCAACCTCTGTAGGTCATGTTGAGAGCAAATAGTTAGCCACAGCTAGTCATGTTGACACTGTTAAGAAAACTGGTTGTTCGAAGTGCAAAATTAAGTTCCCTTGTAAGCTATGTGAGGGAGATAATCTTACTCACCAGTGCCCTGCTATCGCAGAGGTGCGAAGAGTGTGGTCCGAGACTTAAGAATTTCCTTCTCCTGAACAACTATAGTTTCTCAAAAACCTACTCAACCTTTGGTTGATCAAGTGGTTGAACCAATCTCAAATTTGGTCAATACCACTCTTCTTTCGAAGAGTGATTCTGATGTGATTGAACCAATGTCATCTTTGGTCAATCCCACTCTCCCTTCAGAGAGTGAATTTCATGAAGTGGTTGAATCAAATTCAGTATCGATCAATCCCAATTTTCCTTGGGAGAGTGAAGTGTCTACTAGTCACATTTTCTTCACTGCTAGTTCAGAACTTACTGAACAAGGGGGCACTAAACTTGCTTTGAATCAACCCCCACCAAGCTCTAGGATTGCTTCCTTTGACTGGGATAGCCTAGTTGAGCTATGCCTTCCTTCTAATGCACCTTTCTAGATAAAGGTCAAAGTTGAATCATACATGATTTCTCATTGTATTATTGATGAAGGAGCCTCAGTTAGTATCTTGTCTTCTCGTGGTTGGTGAGGCATGGGATCTCCCAGCCTTGTGTCGACTGCTAGTCAGTTACTGGCATTTGATAGAATAACTTGTATAGCCTTGGGAATTCTTTCTCAAACACCTGTTACTTTGGGTGGGAAGACTATCTTAGTTGACTTCATGGTGATAGAAGACCCCTTGGACTTCAATATGATCCTTGCACGTGATTATGTCTATGCCATGCAAGCTGTGGTGTCAACATTCTTTTGTGTGATGTACTTTAATCATGGTGAAGAAATTGTCACTATTGATCAGTTGGATTTTCTTGATTCGTCTCCTGACCCAACTAGAGACTAGGTCTTTCATTGATCAATTCCCAGTGTTTCTATAGACACTAGCCTACCACAGGTGAACTATGTGGCCTCATGTCCTTTGCGTTTAATTGCTACTAAGAAGCATCCTCTATTTTCATGCTTACCTTCTCGGGACTTGGTCCCAGTAGTTGACCAGGTGAGTCATCCTATACAGACTATGAAGCCTTCTCTCCATTGTGTCAATCCATTTGAAATTTTAGACATGTGTCCTATCTCGGATGATCTCCTTCCTTTGGGTGAAGTCTTCCTAGAGTCTTTGATACAGTATGACCTTCTTTTGGATGTTGGTTCAGTTGTGACTAAGTCTAACCCTAATTTTCCTAGTAAGCATGACCTTTCTTCTTATGTTGGTCTTATTGAGTCTTTGGACTCTCCCTTCGAATAGCAAGTTAGTGATTCTGATGGGCTTGATTTTTTTGATGAATTTTTCAACTCCCGTGGTACTGAGTTTGTTCCTGAAGACTCTATCTCCCTTATTGATTTTTTCTCTCCTTCTGAGTTTGATCTTACTGATTATAAACCCTTGAGCCTTGGTGCTATAGAATCTTCTTCGGTCGATTCTGCCTTGACTTTCCCTTTTGTAGAAGATAGAAAAGTTGCATGTGTTTCTGCCAAAGTGACCTGCATCAGATCTTTCCTTCTGAATATGATCCTGATGCTGTTGTTTCTTGGAGATAGGATTTGTAGTTGGATTCACAACTATTTACTGGCCTCACCTTATTGTTCAAGTTGTAATTTCATTTGCATGTTCCCTGCTCGCGCTTATGAGCCTGATGTCAGCTTTCATGCTTTTAACTCATTGTATAATCCCTCATCTTTGTTCTCATCATCTCTAAGCCTTGTATCATTTTGCCTTTGCAGCTTGACACCTTTTACCTTGAGGAGATGTTACCCGAGTGTATTTATCCTGCTCATGTTCCTTGCATTATGCATAGATGTGTTCCTCACGCTTGGAACTATTTTCGCTTGCCTATGACACTCATCTCCTTGCATTTAGAGTATTCTTTCTGCTCTCCTTCGAGCTATTTAAAAACAGTAAGGAGGCTGCAAGTTGACTTTTCTGGAATCGTTAAAACTTCACGGGAAAGATTTTGAGTTTCTTTAGGCCCAGGTCTAACTCCTCAAAATAGACTTGACTACCAAGTAAACTTGTCCATTCAGGCTCATTAAGAATATGTGAATGGGCATCCACATTGGTGGTATGTTATCTCTTTGTTCACTTTCAGTTCAGCTATTACTTCGAGTTTATTACTCCTCCTCTTGTCCGTTATACTTGGGGAATCTGATCATGTCTCCTACATGACAGATAAGTCTAGTCTTTCTATCTATAAAGTTAAAAACTGCCTTGGGTCATCTCTGTTTCTTTCTCACTGTTCAAGGACTCAACCCAATGTTTGATCTTTATCCTAATCCCATCATTGTTATATCTGTTATCTCTTGTGTCTCCCTTCCTTTGCCCAGTTCCTAGTCACTCTTGTGATCTGTTGGAGGATCTATTGCCTTCCTTATCACAGTATGGTTCCGATTCAGTACTTCTTGATTACAAAGACCTAGAGTTTTGACGATAGTACCTCAGGATTCACTTCCATCATTGTTGAATTCCTTTGCTTCAGTTGTTGATTATCACCTATTGATTGACAAACTATTGAATCCTTTCCATGTTTGACTTCATCCTAAATTTATTCACATGGCTTGGATTGTATTGGTTCTTTGGGATTGTTTATGAATACCTTAGTTCCTCATCTATGGAATAATTTGCGCAAGATTATGTTCCATTTATGTCCACAACATCTAGATTTTTGAAGATTCATCATTATTGTATATTGTGGCTTCAATCCACCTTTGTAATATACGTGGCCTTGTACCTGTATCATATGATGTACTCAAATATTGTAAAGGAGCTAGTGTTCCAGTATATTGAACATAGAATCCTTAGATATGACTTTGTATATGACATTATTATGTATTTGTTTTAGGTACTACCTCTGCTCCATTGGATTTCTGAGTTCTCTAAAGATAAATATTATAATATATTTCAGCCATCACTTCCCTCTGACCTCACACATTAGGGGGCATCTGTTATCAACCCAAATGGCACTTCTCTATCCGAGTGCCGACATGTCCCATGTTGGCACACAAAAG
The DNA here is from genome assembly GCA_001517045.1 of Pseudotsuga menziesii. NCBI lineage: Eukaryota > Viridiplantae > Streptophyta > Pinopsida > Pinales > Pinaceae > Pseudotsuga > Pseudotsuga menziesii. The sequence goes on along the minus strand of LPNX011038436.1, from coordinate 402,635 downwards.
GACATTTATGGATTGAAGGTTGCCTAAAACACTATAGATGGGCATGTTATGAAATACATTCATTAGCCATCCAACTTTCCATTTTTACCTTTTAATAAGTCAATTGTTGTACGTGCCTTTGTCTATATGCAAACCACGTACATATGAGCCTTTTCCTACAGCATGTCACGTACTGTATGCGAGTATTTTTCATTGCAACCCACGTACAGATTTGTATGTGGGTTTCCCTTAAATAAACTCACGTGTCATACATGGGTTGCCAGTATCAATACTCACGTACGCCTTCCTTTGACATTAAAAATAATAAATCGTAATTATTTGAGATTTGTTAAGCCCTTAACTATAACCATCTTAAATGTCTCAACCTCCTCAACCCTCGAAACTGCCTTATTTCACTAAGTATAAATAAAGTCCTTGGGGAGGGTATTAATGAATCATACTTGGAGAGCAAAGTTATGCTAGTGGTGTCTATTCAAAAGTCTTTGGAGCAGCAGAACTCAGAATCCTTTGGTTGCAGAGGAGTCCTTGTTTCAGGAATTGGGTTGTAACCTTAACTCATTCACTATTGTTAATAAAAAGAATCCTTATTCCAAATGTGTTTTTAATGTCTTTCATCTATCATAGTTTTATGAATATTTATGATTAAGCACTCTATATACAGTTTATCTAACCTGTCCTATATACATGTATAAGCTTGCACTTGGAGGATTTTGCTCTTTACAGGTGAAGGAGAAACACCCCTGAAAGCTTTGGAGGAGAAGTAGAGTGAAAAAAGATAAAGCTAGGACCAATTGTAGTGAATCAGGTGAGTCTATCCTATCTTCTTGTTTCCTTTCTCTACTTTAAAGTTGATTGCCTGCAAGTTTTAAGAGTATGTTGGTAACCCCAGACCTTCGGTTATAAGGTGTTTGTTCCTGAACAATAGTAAGTCATCAACATATAAAACAATGATAATTAGATGACCATCATGCTGCTGTAAATACACATTTGTATCTGATCTACATCTCTGAAAGTGTTGCGAGAGAAGAAAGGTATCCATCTTGGAATACCACTCTCTTGGGGCCTGTTTTAATTCGTATAGTGACTTCTTTAGCTTGCAAAGCAAAGACGGATCAGTGATGTAGCCCTCAAGCTGCTTCATGTATATCTCCTCATGAATATATCCATGCAGAAAGGATGACTTAACATCCATGTGATGCACCTCCTAGTGCTTGGATGCTGAAATTGCCAAAACAAGGCGAATGGAGTCCATTTTTGCAACCGATGCAAAGGTCTCATGGTAGTCCACTCCTTGGACCTGAGAGAAACATTTTTCTACCAGAATTTCCTACTATTTGTAGGAGATTCCATCAGAAGCAACATTTGTTTGAAACACCCACTTTCATTGAACCAATTTCCTTCCCGGAGGAAGAGAAACTATCTCCCAAGTAGTGTTTTTCTGAAGAGAATTCATCTCTTCATCCATGGCAACTTGCCATCTCGGATCATTCAGAGAATGGTAGTAGGATTTTGGATCTGAAATAATCATCAAATATCAATTTTTGGACAACAAATTATCAAAACAAGAGAGCGCAATACCTACTCTTTGGAAATCAGACCGGGTTCTCCTTGGATCATCCATATTTCCAATGTTGTCTCCTGCGAAGGAGAGTGTCTGTTGGACCCATGTGGGAAGATTATTTTGCACTTCAGGTTCTGATTCAGAATATGATGATTGATTCACACTAATATCAAAAATCATAGGATCCAATTCAGGGTCATCACCCCCAATTTCATCATCCAAATATTCAGTAGAATAGGAAGGAAATTCAGCAGTTTTTTCCTTCACTAGTTCCATCTCCTGAAGAGGCTCATCGAACTTGACACCTCTCTCGATGATGATCTGTTTTGTATTGATATATAGTATATTGACTCCTTTATATTCATCAGGATACCCAATAAACATACATTCTATGCTTTGCGGTTGCAAAGCCCTTCTTTTATCAAGCAGAATTCGGGCCCATGCAGTGGACCTAAACACCCGTAGGTTTGACACATCCGGCTTGTGTCCGAAGTATGCTTTGAAAGGAGTATTTATTTTCATAGATGAGTGTGGAAACCTGTTATAAATGTATTCTACAGCATGCATGGCTTCAGCCCACAAATTTTCATCAAGCTTCTTTGACTCCAACATACAGGTGGTCATCTCCTTGAGAGACCGGTTCTTCCTTTCTGCTACTCCATTCTGCTGGGGAGTGTAGGGAATTGAATGCTGGACCTGAGTACCAATTTGGTAGAATATGTACAGAAACTAATTACTGACATACTCCCCTCCATTATTAGGTCTCAAGATCTTGATATTAAGCCCAGAGGCTTTTTCGATCAAGGCCTTCAATTCAGAAAATTTTTCACATACTTCTGATTTCTTTTTGAGAAAGAAAACCCATGTATACCTTGAAAAAACATCAATAAAAGTAATGAGGTACCTTGATCCATTAATGGATGTGACATATGTTGGACCTCTAATATCAGAATGTATCATCCCCAATATGCTTGTAGCTCGGTTTTCCTTCCCCCGATCGAACTTGTGCTCAGGGTGTTTTCCAATCACACAGCCCTTGCAAATTCCCGTGGTTGACTTGATGACCAGGAGGCCTTAAACCATGGATTTTTTCTATAATTGCTACAAATATTTGAAATTAAGATGTCCAAACCTCTCATGCCATAGCCTACTAACCTCATTTCCATGAGTTAGCAGAGCAATGGGCTTTGCATCTGCAACAAAGCGAGAGAACTCATAGGCTTTTGCGTGATGATTTGCAAGGCCTTTTGTAATGAGTTTCCCAGATGCAATTTCTGTTATCTCAACATCATTTGGGATGAAAGAGACTCTTTTAGGCATTACTATATGTGTCATATGATAGACACTAAGGAGATTTTATGCTAGAGACGGTACATAAAAAACATTAGAGAAAAAACCATTTTCAAGATCTAAAGTACCTTGTCCTTCGAAAATGATGACGGAGTCATCTCCCATGTGGATGGGGATGGATTTGCCGGTATCCAAGGATGAAAAGGAGTATTTTTTATCCATCATGTGATTTGAAGCTCGAAATTAAATCAGCAGTGCTTTGGACTTCAAAATGCTTTCCATGAGGGCATGACCTTTCTCATGCTGTGGTTCCCGATCTTGGTGATCTCTCCTCCGAAAGCTCTCCGAAAGATTGATGTGATTCCTCTCAAGGAGAGAGGTTGCTTCATCAATATTTTTCTTCATGCAGGCATGTTCAGGGTCAAAATTCTTCCCACAGTAAGAACACTTGACTTTTTCTTTCCAATTGTGCCCTTTTCCTTTGTTCTTCCTTGTGCCAGAAGATTCATCATGCTGCTAGTTTTCAACTCTAGGCTTGGGAGCATCAAATTTAGTTTTCTGATTTTTCTGCTGCTTTCCTTTACCCTTTAGATATTTGGGCCCTGAGACATGGAGGGCTTGATCACATGAAGATTGGATGATCCCCATTTGGACAAGCTTGTAATGTTCATTTGTTAGGGACTCAATGAAGGCATTGAGTGTAGGCGTCTTCCATCCAGGGGTTGTGAGCTTCCACGCACGGAATGTAGAAACAAAAACTAAATAATCAGCCCCAAGTTTGGAGAGTATGGAAAGGATGAGCTGATCATCCTCCTTCTATACATTGCATTGCTTCAAGAGTAAAACAATATGCTTGAACTTTGTAAATAAATCATTTAGAGTCTCAAAATTGGAAGGTTGGAGAGACATGAGTTCATTTTCGAGTTGGTAAACGCTCAAGTCATCATGCTTTTTGTATAGAGATTCCAATTTGTCCCATATTTATTTTAGTTTCTTCAAATACATAAGATGGAAGAGAAGGTCTCGGGAAATAGAGAGGTAGAAGAAACTGAAGGCTTCATCCTTCTTGTTCAAGAATCTTGATTTTTCTATGGTGGATCCAGGCTCAAATTCAATGTCCATGGTGACTCTAAAAAGTCCTTTAGAGCACAGCTAAATCTCCATATCACTTTTCAATGAGTGGAAATTGTATGGAGTCAAGAGATCTTCTGAGGAGGCCATTTGGATGTGCTGGAGCGAATGCTTCACCTATAGAAACCTGAAAATCAAAACAGAAAGGGAAAAATAAGGTCGGACATCCTGCACATTCTAGGATTTCATCACACCCAGCATAGTCAATCAAGCAAGCTTGATCAACAAGTTCTTTACTTGGGGTATTGAGTGGTGAGCATTGGATTATGGTGCAGTGCTGGATTTTTGAGTTATTGCTCACTTTTCATGGAGAAATCTGTCAAAAAGCTTGTTTTTGAGAGATAGATCTTTGTCCCGCCATAATCTCTGATACCATATTAATATTGCACATTGATCTAGGAACAAATAATCAATCTCATCAAGAAATAATCAACAAATAACTCAGAAATGGTGTTAATCGAAACCATAATGGTTTCCTCTCTGTATATTCAATAAACAATGAATAGTTACAATAACAATGTCAAGCAATAGCTTGAATCAATGAGGAAGTCGAATACCTAAGGAGGTCATTCAAATTCAATGAGTGAGTCTAGCTTAACTGACTGTAAGCCATTGGTTCACACTCTGTTAACCACTTGACCAAAACCCTAATTGACTCACCAAACCGTAATTGAAGTCAGAGTGCAATAAATGATTGAATCTCAACTGAAAGAGATCAAACACATGTCATAGCAAGCCAACCTTCAAGTGCTAGTGCTTCAATGACTTCAATGAACCCCGATGAGGTTAACTGAAGTTGGACTGATCATCAGAAGTTGGTGGAGGTGCCCCTGTTGACTCCAGATCATTAAATAATAGTAAATAATCATTAAATAATATATTTAATGAGAGGAGGCACCTTAACTGACTGGTTGAACTGATTGTAACCACTAGTTAGCAATTAGGTGCATTAATATCACTCAGATCACCCCCAGAGTGCTCCAGTTAGCCTCCTTGACTATAGGTAGGCATGGGTGTGACTGGATGATGTCAATTAATGCTCCACTGATGTCAATTAATGTCAATTATACTTAAGATAGTGGCTTAACTAGGCCAATTTGACCAAAAAGAGTGTGTATGGTAGTAAATGTCTCCAACACTTCGAACCCAAAGGTTAGAGTGGGACTCATTATGAGAAACATTTTGGAAGGATCTTTCCCACTGATCATGATTGATAACAAAGGAAGAAAAATCCCACAGCTGAACATCACCTAAGAATGGGGCAGGATTCGAATAATGGTCTAAGGGACAAGCCAAATCATGTAAATAAATCTCACAAAGCAAGTTCTACTCAATAAAATCACTTGCCAGAAATGTTTCCAGAAATTTGGCCTAGGTAGCTACTGTTAACCCAAAAATCCACCACACAGCTCTTAATGGACTACACCACCCAAGGACACCATCCCATAGCACTCATTTCACTCCATAAGACCTTCCACGACCTTCCATTTGACCCCCACACCTCCATAAGAGCCCAAGGATGAAGAAAAGGGCTAAAAACCCCCAAAAAGAGCCCAAAATAGACCCCCAGGAGCTAAAGCCCTAAAAAAGGGGCTAAAACCCTGAAAGGGGCTAAAGGCCCAAAAAAGGGGCTAAATCCTTAACCAAGGGCTTAAAACCCTAAAACCTGTTGGAAAAACTATATAAGGAGGGTGGGGGGTCACTCTCAAAACACTCCTCACTTGCCTATTGTTATGTTGCCCGTGGATGCTTTGAGACCTCTTGCTCTCAAACCACCCACTCTCCCTCTCCTCCATCTCCATTTCTCCAAGCCATTGCTTCCCAACCAAGAGAGAGGTGCTCCCATGAGCTAGGGCATGGTGGACCATTTCCACCTAAGTGAGGTATAATCTCATTTATGTTTATGTTTATTTGCTTATCTTGTTTTCTAACTCATATTTTCATTTGCAGGTTTTCTCCATGGTAGCTTAGGTTTGTTTTGCAAGTTTGGAGGTGAAACCCTAACCCATAGTGTGCAGAGGGGTTCATAAGGGCCGCATCTCTTTTATTTTTCTGTCATTAGCTATTAGATTCAGCTTACAATAGCTGCCATTTACTTGTTATTGCTTAGATTAGTTTAGTTTCAATTCGTAGCTCTGTTTACTGTCATTTTTACTTCCATTTTTTATTGTTTTCTAAGGGTAGGAACCTACCCTTGTGCCCTATAGGCACAAGGGAGCCATTCTTACCCCTGTAGTAAGGAGAATTTCTCACTACAACTATTTCATAAGGTCTTCCTTATTTTACATCCTTTAGTTTGAACCAAATGAACTACTCAAATAAAAACACAGGGTAGGAGGAGGATGGTACTCTGGTACCCAACAATTCCTGAAAAAGAGTATGCAACTAATATTTTTCCACATGCATGGATTTGAAATTTTTCAACTCCTTCAGCTCCTCTGTATCTCTTCCCAATGGAGTTTCTAGAACATGAGTTCTTTTGCCCATATTTCCTTTAATTCCCTGATGGTATTTCTATGTTCAGCAAGGGAAACCATCCCTTCTTGGAACCTCTCCACCTGACTCCTCCACTTCCTCACTTCTATTCTTAGGATTGAAAGATCTTTTGTCATTCTCTAGATTCCTTCATCTTTCGTATGATCTTCATTATCAGAATCCAAGTTGACAAAATTTTGAGGAAGTTGAGTCCATACCTTATCATCTGATGTTCCAATTTGAACATCGTGTATTACCTGCATGGGTAATTCTGAAATAAATTATGGGGGTGTTGGTTCTTGTGTAACAGCATCAAGTTGAATTTATCCTATAGCAACTTCAACCATAGGTGCCTCTGAAACAACTTCTGGGGATGTTGGTTCTTGTGTAACAGCAACCTCTCCTTGGATTTCTCCTACAACAACCTCAGCAGCCAACTGTGAAGGTGTTGGTTCTTGTGTAGCAACCTCTTCCTGAATTTTGATCTCCCCATCTACCTGATTGTCAGTTGTAGCTTTGACAAGGAGATGCAAGGTCACTGGTTCTTGTGTAGTAGAGCCCTACTCTTCTATTTCTTCATGCTATTGGGGTTGTTCTTGAGTTACTTCCATGTCCTCTGCAATATGGATCCGTTCTTCAAGAATTTCAGTGTCCCTCGAGGACTGTGATTGCATTTATTCATCCTCTCCTAAATCCAAATCAGGGATTATATCCATCTCGGGATTGATTTCTTCTTGCTACCTGAGAATATCCACATAAATTTCTAGGGATGTTGGTTCTTGTGTGAAAACATTTTAGTTAACTTCTTCATTTTCCTACTGCTGGGATTCCATTTCTATTAATTATGTGTCCTGGGATGATTTAGGAGTCACAGCATAGACTTCTTCGTTAAAATCAGGAATATTTTCAGCCTTTGGTTCTTCTGCCCCAATTTGGGTGGCAACTTCAACAAGGATATCCGGGGATGCCGGTTCTTGTCTATCAGCACCATGTTTATCTACTACTTCCCTTTGCTGAAGTTTCTCTTTGGAAGCTTCATCATCCTTCCAATCAGATTGTCCCTCTTCTACTAGCTGTGACTGTAATCGTTTATTTTCCCCCTTCTCTATTAGGAATCATTTATGCATCCCTCACCTCCAACTTAGGTGCTTCTTGTCTTTGTTCTTCCACAGTTGCTGGTACAGGTTGTTGTGTCATAAAGGCATGGACTATGACTTTGTATCCCAACTGGTTAAATATTTCTCCACACACAGAGTATACCACTCTTTCTTCCTCCTCACCATCCTTAGCAGGAGGTGATCCTTCTAATTGGTCCGTAGCTTCAACCAATGTGTGCAACTTCCTTTCTACATGCTTCCTACATGCTTCCTTCCAATTTTATCGTTCTTTCTGAAGTGACTATAATTCTTCTTTTAATAGACCATTTTCATACAAAATTCCCTTAATTTGAGGTTCTTCTGCAGCCGATTCCTGTGGGGCATCATTTGCTTTGGGTCTCAGAATGGGGAATTCAATCTGTGCTTCTAGGGTTTCCCATATTGCCCGTGTTGCTTCAACTACTATAATCGACTTGGTTCTTTTTCTTCTTATTGGTGGTGATGCATGTATCTCTTCTTTTGATCTCCTTCTTTTCTTTCATGGTGCAGGAATCTCCATATTTGCAACTGATGTGGAAGGGATATCTTCTATCTCAGCATTCTCCTATTCTTGTTCAATCAAACCTCCCCCCTATTCAGGGGAAGATTCAATGGTCAATACCTCTATGTTTCCTTCTGTTATCGTGGCTATAAAATCCTCAGCTTTAGGTTTCGAAGCATCCAATGCTACTACAGCTTCAGCCTCTGCTGTTAGAGCTTCCATATTATTTAATCTTTCCACATGGTTTTCTCTTTCATTTTCCTCCAATTCCTCTACTTGGTCATCTGACTGATCATCCAATCTAGTCTTATCTCCCCCCTAACTAAATTGGAGGGACTCCGGTCCTCCTGTTGCTACTCATATCCCCCCAACTGTACATTGGCATGCTCCTCTTGGATTTGAATAGCCCCCAAGAGTACAAGTACTTCTACTTCATCCTGTATTGGAACGCCAGGAAAAAGGGCAGGTTCTTAGTTTATTTTAATTTGACATGTGAATTCCTCCCACGTTTGGTTCCTTTGAGCTAAATCCATTAAGATTATTAATTTGATTAGGCCATGGTGGGTAAGGGAGGAGTTTGGATGCTTGGTTGTTCTAACAAACCCCGCCATGTGGTGTAGGTCATTAAATAGGTAAAATGGAATATTCAATAAGTCCCTATTTCATAGATGAGACAATAGAGGAAGTTCAGAATAATAGATAGTCTGATACCTAACTTCACAAGTGATATACATTTTGAGGAAGACTACTACTTGATCCCATGGACAAGGTAGTGATTGTAATCCTATCCCTCGCCTTGACTAATGAATTTCTTCCCCCTCTATCAGAAAATCATGTACTGCAGAAACATTAGGGGTTCTTCGACCAAACCAGGCTCTTCCCACCTGAGGAAGGTCGATGACTTCAGCCACTATTGCTTTAGAGACTGTTATACATAACCCCCTAAACTTTGAGTGGGTTTCTGTAAGATTTAAGGAAAATTGTAGAGCTGTCTCTTGATGAAACCCATTCAAGTGTTGGAAGAATTCAGTTGAGCCCGCATCTTTAAAAATGGCGAAAACCTCATCATTTCTTCTCAGTTCTCGCGTATTTGGGGGTTCGTGGCGAGCTGGGATACCCATGTTTGTTTGACTTCAGAATTCTTTATCAGTCCCACATATTGCAAGTCCCGACAATGGAGATTAAAGCACATAGTATGAGTGAACAACTGAGAGTGGAGTTGGGTAAATTCAGAAATTTAAGAGCATGGAAATGTTTGAAAAATTTATCCCAAATTAGGAAAGGTGGTGGTTATCAGATAAGTTTAAATGGCCATTAAGTCGTATGAGTGGATAGTCAATGATATGTGGGCATAATAATGGGTGCAAAAAGAAAGGCATGATTAATGCTTTCAAATCTAGTTAATGCTTAATCAGGTAAATAATCATAACCATACCTTCATAAATATGTGATGAACGGTGACCTTCGAGGATAATAAAGCATGTGAAGTGCAGCCATTTAAATTTGATCATTATTGCAGGCATGTTGTAATGATTTTTTTCTCCTGGAGGACTAAAACCATCTTGTCAAACATGCCAAAAACATAATGAATGCTGTGAGATAAGCCAGAATCACTGACAGTGGGAATTCTAGCCAGATCTGGAGGAGTTGTGAACCAAAATTGCAAAGAGTTCTTCCAATATTGGGGGAGTCACAGCTGCGAGCCATAGAAAAATCAACCAATTTGGTAGAGTCACAGCCGTCGAAAAATATAAAAATGGGCAAGGGTGAAACAGAGTCACAGCCGTCGAAAAATATAAAAATGGGCAAGGGTGAAACAGAGTCACAGCTACCGGAAAAGGTAAAAACATTCAAAATGGAAATGGAGTCGTAGCTGCCGGAAAAGGTAAGAATGTTCAAAATTGGAATAGAGTCGCAGCTTCGCAAGATGAAAAAAGGCATTAGGTTACGATGTTGCAGCTGTGGATAATCAGAAAAATAGGCAAGGCTTGACAGTGTTGTAGTTGCGCGGAATGGAAAAAGGTCATTATTTTACGGTTGCAGCTATGCAAAATGGGAAAAAGGTCATTATTTTATGGTGTTGCAGCTACGTGAAACATGAAAAGGTCATTATTTTATGGTGTTACAGCTGCGCGAAACAAGAAAAAGGTCATTATTTTATGGTGTTGCAGCTGCACGGAACGAGAAAAAGGGAGTTATTTTATGGTGTTGTAGCTGCAGGCAATGTTATCAGAACCGAACCGGTGGTCGAACCGGCCAACCCTAGGAACCGGAACTGGACAAAAACCGGGAAACAAACCGGATCAAAAAACCGGTTGAGCAAACATACATAAAACATTCATATTTTCAGAAAATACATATATATCCATGTGCATCCATGTGAATTCAAACCATTATAAACAAATATGTCAAGTTTCTCAAGTATATAGAAAGTAAGAGCATATAAAACCAAAAAAACATCGATTGCAAATACATAACTAAAAAAAAGTACATCAACAAAGAGGTTATAAATGGCCTCTAAAGTCAAAATATAAGCATATGACTACTGTCTAGACTCTGGAATCTACAATCTAATGATTCTAATCATATATCATAATTATCTAAGTCCTCATGCTCAGACTTAGAGTCATCATCTACATCCTCAACAAGAGCTCCCCTATAGGCCTGAAGGCACTTTTCTAACTGCAACATCAATGTTCACATCCTCTTGCTGTGGAAGAGGGCCCAATTCCATTAACAATTAAATGTGATTGATATAGAGGGTGGGAGCCTCCTTTTATAACATTAGAAGGGTCGTGGGTCAATTAAACAGCTCACACGTGGACCCTATTTTTTATTTTATTGAAAGAATTTGAAATTAGCTATTTTTGGGGATCCTTGGTGTTTTTGTACAAAACCGGCCGGTTTTGTTCTGAACCGGACAGCTTGGAGAAAACCGGGCGGTTTTGTACGGAACCGGGTGGTTCATCCTTGAAACCGGCCAATTTCGTATGGAACCGGCCAAAAACGGTTTGAGTGCATGATTTGACTCAGTGAAGCTTGTAAACCGGTCAAACCGGGGGTTTTTTTCCAAACCGGTTGGGTTTTGATAACATTGGCTGCAGGTAGACAGAAAAATAGACAAAGATTTACGGTGTTGCAGCTACAGGTAAACAGAAAAATAGGCAATTTTTATAGGAGTTGCAGCCGTGACTAACTATTCACTGTTTATTTTAGGGAGTTTTTTTTGAAGAAGGAAGTTACAAAAGGACACCCCTGGTCATTACGCTTGATCATGACTATTTCTCCTCAGGTACATCCCCACACATATTGTTAAAAAAAACGGATCAAGCGCAAAGGAAAAATAAAAAAATAATAGCAAAAATATCAATTTATCTATGAAGGAATCACAGCGATTGTCTAAAGATTGAAAAGGGCAGAGAAAGATTCCTGCCCTTGTTCTAACTAGTATTCCAGATCAATTGCAATATGTGAAGTAAATGTGTCCTTTGAAATTGGCTTATGGTACAGTCACAACCTTTGACCATTGACAAATAATGGTGCATGATTCTCATCAATGGTAACCAAGAGGAATCTACCATTATCAAATACTCTGTCTACCAGGTATGGGCCCAACCATCTTGTCCGTAACTTACCCTTAAAGTCCCTTTTTAATCTTGAATCATATAATAATGCCTAGTCTCCTTCGTAGAAGAATTTCTTTTTGATGAATCGGTCGTGCCAATTGGATCTCTGTTGCTGAATTAATATTGGCTGATCCACAACAGCTAAACATTTCTCATCAAGTTCATTCAATTGATTCAATATACTCCTCTGGGCTTCAGTCACATCTAAGTTTACCTCCATAGCTGTCTTCAAGGTCTTGATTTCAAATTCAATGGGGAAGACAACACTTTTTCCATACACCAAGTCATAAGGAGAGAAACCTGTAGTATTGTTGATGTATTTGTAACTTCAAAATGTATTCACTTGTATATTCACTTATATATATCATGTATTGTACCTCGATTTTTATTCTAGGAAGTATCTGTAATGTAATCGAGTCATGTCATGCCTCGATGTTCCTATCGGGAGGTTCTATAATGTAAACAAGTCATGTCAAGTCATTGTGGGTATCCCTCCTATTGTTCAAGGGTTAAAGTCCTTGCAGTTCCAGGGCCCTAGGGTTATTAGACTCTCCTAGAGAAGTCGTCCCTAGTGAGTCATTGTCAAGTAGGGAATTAGTATAAATAGAGAGTGAGCCTCTCTATTTAACACACACTCACTGACACTCAACTGTAGCGCATAGCTGAGGAAGAAGAAGTTGCTAGGGATAGAGAGAAAGAGGCTATTGCTATCGGGATTTCATCTTACTATTTTTGGGGATTTTCTATTGGTGTTGATTCTATCTCTGAGGAAGTTTCAGGGTTTTCTCCTTTATGGTTTCCCTAAGGAAAATCTTTGTGTTCATTGTTTTATGTGTTTGATTGTTGTGCTTGTTATTATCTTAGTTAATATCCTAAGTTAATGCTCGCTTAAATGATAAAAAACTAACATGGTATTAGAGCTAACCTGAGAAGAAGACATTGTACACCTATGGAAACTAGGGCTTCCTACTTTTTGGATCTCTCTCCACATATTTTCAGCAAAAGATAGTTGGGCTGACTCTCCTCCCTAGGGTGCATCTTTCTGTTGAAGCAGAATCTGATTCTGAGCATTTTCTATTTTTGACCCCACACTTCTGCCAGAAATTAGGGCTTTCCACAGAAGTGGAATTTTTGAGTGAGCCCAGGCCTGGATTGATCTCCTCCTCAAAATTGAAGTTTAGAGATCAATATCAAAGCTTTTGATTGGAAAGAACTTCGGGAAAGTCAAACCTTAATCTACTCCTGAACCAACACTGCAGAAATTCAACTCCAGATCCAGATCCAACATCTTAACTTCGTAATATCTAAATATTTTGTATTTCCATTTGAGGTTCTCAGTTAAGATGTCTCATCACACCAAGCTTGATGAAAATATTGAGGAGCTAATAACTTCTGAGCTTGGAAGTATAGGATCTCCCTGGTCTTGGAAGAAAATGAGTTGGACTCCTACATCAATGAGGAGATTCCAGTTCCAAAGGGAGATGAGGCTAAGGCCTTGCACAAGAATAAGTTGGTTATGGGTAAGAGGATTATTGCTAATTCAATCAAGGATCACCTCATACCACAGGTGTCCTCCCTAAAGACACCTATAGATATGTTTGATGCCCTAACCAAAATGTTTGAAGGAAAGAACATAAACCGGAAGATGACCTTGAGGAACCAGTTGAAGAATGTGAAGATCCAAAATGCAGAAACCATACAGTCATACTTCACAAGCGTCTCCCAGATAAAAGAACAAATTGAAACAGTGGATGAAGAAGTGGAGAATGCAGAGATTGTAATCACCACCTTGAATGGTCTTCCTAGGACATCAGACTCATTCATTCAAGGGATCTGTGCCAGAAAGAAGTTAGTAAAGTTCAGCAGACTATGGGAAGAGTTCTCTCAAGAAGAGGCTTGGATAGCAGCTCGAGAAGAAAAGATGGTAAGTTAAGATCAAGCTCTCATAGTACAATCCAAGAAAACCAGATCTAGCCATGACAGAGGTAAGCACTCTCACCAAAGGAGTAACTTTAGAAAACCTAGAGATATGTCTAAGTACATTTGCTATACATGTGATAAAAGAGGACACTTTTCTAGAGATTGTCCTAGAAACAAAAGTAACTCTCACAAGAAGAAGGGAAACAAAAGAAGACATCATGCTCATGCTATAGAAAATGATGAACCTTCCACAAAGAGAACTAGACAAGACAGTGATGATTCTTCAAGTGATGAAGAATATGTTTTGATTTCTGCTCTCATAGGAACTATCACACATGGCAACAATGATTGGATTATAGACAGTGGTGCTTTCAAACATATGACAGGATTCAAGGAATCCTTTGTGAAACTATCTGAACATGAATCACCTCACAAGGTGAAACTCAGAGATGACTACCATTATCCAATAAAAGGTAGTGGTGAATCCTCATACAAGCTAGACTCTGGAAAGTATATCAAGATGAAAGATGTATTGTTTGTACCTAGACTAAAGAAGAACCTCCTCTCCATATCTGCATCAGATGCAAAAGGAATGAGGGTTGCATTTGTAGATGGCTAAGTCCTCATGTGGCCAAAGGGAAAGTCTTTCAATGATGCAGTAGTGATTGGGGAACAAGAAGGAGGACTATACAAATTGAAGGGCCAACTAGAACAAGCTTTGGTTCATGACTCGGTAGAACCAAATGATCTTTAGCATAGAAGGCTTTCACATGTGCATTACAGAGCACTACCACTTGCAAGAAAAGTTGTTGAAAGTCTCCCAAAAATGCAGACAAAAAATGAAGGTGTATGCAAAGGATGTGCAAAAGGGAAGAACAAAAAGAAGACATTTCCAAGTAGCGAGAGCAAGGAAAAAGGAATCTTGGAAATCATCCACTACGATGTATGTAGTCCAATGTCATCCAGTTCACTAAGTGGGTATGTATACTATGTTTCTTTTATTGATGATTTTTCTAGAAAGACATGGATATACTTTATGAAGAATAAATATGAAGTATTCAACAAGTTCAAGGAATTCAAAGCCTTGATCGAGAACCACACTGAAAAGAATATCAAGACCTTTCGATCAAATAATGGTGGAGAATTCACATCAAATGAATTCAAAGAGATATACAAAGACTCAGGGATTAAGAGGGAGTTATCCACTCCATATAATCCACAATAGAATGGGATTGCAAAAAGAAATAATAGAATGATCATGGAAGCAGAAGGGCCATGCTTCATGATCAATATCTTCCCATGCATCTATGGGTAGAAGCTGCCAGAACAATGATATATGTACAGAAATGTACTTCACACATGGTACTGGAGAACAAGACACCTGAAGAAGTCTTCTCTAGAAATAAACCAAAAGTCAGCCATCTCAGAATATTCTACTGTCCTATATACATACATATTCCGAAAGAAAAGAGGACGAAGTTAGATCCTTCAGGAAAGAAGGGTATATTTCTGGTATACTCTGAAAGCTCGAAGACTTATAGAATATACTTCCCAGGATTCAAGAATATTGACATCAGCAGAGATGTAACATTTGACGAATATTCAGCCTACGTCAAATCCAAGAAGAGATCAGCTGAAGAAACTGAAGAAGCATAAGCACCCAAAATTCATGATACAACCATGAACGAAGAAATTCAAGAAGAATATTGAGAATTAGAAGAACCTAGAGAACCTGTGGATTCACCTCAGGAGAATAATCCTCACAAGAGGAAACGTAAAATTATCCAAGGTGTAGAAAGATATGGAGCTTTAGAAGAAACACACAGAGGAAGAAAGAGAACTAGGTCCTGCTCCAGTTATGTAGCATTGCTATGTGAAATTATTGATAAAGAACCTTCCAACTATGAAGAAGCGGCAGAATGGAAAGAATGGAAGTATGCTATGATCGAAGAGTATCAATCGATCATGAAGAATGATGTTTGGGATGTTGCCCCAAGACCAGAAGGGAAGTCCATCGTAACTTCCAAATGGATCTACAAGATCAAGCATGTTGCAGATGGCAGCATAGAAAAATATAAGGCAATATTTGTGGCTCGTGGCTTCTCCCAGAAAGAAGGAATAGATTATGAATAAAATTTTGCACCTGTAGCTAGATACACTTCCATTAGATCAGTACTTGCTCTAGCTGCAGTGATGAAATGGAAGATACACTAGATGGATGTCAAGATCTGAAGAGAAAGTGTATGTGGAGTAGCCACTCAGTTTTGAGAAACATGACAGGGAGTCTCATGTGTATAGATGGACAAAATCCCTGTACAGGAACCTAGGATATGGTACGACATAATTGATGGTTTTCTATGGAGTTTGGGATTTACCAAGAGTAAAGCAGATTCCAACCTTTACTACAAGGTTGAAGATGGTAACCTAGAGATATTCCTACTGTATGTAGATGAGTTGTTTGTAACAGGTATGGATGGGTTGATTGTTGATACGAAGATGAATGTTGCTGCCGAGTTTGAAATGAAAGACTTGGGTATGATGCACTATTTTCTAGGCATGGAGGTGTGGCAGAATGTAGATGGAATCTTTCTTGGACAAGGGAAGTATGCAGTAGAGATCCTGAAGAGATTCAGGATGATGGACTGCAAGGACATAACCACACATATGGCATCAAACATGAAGCTATTGAGTGATGCTTCATTAGAAGTGGTTGATGCTAGGATGTATCGTCAGATGATTGGGTCCTTGATGTACCTGATTAACACGAGACCAGATATTTGCTTTGCTGTGAACACCTCAAGCCAGTTCTTGACAGATCCGAGACATGTTCACTTGATTCCTGCAAAGCATATTCTGAGGTACCTGAAGGGTACAGTTGATTATGGGCTCAAGTACGAGGAAAATCAGAAGATTAACCTGGAGGGTTATGTTGATTCAGATTGGGCAGGCAGTGCCATCGATAGGAAGAGCACTTCAGGATGTTTCTGCAGTATGGGATCAGGTATGATCTCTTGGTTTAGCAGGAAGTAGTCCTGTGTGGCACTGAGTACAGCTGAAGTAGAGTATGTCGCAGCTTGTTCAACTAGTTGCGAGGTAGTGTGGCTGAGAAAGCTATTGTCTAATTTATTTGATCTCCAGTTGAATGCTACTTGTATATATTGTGACAACCAGAGTTGTGTGAAGTTGTTAGAGAACCCAGTGGTCCATGATAAGTCAAAGCATATCGAGATCAAGTATCACTATATCAAGGATATAGTTCAGAGAGGAGCAATGAAGCTCCAGTATGTTACGATGGATGAATAGATAGCTGATGTGTTGATGAAGCCATTGGCCAGAGTGAAGTTTGAGCACTTCGGGGAGAAGCTTGGTGTTCTCCAGATCAAGGTTCCCTCCAAGGGGAAATTATGAGACCTAGAGCCATTCTGATATGGTGAGAGGATTAGGTTCCTTCCATGGTCATATGTAAGAGCTGAGCCATTCTGTCATGCTGAGAGGATTTGGTTCCTTCCATGTCATATATGAGTGCTAAGCCATTCTGATGTGACTGTAGGATTGGTTCCTACATGATTAGATATAAGTGTTGAATGCCATTCTTGGAATGGAGGAACCTGCTCACTTACCAGGAATAATTAGATTGGTGCTGAGTTTCCATTCTCTGGGAGAATGGAGGCACCTAGTCAGTTACTAGGAATCCTCAGTCTAGGACTGAGAGGCCTTCCAATGTGGTGTTTTTGAACATGGGCAGATGTAAGCGCAGAGCCCTTCCGATGTGATGTTTTTTAACATGGTCGGATGTAAGTGCAGAGCCCTTCCGATGCGGCATGTTCACGCATGGTCGAATGTAAGTGCAGAGCCCTTCCGATGTGGTGTGTTCACACATGGTTGGATATAAGTGCTGAGCCATTCTAGCACGATGTGTTTACAGATGGTTAGATGTGAGTGCTAGGACTTTCTGACAATATGAGGTCATATGTGAGTGTTGGGTGTGCCTTTCTGATAAGATGAGATCAGATGTAAGAGTTGGGTGGGCCATTTTGAATTAGGGTCAGATATAAGCACTGAAGACCTACATGAAGGGTAGGCCTACAACCAACATGAAAAAGGGTTGACTTTGTAGAAATTCATGTGATGAGAAGAATCAAGAGATAGCACCATTCTGAGATAGCACCGATGATGATGATCCAAATCAAGTGATGATCTAGATGTGATGATGATCCAGATCAAGTGATGATCTATATTTGATGATGATATAGTGATGATGATCTAGCAGTGATGATCCAGCAGTGGTGATCCAGATTGAGTGATGATGTAGATCCCATGATGAAGAACACTTGAAGAGGAAGAATACTTGAAGATGAAGATGACTTGAAGATGAAGAATACGTGAAGACAAAGATGACTTGAATATGAATAAGACTTGAAGATGAAGATGACGAGATGATCCAGTTGATACAGAGAAGAAGACCAGTGCTGAAAATTGTGTCGAAAGAATAACTTCCTAATTAAGAGGGAGTGTTGATGTATTTGTAACTTTGGAATGTATTAACTTGTATATTCACTTATATATCTCATGTATTGTACCTCGATGTTTATTCCGAGAAGTATCTGTAATGTAATGGAGTCATGTCGTGACCCAATGTTCCTATCGAGAGGTTCTATAATGTAAACAAGTCATGTCAAGTAATTTTGGGTAACCCTCCTATTGTTCAAGGGTTAAAGGTCCTGCAGTTCCGGGGCCCTAGGGTTATTAGACTCTCCTAGAGAAGTCAGCACTAGTGAGTCATTGTAAAGTCAGGAATTAGTATAGATAAAGAGTGAGTCTCTCTATTTAACACACACTCACTCACACTCAGTTATAGCGCATAGCTGAGGAAGAAGAAGTTGCTGGGGCTAGAGAGAAAGAGGCTATTGCTGTCAGGATATCATCTTATTGTTTTTGGGGATTTGCTATTGGTTTTGATTCTATCTTTGAGGAAGTTGTGGGCTTTTCTCTTTTATGGTTTCCTTGAGGAAAATATTTGTGTTCATTGTCTTATGTGTTTGATTGATGTGATTTTTATTCTCTCAGTTAAGATCCCAAGTTAATGCTAGCTTAAATGATAAAAATATAACAAGTATTGCACCAAGTAGTACGACATGCCCGCAATGCTTCCGGAAGTCTATCAGCCCAGTCTCTACGATGGCTCCTAACTGTTTTGGTAAGGATGGATTCAATAAATTAGCCAGTGCTTTCCACCTAGCCATTGGCCCGGGGATGGTATGGTGAAGCTATCTAGTACTGAATATGGTAATTTTGTAGCAAAGCTTCAAATTAATGTGAAACAAACTGAGGTCCTCCATCTGTAACCACTTCCTTGGGTACTCCAAAATGGGTAAAGATTTCACCATACATGAAATCAATCATAGCCTAGTCATTGGCTTTCACCAAAGCCACAGCTTCTACCCATTTCGTCATGTAGTCGGTACAAACCAAGATGTAGGCTTTCTATCTGGAATGAGGGTTGATAGGGCCAACAAAATCTAAGGCCCATCTATCAAAAGGTTCAACCACCAGTTGTGGTTGAAGAGGCATTTGATCCAATCTGTTAGGTTGGCCCATCTTCTGGTAGTTGTCACAAGACTGAACATATTTTTTTGAATCCCTGAAAAGTGTTGGCCAATAGTAGCCCATTCTCAACACCTTATGACCTGTCCTCCTATCTGCAAAATTTCCCCCACAAGGCTCGTCATAGCAGGCCTTCAGAATATGGAATATTTCATCTTCTATTACACATCTTCTAATCTCAAGATTAGGGCCTATGTAGAAGAGATGACCACCTATCCAACAATACCTAACACTTTGTTGAATGATTTTCCTCTTTTCTCCTTTTGCAAATGTGTCAGAAGCTTCCTTGCAGCCAAGTAGTTAGCAACATCTGCATACCAAGGGGAATGAGCTAAAACTGTAAATAAGTGTTCATCTGGAAAAGAGTCCTCAACAGGAAGATTATCATCACTATTAGTAAAATGAGATAAGAAATAAACGACAACATTTTCTTTTCCAGGTCTGTCTATAATAGTGATATCAAATTCCTATAATAATAACAACCATCTAGTTACCCGAGCATTTGTAACAGGTTTATTCACTAGATACTTGATGGCTGAGTGGTCAATTTGCACAAAGGTAGGATATCCAATGATTTAATGTCTAAATTTGTTAATGGAGTAAACAATGGATAAAAACTCCTTCTCGATAATAGTATAATTAAGTTCAGCAGGGCTAAGCTTTTGCTAATATAATAAACTGCATAAGATGCTTGACCATCCTGCTGTCCTAAAACTGCTCCAATGGCAATATCAGAGGCATCTGAAGAAATGTGGAAAGGTAGGGACCAATTGGGTCCCCTTAGGATGGGAGTTGTAGACAGCTTCTCCTTAAGTTTAACTAACACCGTCTGGCATGCCTCATTCCACATAAATTGCACATCCTTTATTAATAATGAAAACAAACGAGAGGCAAGTTTGGAAAAGTTTTCTATAAATGTTCTATAATGACCAGCATGCCCTAAAAAACTATGCACTTCTTTTTGAGTTCCAAGAGTAGGTATATTTTTTATTACCCTAATTTTAGAGGCGTCTACCTGGATGCCATCAATAGAGATAAAATGCCCATAAGGAGTAAAATCATCCATGAAAATTTCCATACTATCATTAACCAATTCTGAAAAGATGCCAATCATGGCTCTTTGAAATGTGGTTGGTGCATTGCATAAGCCAAAGGGAAGTACCCTGTATGCAAAAGTTCCCTAGGGATAGGTGAAGGTATTTTTATCCTAGTCTTCAGGAGCAATCTGGATTTGATTGTACCTGCTAAACCCATCCAGGAAGGAGAAAAACTTCATCCCAGATAAGGTGTCAAGTACTTGATCGATGAAAGGTAGGGGAAAGTGATCTTTCTGTGTTGCCTTGTTCATCTCTCTATAGTCCACACATACTCTCCATTTACCATTCTTCTTGGGTACTATCACGAGTGGAGACACCAACTCGTTTCCTGAGATGGGATATATAAATACTGCTTCCAAGAGTTTTTGAATTTCTTCCTTCACTGTGTCCCTAATATTGGGATTCATTCTTTCTTAAGGCTGGCACACAGGATGGGAGTCACGTTTGATATAAATGTGGTGGGTGCACATATTAGAAGGGATTCCCTTCATGTCTATGTACTCCCAGGAAAATTCTCCCTTTCTTTCTTTTAAGAGAGTGATTAGGCGTTCCTGTTCATCCATAGCAAGACTGGGATTGATATTCAGGGTTTTTCCAGACTCTACCTTGACAGGAACACTTTTTGAATTTTTCAACACTAGAACTATGTGAGTATTACTTACTAATGTCTCCTCCGTGATATTTTATTATTATTCTTCACCTAGAGTAGCATTCAGGACCTGATAAATTTTCTTATTGACAGAAGTGGGTTCACTGATGAAATTATTAATGGCATCGTCTTCAGTTTCATCTTCAAAAGTCAAGGCCTTCCCTATCATTAATAATGGTTGAACGTCGTCCTCTTCCTTTGGCTCCATAAGGAGTAAAATCATCCATGATAGTATGGAAATCTTTGAGCAATGAAAAGTGTCATATGATGATGAGTGAAGGGGTAGTGTCGGGGCATTTTATCTCTATTGATGGCATCCAGGTAGACCCCTCTAATGAGTAAAATCATCCATGAAAATTTCCATACTATCATTAACCAATTCTGAAAAGATGCCAATCATGGCTCTTTGAAATGTGGTTGGTGCATTGCATAAGCCAAAGGGAAGTACCCTGTATGCAAAAGTTCCCAGGGATAGGTGAAGGTATTTTTATCCTAGTCTTCAGGAGCAATCTGGATTTGATTGTACCTGCTAAACCCATCCAGGAAGGAGAAAAAATTCATCCCAGATAAGGTGTCAAGTACTTGATCAATGAAAGGTAGGGGAAAGTGATATTTCTGTGTTGCCTTGTTCATCTCTCTATAGTCCACACAGACTCTCCATTTACCATTCTTCTTGGTTACTATCATGAGTGGAGACACCAACTCGTTTCCTGAGATGGGATATATAAATACTGCTTTCGAGAGTTTTTGAATTTCTTCCTTCACTGTGTCCCTAAGATTGGGATTCATTCTTTGTTAAGGCTGGCACATAGGATGGGAGTCACGTTTGATATAAATGTGGTGGGTGCACATATTAGAAGGGATTCCCTTCATGTCTGTGTACTCCCAGGAAAATTCTCCCTTTTTTTCTTTTAAGAGAGTGATTAGGCATTCCTGTTCATCCATAGCAAGACTGGGATTGATATTCAAGGTTTTTCTAGACTCTACCTTGACAGGAACACTTTTTGAATTTTTCAACACTGGAACTATGTGAGTATTACTTACTAATGTTTCCTCCATGATATTTTATTATTATTCTTCACCTAGAGTAGCATTCAGGATCTGATAAATTTTCTTATTGACAGAAGTGGGTTCACTGATGAAATTATTAATGGCATCGTCTTCATTTTCGTCTTCAAAAGTCAAGACCTTCCCTATCGTTAATAATGGTTGAACGTCGTCCTCTTCCTTTGGCTCCATAAGGAGTAAAATCATCCATGATAGTATGGAAATATTTGAGAAATGAAAAGTGTCATATGATGATGAGTGAAGGGGTAGTGTCGGGGAATTTTATCTCTATTGATGGCATCCAGGTAGACCCCTCTAAGGAGTAAAATCATCCATGAAAATTTCCATACTATCATTAACCAATTCTGAAAAGATGCCAATCATGGCTCTTTGAAATGTGGTTGGTGCATTGCATAAGCAAAAGGGAAGTACCCTGTATGCAAAAGTTCCCCAGGGATAGGTGAAGGTATTTTTATCCTAGTCTTCAGGAGCAATCTGGATTTGATTGTACCTGCTAAACCCATCGAGGAAGGAGAAAAACTTCATCTCAGATAAGGTTTCAAGTACTTGATCGATGAAAGGTAGGGGAAAGTGATCTTTCTGTGTTGCCTTGTTCATCTCTCTATAGTCCACACAGACTCTCCATTTACCATTCTTCTTGGGTACTATCACGAGTGGAGACACCAACTCGTTGCCTGAGATGGGATATATAAATACTGCTTCCGAGAGTTTTTGAATTTCTTCCTTCACTGTGTCCCTAAGATTGGGATTCATTCTTTGTTAAGGCTGGCACATAGGATGGGAGTCACGTTTGATATAAATGTGGTGGGTGCACATATTAGAAGGGATTCCCTTCATGTCTGTGTACTCCCAGGAAAATTCTCCCTTTTTTCTTTTAAGAGAGTGATTAGGCGTTCCTGTTCATCCATAGCAAGACTGGGATTGATATTCAGGGTTTTTCCAGACTCTACCTTGATAGGAACACTTTTTGAATTTTTCAACACTAGAACTATGTGAGTATTACTTACTAATGTTTCCTCCGTGATATTTTATTATTATTCTTCACCTAGAGTAGCATTCAGGATCTGATAACTTTTCTTATTGACAGAAGTGGGTTCACTGATGAAATTATTAATGGCATTGTCTTCAGTTTCGTCTTCAAAAGTCAAGGCCTTCCCTATCGTTAATAATGGTTGAACGTCGTCCTCTTCCTTTGGCTCCATCCATAATGGAGTTTCAACTTCTAGAATCGGCCGAGCTGGAGGATAGAGAGTGAGGCTCTTTATATTGGTTCCATCTGATATGGTCATAGACCCAGACTGACAACTGATGAAAGCATTAGCTGTAACTAACCAGGGCCTTCCCAGGATCAGTGGATGTCCTCCTAGCTGTGACTTAGGCTGTAAAACCAAGAATTCAGCAGGATATTCCCATGAATTAACTGAGTTAACGAGGTCATCCAAGATTCCTTCAGGTTTAATAGTGGATCTATCTACAAGTTCTAAAATGGTAGGAGTTGGCCTGACATTAGTGAGCCCAAGTTTCCTTATAGTTTCAATGGTCATGACGTTAATTGTTGGGCCTAAATATACCAGTATGTTGGGTATCTACGTGCTCCCAATTTGCACAGTGACAATGGGGTTCCCAGGATCGTCGTATTTGGCCAAGAGGGTTTTTCCCATTATTAATTTAGATAATTTCTCAATGACATGAACAGTGGGAGGATCCCTGGGTTTTCTTCCTGGTTTCCTTGTAAACAGATCTCGAATAGTTCTGGCATAGATAGGTACATCATGAAGGGCCTGAAGGAGTGGAATTTTGACATAGAGATTTTTTAACTCTCCTAAGAGGTTAAATTGAGGTTGTGCCACTGCCTTTAGTAGTATTAATCTTTCAGGGTATGGTGGTTCCCTAATCAATTGTTTAGACTGTGTGTCGATAAATGTGTCTTCTTGTGTTTCAGCCGGTATCTTGGTAGGATGTTCACCGTCCTCAATAATGGGGATTGTTGTATTGGACAAATACTATTGGTTCATACTTTCTTTAGGCACATAGGATGGAACATCCTTAATGACCAAAGGCTCCACTACCCTCCCTGATCATTAGCGGATGTCATTGCAAGGAACTGGAGTAATGGAGTAAGTGAGCATGTTGGTAGTCTCAAACTGATGGACTATTTTATTATTTGGGTTGGGGTTAGGTTGAGCAGGCAGCTGCGATCGTATAGGCACATTGGGGACAACATTACTCTGGAGTTGCAGCTGCGACTGCTGATACTGCTGATAAGGCTGAGGATATTGTTGAGGAGGGTATGTTTGATGAGGAAACATTTTATGTGGAAGATGTTGAGGAGGTTGGTTATGGGGAAACTAGTTACCTGGATGGAAGTTCCTCCATTGAGGAGACCAAGAATTTTGTTGGTTTGGTGGCTGTGTCCAAGAGTTCCAGGACTTAAATTTTGCACCGGAGGTTGAGAGGGATACCATTGATGGTTAGAATAAGACGAAGGAAATTATGTATTCATGTGTTGTATATTATTCCAATTATTCATGTTATTCAAAAATGGAAACAATTCTGGAGCCATACCTTGATTTCGAGGCTGCGAGAGATTTTTCTGTGCAATAAAGTAGGCTGGTTCCACATCTGGAGTTGATGCCTGTAGATTTGCCTTCACTTGAGGTAGTGAAGGGCATTCTTTTGTGTCATCATTCAGCTCACACAACTGACACACTTCTACCTTGTCGAGTGGGCACTCCTTCAGAGGATGGTTCTTCCTACATTTACGGAAGAATATAGCAAGTGTGAGATATTCTACTACTTGTTTCTGCTTTTCCCTCAGGACATCTATTTTTGAGGAGATGGAGCTCATCATTTTTGTCTTAAAATTTTCAAGGAGATTGGCTATTTCTTCCTGGGTGGCTCCTCCATTAAATGAATTTTGTGTTATGTCAAAGACATCACGTTCTAATTTGTCCCATTTGTTGTTTCTGGAAGATCCCCTAGAATACCTTTTGCATAGTTCAATGATCTTTTCAAAGGAATCCTTTGAGATACCCCCCTTTCCTAACAGGTTCAACATGTTTAGGCAGTCATCCCTAATCCCACGAAGTAGGATTATTTTGAGCACATCTAACCCCATATTAGTCTGTCTATCTCTCTACACATTGTATAAAATCCTTTCAACAAAATATTCCAGACTTTCATCGTCCCTTTGTACCATTTTAAATAGTTCTTATCTCTTATCTTTGGTATTTCAATACTCCTAATATTTCTCCAGGAACACCTGTTTCATCCGGTCCCAGGTGGTGACAGTTCCCCCACCTAGGCTGATGAACCAACGTAACACATTGTCCTTCAAAGTGGCAGGAATTTTTTTTATCTTTTGTGCATTGGTGGTGTAGTCATAGCTACGACAGAGGATGTCAAATTAAAAAATAAATTCATATGGATCCTCTGCCACTTTTCCATAAAAATGAGGCAACACCGATGGCGATATATTTTTCATGGGGGCTATCCCCTCTATGTCATGTCCCCATGCCTCCGACCGGCTTAGAGGACGCGACCCAACCATAGAACAATCCGGGATACCAGCCCCATGAACGTGTACAAGAATTCAAAATTACTGAAACAGAATGCTTAAAACATATGCTTTGAACTTTAATATGCACATACGAGAATTTATCATGCATGGATGCAATTATCTATCAGCCATAGCAGAACCCTCATGCATTCAAACAAGCATTCTTTCAACATGTTCATTTCATTTTCATTAACAACAAATATAGAATTACAGAGGTAAAACACACAAGATCACTTATATTATGAAAACTTTGCTCCACAACCAGCTACGTCGATGCAACGTTCCACCCAACCATAGGCCAGCGTGCTCCTTAATCTCTCAGCGGCACTGCCACCCCCGAGCTGGGCATGATTCTCCAAGGAATAAGGGAACAACATGCTTACACATAGCCAAGGATACACAAAACACACAACCAAGCCAACAGAGTTGGGTTTATTAGGCCATTAAGGAGCTGGAGAAGGAAAATTGCTAAGCTGGTGAGCTCATTACAGAGCCAAGAACACCTACACCAGAACTAGCCTAACCTCTAAGACACCCAAACACACCCAACACAAGGAATCAATCCCTTCTCTGCTACACAGTCCCTCAGGCCCTGCATTTCCTTCCAGTGCTATTCAGGGGTGATGGAGAAGAAGGCCCGCCCTCTAGCTCTATCTGTGTGGTTTCCAGCACCAGGTTTATCAAGCAACCCAAACCAACATCCCTGCTCCTCTCACAGTCTGAAGACCAACCATTGCACTCAGGCAACTAATTTAGCTGTCACAGCTTAAACAGGGGAAAACGAATCCCAAGCGACATATAACAAATTCCCAAACGCAGCAGCAAACACAATTATAACAGGGGAAAATCAACAGTCCATCCAAGGCAATCGAGCCACGGGAAGACTCACACAGACCATGCTAGAAATGAATTTACAGACTCCCAGCCTGGCCGTGGGTAGAAATCAACATAGAACCCACAATTCGACCCATGGGGAAAGGATACGGCCACACTATTTACCAATCCGCAGAAGAAAACTACTATGTGGGTAAATCCAACAAAATCCTGTGCGTGAGGAACAATCTGGCCCTGTGAGGAATGAACAACAATGGAGGTCCTGCGTGAGGAAAAACGGCTCCATTTTTGTCCGTGGGTGAATAGACAACAAGGAGGACGCGAAATTTCAGTGCGTCGATGTTCAGCAAACTCGTGGAGCCAAGAAGAAATGTCTGTGTGAGACAAAAACCACCCAGAGCCTGTGTGTGAGGAGAGAAACAGACAAAATCGTGGGTGAGAGAGGAATTGCTTGCGTGAAGGAAGTCAACACAGGTGGAGTGTGCATGGAGGCATGGACTGATAGTCCTGCCACGCCACTCCCAAAACAATTAACTGCTATAACTCCCCCCAGCTGCCAGCAGAAATTATTAATGAAGGTGGTTGGGAGTAAAACAAGGGAAGAAGACACATGGGTATTTTCCCTCAATGGCCCAAGGTTTGACAAATTTCCCCACACCTTATCCTTGTGAAAATCATGCCCCTTTTGATTTAGTTGCCGCGATTGTAGCTGGTCGGGTTCATTTAATTAATTATAGATGCATATTTACATGATGACCAACACAATATATGCCGCATGCCCTGATATACCATCGGTGACAAATTTAAATCCATAACATAGCATAACCGATCAATGGTGGGGCCTTGGCCTTTAACTCCACACCATGATCATTTACAATATACACATCATGTACATCTAATGTAATGGGGTCAAAACTGGGACATTACACTCTAGCTATTGAATTGGGAACTGGAGTGTAGAAACTGTCCCTTCAGGTGGGGAGTTACCCTCATGATGCTTATTTTCACCCCTTGCTTCTTTGTGATCTTCTGGATCGTATCTGTTTCTCATGTCTTCTTTTGCTTTATCCTCTTCATGCTTCCACTGCTCGTTAAATTTTTTATGGAACTGTGTCCACTCCTCTTCTGTCACAACCTTCCCGTTAATGTGATATATCAAATCTCGGTCAGCTGATCCCACAGTACTAACTCTGCCTTCCTCCACAGGGATACCCGAGGGTGTTGCAGCTTCTCATGTGTTCTCCACTATGGAAACTAATGCTACCACTCCAGGTGTTTCTTCTAATAGGTGTTTCCTGATGGCGAGCCCCAGTAGAAGAATTGGTCCTATCAACCAAATCGTCATTGAATTTCCTTCTTCCCAATGCTGGATTTCACCCACGACCTCGACCACCTGCAATGTTAGTATTTTGTGCGGTTATGGGATTTATAGGAATGCCACGTTGTACCCTTCTCGTATTCATGCAACCCAAAACATGCAAACTTAAAAACTGAAGAAAAATGAATAGATATAATTACTGGATACAACTACTACGGTGTCTAATAATTATATTTCCCCGACAACGATGCCAAAATGTTGGGCACCCTATATGCAAGTTAATTAAATCCAACATATAGAGTATTCAATATAAATTGTCAACCCAGGGAAGTGTTTTATTTCAAAGATAATGTGCACTATATATGCTTAAACACTAAGTAGTTGATACTATAAATGAATTATCCTAATTTCCTATTCAACCCATGTCATCCCAAGATAAACTTAATCTAATTTACCTTCTTGAAAATGCAGAATCAAAATTACCTACTTACAACCCCTAATCTAGAAATGAGAGGTTCAAAAAATAAACATCTAGATTTACTTTTCCAGAAAGTTAAATCCTAAATTACCCAACCATATGAAGGTCCATCTCAACTATATTAATTCAAATTAATCTAGGAATTCAAAGTGTAGGAATTAAGTTCCACAATTATAATTGTAAAGGGATGAACTAAAGAGATCTAAAGAAAAAGGCAATTGAAAGAACTAGGGATGAACAAGGCTGTTACAACTATCACACAATTGCATAAGAGAAAGTTAATCTACACAGTCGACTATCACACCACACCACTACAGTTTACAGGGAATGCAATTACTGGTCATTCAAAGGAACACATAATACATCGATAGTTGTTGCAGCTACTGCAAATAAATGAATTCATCATAAGATTCACACCACACAGCAGAATAAAAAAATACCTAATTAAATAAGCAATCTCTGTAGGAAGGCAGGCCCAGCCTTCGCACAGAGATGCCGGAGTTGGCACACATTAAAACACTGAGATCTAAAGAATAATACCCCTTGTATTAAAATGGCGAGATGAACACACAACCTCTGTCACAGCTTATACAAATAAAATAAATTAATCTCCAACCCTTGGCTCGGAATAGTTCCCAGTATTTATACATTTACAGTCATAACTTCTACCCACTAATATCGGGCAGCCATGAATATCTCTAATCTTTAGGCTTCCCCAATTACGATACGTTGTTATAGCTATGGCAAGATAGAAGCAGAAAATATAGGAAGGCTGTTACTCGATCCAGCAATGACAATCATGATCAATCTAGAACATACTCCGTCGATTGCAACTACCCTTAAGTAGCGGCGCAATGTTGCATCTGAATCTGGTGCAGCCTATTGCATCCACCTTTGTACAGATTACATGGAATAGTAGCCTTTGACTGCATTCTTTGGGAAATTATGGAATAGATGGCAATTATCCCAGCAATGAATGTCCATCCCTCTCTTGGCATGTTTAGCCTGCTACACCTGTATCCTTTACATATCGAATTATATTTATAAAACCACCATATGTTAGCATAATTCAAGATATAGAACCCTGATTACAACAATCATAAGCATTAATAAGAAAAGACAATAATTAACCATACCTATATGAATTGAGGGATCAAGTGAAGGAAAACATCTGTTTGGTGTACATAATGGAGTAAGATGAGGAAAAAAGAGGTAGGTAAAGGTGGTAAAAAAGGAGTCATTTCTGGGCCCAACAATTATGTTAATATGGATACACTTCACTTAACAAATAAAAACAAAATTTTGTGAGAAAATATATCAATCGTCTTTTCACTCACAAAAGAAAATAAAAGATTCTCACATTTTCCATTATATAAACATAAAAACAAAAAATTCTGAAAACTGTCTCAAAAGTTATGAGAAAATTTGAAATAAAAGTGTATAAGATTAATATTTTATAAACATACTCATAAATAAATAGTACAAGTTTTAAATAAAAGTGTATGATATTAATATTTTATAATAATGTAATAGTATAGTTTGATTTGAATAGACGTTAAAGACCACCATCATATATAAGTTTGTTTTATTATATTAATACGGACAATATTAATAAATATATTTTAATTCCAATTTTATAAAATATGTATTTAAACTTGGTGATGATGATGATTATCATAATGATGAAGACAATGATGATGAACATGATGACGATGGTGATGTGGATGGTGATTATGGTGATGATGATGATGAACATAATGGTGATGAAGACGATGATGCTGAACATCATGATAATGACGATGATGATGTGGATGGTGATTATGGTGATGATGATGATGAACATAATGGTGATGAAGACGATGATGCTGAACATCATGATAATGATGACGACGATGATGATGATGATGATGATGATGATGATGACAATCAACATGATGATGATGAGTGTCATGATGATGAAGAAGATGATGATGATGATGATGATATTGAACATCGTGATGATAATGATGATGATGATTATCATGAGGATGAAGACAATGATTATCAACATGATGATTATCAACATGATGAATATCATGATGATTATGAACTAGATGATCATGATGATGATTATCATGATAATGAATACAATGATGATCAACATGATGACAATGTTGATGTGGATGGTGATTATGGTGATGATGATGATGAACATAATGATGACGAAGACGATGATCATGATCATGATCATGATGGTCATGATGATGATGATCAACATGATGATGATGGTGATGATGGTGATGATGATGAAGACAATGATGCTAAACATCATCGTAATGACGATGAAGACTGTGATGATGATGATGATGAAGACGATGATAATGAAGACGACGATGATGATGATGATGTTGATGATGATGATGAATATGATGTTGATGATGATGATGATGATGATAATGATGATGAAGACTATGATAATGAAGACGATGATGATGATGATTAAGATGATGACGATGATGATGATGATGATGTTGATGATGATGATGACGATTATGATGATGAATATGATGATTATGATCAACATGATGATGATGAAGATGAAGATGATGGTGACAATGATGATGTTAGTAATCAACATGATGAAGATGATGGTGATGATGATGATGATGATTATTATGATTATGATGATGATGATGATTATGATTATGATTATGATGATTATGATGATTTATATGATGGTGATTATGAGGTTCATGATGATGATGATGATTATGATGATCATAATGATTATGATGATTATGATGATGATGATGAGGGTCATGATGATGATGATCATCATCATCGTCGTCATAATAATGATGATGGTGATGATACTGATGATGATGGTGCTGACGACGATGATGATGATGATAGTGACGATGATGATCAACATGATGATGATGATGATGATGATGATGGTGATGATGATGATGTTATTAACTCTTCTTAAAAAAAATAAGATAAAAGAATAGGTCTAATTAAATATTTACCTTTCAATATATGTCATCATCTTCTTCATCCAAGCCATCATCCGTATCATCAGTTCCATATTCAACATTGTAAGGATTGGCCATATCATCATTGTCATCTAAGTCAGTTATGCTCATGGTGTCATCATCGGTATAATGTTCATGGGAATTGTCTGCTACATGATATTTTCAACTAATTCTTGGACATCTTCTGTTGGATCATCATCATCATATAGCTCATGTTGATCATGCTCTTCATCGTCGTCGTATTCTTCCAGAGAACCCTCTTCATTACCATCTTCTAGGTTATACTTTACCGTCCTTCCCCTTGGATCATGTCTCACAACATATGACCATCCTACTTTACCTGGAACCTCCGAGTAAAATACCTGTTCAAATTGGCTTGGAAGAACATAGGGCTCCATTCCTGGATCAAACAACCTTGTATTTACCATGGTAAATCCATTATCATGTTCAATAATAGTTCTATCAGGATCACGTTGATTCAATTGTAACCTGTACCATTCGACAACGAATAGAACTACCTTGAAGGATTTAAACTCACACTGTAGAATATCTTCCAAATACACATAGTATCGATTTTCTGAGATTTCGGGATGTCTGTCACTTTTAGATGAAACATTGGTCACCTCAAAGACCATAGATATCCCACAATTTGATGTTTTCTTTGTTTCATCCAATTTTTCAATGTGATATCTACAACCATTGCAGACCATAGCCTTACGGTGTTTTACCTGTAACAAGCAATACACAAAAATATAACACGATGATTCAATAGTTATGCAACAATATATGGAAAATAACAACATGTACGTCAAAATGTAATTTGCAAAATAAAATATTTCGAGTGATTGATTAATATGCTTGCCATTTTATCTTTTAAACCATATGCTAAATTGATTTCCCTTTCTGTAATATTTCTATCTCCATTGCGATGTGCTACTTTTACCAATAAAGCCACACCTTCCCATGATAATCCAGGACCCAATTGTTCACATCGTTCAATCCATACCTTCATCTAGTCAATATTGTTTACTATGTATAAATGAATTGCATCCCATTCTCGACCAACTGATTGATGACAATAGTCATTAAAATGAAAGACAGATGTAAATTTCCTAAACAAAGTATATGCTCTTAATTGATGCAATAAATAGAAAATGCAATTAGAATATGAACGATATAATAAACATCCACTAGCTAATAATTACCTTTCACCTTCCTCGATCTACCTTTCCCCGTCAGTTGCTCCCCTTCAAATTTTTTATTGGAATCCGGATCACAAATGTGATGTAAATTGAGCTTTGACGCTAAAATAGGAATATATTCACTAACATACAACATGTTTTGGTATACCGTATATCCTTCCATCATAGAACTCTCATCATGTGCTCGTTGTCTCACCAAACCCTTCATAAATTTCAAGTGCCTCTCAACCATCCACATGAACCTTGAGTGCACAGGTCCACACAACTCAATCTCCTCAACTTGGTGTATGAGGTAGTGTTTCTGTGCATTGAAAAATGTTGAAGGTAGATGCTTCTGCATTTCACACATGAGACGAGGAATTTATCTCCTCCAATACTTTATATTTTCTTTATGGATTTATTTATATGTCAACCATCTACAAGTGACACAAACCAATAACAATATTTAACAAAAAAAAACATTAAATTACATATCATGAAATAGTGCACAAAAAACAAATATAAATTATACAAAGAATTAAAGAAATACTAAGCACAAGCAACTAATCTCTAGTTACCTCATGTATTTATGAAGATTATATATAAATTGTTTGACATTGTTGTTGAAGTTTTCCGGGAGAGAGGGAGAGGTAGAACATACTGTATCAATATATAAACCACGCCATTTATTAAAAAAAGAGTACACAAACAAGAAAAAAATTTATGCAGTAAAATTAAAAAATAAATTATATGGACATAACAATAATAATTACCTTGATGAAGATGTGTCAATCATATGTTTTCACCCCCGCAAAATCACCTTTTTTTGTTATGATATTCTTCAAGTTCACACAAAATCCAGTGGGAAATTTAATTTTCCGCATTACTTCTTTGACAACATTGCTTTGCTGCTCCGTAAACATCCATGGAATTTAGTTTATATTAACTTGGTCTCTGTTGCTATGAAATTGGATGATGTATTTAATTGCATGGTTTCCTTCTTGAATGTCTTTGCAAGCTTTCACAATTTTATATTTCTCCCTCCTTAGCTCCAGTAGACACCATAATGTTTCAGTCACATTCTTTCCAATATGCATTGTATCAAACAAATGAGAAATTTGTAGGTGCTCATAGTAGGGCAACCTGTTGAATTGTATAGGATAACTTTTCATTCCTAGTGGAATCCCATTAATTCCTTCATGATCACGATGGACATCATGAATATTAGTTTATAAATAAATTACACCATAAAACAAATATTGCCACTACAGTAAACAACTCACAATAAAAATTAAAATACATAACAATTCATATACGATGATCCATACATAACATGATGATGATTTCTATTGTATTGCATCTTCCAAAGGTGAGGTGTCATTCTTCATGGTTTTAATGTAGTCTCCTGCTTCCCATTGAAAATATTTTTTTTCAATTGTTCTATACATGTGATTCTTAGAGAGGAAATGCCTATACTCATCAAACACCTGCTTTCTTAGGCTTTTTGAGCGACGACATTTTATCTTAGGACCACAAACTGGACATGCAAATTTACCCTTTGTCTGAAGACCTACAATATATAGATACAGAATATCTATGTCAATTATAAGTATATATTAACTATATTAAATACTTCATATAATTAAATGCAATTAAAGTGGAACTTAAAAATACAAACCACAAAATTGGGTTAACCCAGGGGCATCGTGTATTGTCCATACAACCATTGCATGGAATTGAAATTGCCTTTGTCGTATTGGTCTAGATATGTCATACATAAAGATGCCATTCCATAACTTCAGTATCTCATCTATAAGAGGTTCGATATATACATTCATATCTTTGACTTGGAACGTACTTGATTGATTTGAAGTACATATAAAATATATAATTATTCGAACCATTAAGATATATAAACCATGCACAAGAGTAAAATACAAAAATATACAAATGAAATTAGGAAACATAATATGACAAATGAGATGCCACAACTACATTAGAAATAAAATAGTTGTAAGCACAAAATACCTGGAATAATCATTGACAACATTATGTGCTCCCTCTTTATTGACAACCATGGATGAATGTTATTATTGATAACAAAAATAGGCCACACCGTGTAAATGGATTTCATCTGTGAAAATGGATTAACACCATATTCTACCAAAGAAATCCTATGATTATGTGGTTCTTATTTAAAGTGAGGCCACTTTTCCTCCATATCTATAAAATCAGAACCATCTGCAGGCATTCGAATAACATCATATTGACTTCTATTCTTGGCATGGTAATCCATAAATTGTGCTATATTTTTGCACCTGAATAGTCATGGAAAATGTGGAATGATGGGAATATAATGAAGAACCTTCTGAGGCACCTTTTTTGTTACTTTATCTGTTCGATATATACTTATATGACATTCTGGACATTCTGTTGCAAATTCATGCTGATTATAATGTATAACATGGTCATCAGGGCATGCATGAATTGCTTCATAATGCATTCCAATCTCTTTCATGATGGAAGATAAATCTCGATATGTGTGAGGTAAAACATTTGATGGTGGTAACAAAAATTCAGCTATCAAGCTACAACAAATATATAGATATAGTTAATGTAATAAATAAATAATATTAACGAAACACACCATCCGTATGATGATCAATAATGAGTTAAAAATACAATTATTAGAGGAATATGGATAAAATTTATCATGATCACATATATATGATGGATTATTTTACATACCTTAGCATCTATGTGATTGATATGTTTGAAAGACTATTCATAACCTTCAAGTTCATTATCAACAATACAGCAGAGAGAAGATTTTTTTGGAGCCTTCATAAAGGGGTTCATATGCCTTATCGAGAATAGGTATATCATGAACATCATCAAAGTCATCATCATTTTCGTTATCATATTCATCATCATCATCCATTCTAACATTAAATGAATCCTGGATCAATGTATTTGTACCATCATCCTTAACTACATTATTAGTATGATCATCTTGTTCAATATGATCATTCACTTGTTAGCCATTAAACATAGATGCTCCATGATCCTGATCTGGAACTTGTTCTAAAAGCACTTCCTCTGGATGATATGCCTTGGGGTGTCTTTCCTTTATACATACATGAAAAAATCAATAGATATAATTTAATATAGAAAATATTAAAATAATACATACATTTACCAAAGCAAAGAATATAAAAAACTTTATAATGCTAAACCTACAAATGGACGATACTCATTCCCCCCTCAGTGTGTCCATGTCCCCTGCAATTGTTTGTGGCTGTTGAGATCAATATTATTCTCCTTTTAAATCCCATACATTGATTAGATGTACAATAACATTTTCCATCACCCCTTCGTTTCGTTGCATGCCATAGTTTAGCAAGCAATTGTCGATTGTGTTCGTTTGGATTAGGATTATTTCTATTTGACATTTTGTCACACAATTCATGAATGAATACTATCAACAATATTAAAAAATCTAGTTCCACGGATCACAACTTTCTCAAATGGAGGTTTCTCGAAGAATAAAAAAATTCCCGCAAACTGTTTGTCAAAGAAAAAAAATCCTGCAACCACTTGTTGAAGAATAAAACAATTCCTCAAACCGTTCATTGAGGAATAAATAATTTCTGCAAACAGTCCGTCACTTCTATAGAAAATATGTTAGAATTTTTAAAAATGTTTATATTTATAATTCGACAGTTGTCGAATATCCGACGATATGTACCTAGTTACCATTGGAAATATGGGTTTAAATTATTTGAAATATGTCTTTACATTATTTCAAAAAATAACCCAAGGACGTCGAATATCTAATGACCCATCCTTAATATGTCGTCAAAAATTCGACACCTTATTGTCGGATATCCGATGACTCATCCTCCACGTGTCATCATAAATTTGACACATGTTCGTTGCAAATTCGACAAATGTGTATCGCATAATTGACGATATAGTGTTGCAATGTGTTGTCAAAAAACCTACGCTAAGGACATCGAAAATTCAACGTTGATAAAAGAAATCGAAAGGTACAATATTTTTCATCATTGCAATCCGACACATCTGTACTTCACGTTGGATGTCATCAGATTGTTGTCGAATTTTGTGTTGAAATCCTATTGTGTGTATTGGAAGTGACTCCACGAACTATTGATGCAACTTGAGTTGGGGGTTTCCCCCAGTGGTAGAAGATATGGGAGAACCAAAAGTAGACCCAAGATTTGGAACTATAGTAACCGGGTTGGATGGTTGAACTAGATCAGGAACTATTGGTCCTCGAGTCAGTGATGTCAAACTAGGAGTTACTTGAGACAATGAGAGTGGCTGGTATCCGGGAGGGGTTGATTCCGAAAGACGAGATAAAAGAGCCGAATGGGCTCCTGATGAGGAAGAGGAAAAATAGTGATGTTCGCAAGGTGCTCCTAAAAATTATGTAAATGATCCATATTCGGTTGGAACCTTTTATACATTTCCTCATTCCAAAGAGCATACCTAGGGTTATTAACAAAAGACGGTCTGATAGTCCAAAATTTGAAAATTGCTTGACCCATAGAAGTTCTCCAAAAATGAGCATTAGGGCCATATTATGTCCCCTCGGTATCATCAGATGGGCAATCAACCCAATTTGATGAACCGACATGACCTTCCATCAGAAAATTAAAAGGAATTTTCAGTCATAGGAGGATGTTCAACAAAGGTATTATCATACGTATTGAATTCTTCCCTTACTTCCATAGCTGGATTCTCTTCCGCATGAAAATCAACTGCGAAACCTTGGTCTATGGCTTCCATTGGGTCTCTCTCCCACAATAGAAGGTGATTCAGGTGGTAATCCTTGAGCACTCTGAGAACATCTCAAAGGTAAATTGGCCAGATTGTCGATCACTAAAACCTAACCTAGGGTTTGAAAACTAGAAAAACACACAAAACCTCTCCTACACAAGCTAAAGGTCATAAGAAAACTCAGGTGATAAGAGGGGCTGAAAAAAAATGGTTTCTCACTAGGATTGTCAAGTATTTGCAACTCGCGATATACCACAAGGTCCAATAGGAAAACGTGATAAGGAGGATTGGGACCATACCCTTTCTTGAATACCCAATTACCTGGACGGTATGTGCGTAGTAGTATCCCGAGTGTTGTTCTCGGTGTATTGCGCTGACAAGACAACCAAAAGGTTTTTCTCAGATAATTTAGGAAATCCTAGAAGGGTCTCTTGATATACACAAGGTACATGGGAGCTCAAATCTGTGTTAGTGATGTCTAATGCACAACCTTTCAATGGGGGCCTTCCAATATACAATCAAGTACATGAAGTACTGATCCATCGGACCTCAACTTGTGTGCATTAAAATTTTGTTGTAAAAGAATGTGTGCAATAGGTTAACTAATAGAACAACATTAGCAGAAATTAAATGCTTAGAACAGCAATGAAAAATCACACTGCGACAGGAATGAGAAAACCAAAATGAGAACAGCAAAACTGATAAACAGATATAAAAAAAGACAAAACAGAATCAGAGAGTCACAAACAAAAGTTGATAACGGAGTTCACCCCCTCCACTGGGCTACGTCTCTGGGCCCCTCTCCAATGGGTACTGATCCAATTAATCTCTTTGAAATGGTACAAAAATGGTTCTGGAAACAACTTCAGCAACTGTAAACAGAATGCTATACAAAGTCTTGAAGACCTCTCTTCTGGAAATTACAATTAGCATTCAAAGACAAATAAAACTAAACTATAATAGAGAATGTTGACTTCGACAGTAATAGCATCTGAACACTTTGCAGCAATCTAAGCTTCTCATAACAAAGAAACGATGCTCTGCACTCTCAAACAATCTGCGTCTCTCTACTCGGTCTGTCCCCCTGTCTCGGTGGCCAGCCTCCTCTATTTAAGAGTTCAGAGGAAGGATAAGTAATGGATTTTTCTTTATTGTCGTTACAACCATATGCTATACTGAATCATTCCATCCTTCCAAGTCACATCCCAAGCGTTATGTTACCACGACGTTTCATATCCCCGAAAAATTGCAACCAACTCCATGCACATGTGCCAACTCACAACACGTTGTAAGGACTTGCAACTGGGCTATGCCGCGTAACGTAAATGTTTGATGTCACCATCAACTTCATAGCATAAAAATGTCACGGCATATAAGTAACCTCTACGAACCATTCGATGTTCAACTGGATGGTGCGCGAACTGCGCGGCCCCTGCCCCAACTACGTGGCATGCGATAAGCTGTGCACCATGGGGTAACTGTGCAGCATGCAATAAGCTATGCACCATGTGATAGCTGCGCGGCGTGAATATAATGTTTAGCATATGATTTAAAACCATAGATTAATAACTATTGTACCATATTGGATCAGTGTAATTTTTGAAGATGAATAATCCACCGGATCATTCCTCCCCATTGAAGAGCTTTTGGACCACCAAAAGATTGAATCATTTGGCAAGTAAGCGAGGGTATAGCTGCCTCACTTTTCCAATATCCATCCATATTTCTTTGCTAGGATGCATGCCTTTCAGCCCCACTTGAAGGTACTCAACATTCCCCCTTCATGAAGTCCTTACATTTCTGTCAAGAATAACATCATATTCCTGCAACTCTTCCATATATTCAGGTGCCAAATCATCAATTGAAGGAATCTGTATGTTATTTTCCTCATCCATGATCATAGGAGGCTCATACAATTTAAGATTCTCGACATTGATAACTGAACAAATTTGCATGTATGGAGGTAAATTCAAGCGAAAATCATTAGTACTTATCTTTTCCAAGATCTCAAAATATTTTTACCTTCACCTTTCATTCTTTCTTTGGTGATATGTAACCAAACTGGGTCACCAACCTGAAATTGATGATCAACTCGATGCTTGTCATGCCTGGCTTTGTACTTTGCTTGGATCTTCTCCAACTGTTGTTGAAATTCCTGCTACACTGCTTGGATTCTCTGAATGAATCTTAGAGCTTTATCTGCATCATGATGTCCATCCACTGCATATTTTCCAAAAGAGAAGTCCATCGGTGTTTTTGGCAGATAACCAAAACAAGTTTCAAAAGGAGATTTCTTCGTGGAAGAATGAACTGCATGATTGTAAGCATGATGTATGTACTGCAACTGCTCATCCCAAAGTTTAGGATGCTTACTACAATATCCTCTGAGCAGTTGAACCACTGTTATGTTTACTACCTCTGTTTGTCCATCGGTCTGTGGATGAAAAGCTGTACTTTTCTTAAGTTTAGTATCCATAAGCTCCCATAAAGTTGACCAGAATTTTCCCAAGAACCGGGAATCCCGATCATATACAATAGACATGGGTATCCCAAAATGTACCCAAACATTCTGAAAGAATAGATGAGTTGTTTGTTCAACAGTGATCTATTTATTACATGGCATTAAGATACACATTTTTCTGAATCTATCCACAACAACATATAGGTAATCATGTCCTTTCCTAGACATAGGTAGTCCTCCTACAAATTCCATAGAAATGCTTTCCCAAGGACGAGAAGAAACTGGAAGAGGTGTGTACAACCCCAATTTCCTATTGCTAGGCTTACTTGTTGCACACATAACACAGCCTCTTATATATTTAGCTACAGTTTCTTGCATTTGAGGCCAATAACAATGATTCTGCAGTACAGACAATGTTTTACTTACACCAAAATGTCCTGCAATCAATGAACTATGTGCTTCTCGAATCACATGCACTCTTTCTTTCTCTGGAATACAGAGTTTACCAAGATGATACAAAAGTTTATTATGCACATAATAGTTCTCTTCCTGTTTAACATGTATTAGTGATGCATATACTTTCTTAAAATCTTTATCTTCTGCATACTGTTCAATATAACTTTCATGTGTTAATGAACTGTTTTGAAGAATGATTGAAGCATTTATAGGAGGCCTTGATAACATGTCTGCTACCTTATTATGAATTCCCTTTTTGTACTTAATTACGAGATGAAACTCTTGTAAGAACCCCATCCATCTTAAATGCCTACTTTGTTGTATTTTAGTCTGAGATTGTAAATATTGAAGTGGCTGATGATCAGTATGTATGACTATTTATTTTCCCATGATATAATGTTTCCACTTCTTCACACTCTATACTAAAGCATACAACTCTTTGTCATAGGTCGAATAGTTACTTACCATAGTAGAGAATGTTTCTGAATGGTAACAAAATGGCTTTCTCCCTTGCATCAAAACGACTCCCATGGAAAACCCGTTGGCATCGGTTTCGATCTCAAATGGCTGCTGCAAATCTGGCAATGCCAAAACTGGTGCAGTGCTAATCCTTTCCTTCAAAGTGTCGAAGGCTCTCTGATGCTTGCCTCCCCACTGGAAAATTTCTTTAATGCTTGTCAACGCATG
Source organism: Pseudotsuga menziesii (assembly GCA_001517045.1). Taxonomy (NCBI): domain Eukaryota; kingdom Viridiplantae; phylum Streptophyta; class Pinopsida; order Pinales; family Pinaceae; genus Pseudotsuga; species Pseudotsuga menziesii. The sequence continues at coordinate 361,785 of LPNX011038436.1, read as the reverse complement.
TAATGGAACAGCAATGGAAGAAAACCCAGAAATGAATTTCCTCCAATACTGAACCGCACCCAAAAAACTTCTGATTTCAGTAATGGTGTTAGGCCGTGGCCAGTTTACAATGATAGCAACCTTGGCTGGGTCCACTCGCAGGTGGCCTCCACCAATAATATGGCCCAGATATACTAAAGAAGTTTTAGCAAATTCACATTTAGACATCTTTACATAAAGGTTCTCCTTCTTCAGTACATCTAAAACTTTCTTCACATGTAAAATGTGTTCTTCCCAGGTTTTGCTAAACACCAGGATATCATCTAGATATACAATTACAAAATCATCAATGATTGAACAAAAGACATCATTCATGACCCGCATGAAAGTAGCAGGTGTGTTATAGAGCCCAAAAGGCATCACAAGACATTCATACAAACCCTGTTTTGTTTTAAAAGCTATTTTCCAAGCATCATTCTCAGCAACAAAGATTTGATGATACCCACCACGTAGATCCAATTTTGTAAAGTAATTTGCATGTTTCAACTGATCAAGAAAATCATCAATGCGAGGAAGAGGATACTTGTTTTTAATGGTGATTTTGTTAAGGGCCCTATAGTCGATGCACATCCTCCAAGATCCATCCTTCTTCAGAACCAAGTCTATAGGAGAGCCACAAGGAGAAGTGCTGGGCTAGATGACCCCCTTCTCAATCAACTCCTGAACCTGCTTCTTGATTTCCTCATTCTGCATCACAAACATCCGGTACATGGCTATGTTTGGGAGTGACACATCCTGCTGCAAATGTATCTCATGCTGAATCTCTCTCTTTGGTGGTAACCCTTCGAATCTCGAAACAAATCATCATACTTAGAAATGATTTCAATTAGTTCATATTTATGCTTAGGGTCACACCCTTCAAAATATTTAGAGATCTCATCATTTTTCACCTTAACCATCATTAACAAAAAATTCTTACTAGCATTTACCAACCTCTTCATTTGTTCTGCAGAGACTATGGCTAGATTGGTCTTTATCTTATGTGCTCGTACAATATATTCTACACCATCTTTAAAAATATGATACTTATTCTGCTCTCTATAAAAGACTGCTTTCCGGTCATACAAATATGGACTCCCAAGCACAATCCCACAAATGCCAAGTGGTACTACATCTAGCTCTACCTCATTTATGAACTTTTCAGAAATTGCAAACTTTAATACACATTTCTTTGTAACTTGCAATTGTGTATCATTAGTAACCCAACCTAGAGAATAGGGCCTTTTATGAGGCATAGTAACTAAATGCAATTTCTTAACCACTTCTTCTGATATTAGATTTACTTGTGAACCACTATCAAACAATGTATCAATATTTGTGTGATTTGTAATGACACGAACATGAAACAGTGCACTTATATCTTTATCATTTAGCTTAGAAGTAGATGGTAGATTTGTACTTGCACTAGAACTTGATTTTGCATCAATGGGAAGTGAGATACTTTTATTCTTACCCTGGATCCCGACAGCTGTAACCTTTATTTCATCACCTGATTTAGATCCTAAGTCCTGAATAACTGTTGCAATAGATTTTGCTTTGCCGTTATCTTTGTTTCCTCTGTACTTCTTTGGCCTTAACTCCGGATGGAGTTTCCAACACTTAGACATATCATGTCCCTTCTGACAATGCGAACATGTAGGCTTGTCACCTTATTTCTTAACAATAGCCATGTTCTTTTTCCCCGTGTCTTTACCTTTCGATTTGCTGTCAAATTTAAAGGATTTCTTCGCAAAAGTATCATTAGCATGCTTACCCCTATCTTCTAAATGTGTAGCTTGAACACATACATCATCCAAAGTACTGGGGTTAAACATAAACAAAGTATGTCGCAAATAAGAATGCATGCCACCAATGTACTTAAGAAGAGTTTCCTGAGTATCTAATGCAACATTCACTGCAATAGCCCTCTTTCTAAATTCATGAGTATATTCCTGAATGCTTTGTCCTTTAGCTTGTCTAAAAGTTTTCCAGCTCATTATCAATTGCTGCATATGACCTAAAGGATAAAATTGCTTTCTTAACACTTTAATGAATTCATTCCAAACTGAAATAATTTTACCATTCTTTCGAAGATCTTGCTGAATCTTTCTCTCCCACCGGGTAAGAGCCATTCCACTCATTCTCAAAGTGGCTAATTGAATCCTGGAAGGGTCATTAGTAATTCCCTACACCCTGCAATATACTTCAAGCTGCTTGATCCAATTGTCTAGCTTTTCAACATCTAAATCTCCATTATAAATTGGTAATTAAAATTTCACATCCAATTTGAAATAAGGCATATTAAGACTTGCATTATTCGAATGAGAAGTATGAGAAGAAGAGAAAGTTTGATTAGTTTCAGGAGGATCACCATCACCTCCTTCTCCTTTACCCTTTTCTTCCTTCTTCACTTCTGCATCTTTGGATGAATATCCTTCTTCTTTCTTCTTCCTTTCTGCTCGCTCATCGAGTAGAATTTCCATCATGGCTTTCATGCTCATAAAAGCCTCCAGAAACTCAGTTTCTGAAATAACAGGTTTTTCCCATTCTGCATGTCCTTCTTCTTCCCCTCATGGAGAAGACATGGTTCTTGAGAATGTTCTCCTAGAGCCAATCTCAGTATCTCCTTCAATTAATTCTCCTTCACCATGCTTTAACCTGAACCTAGTAAGCATTCACAAACTTGCACAAGCAGTTAACCTGCTCTGATACCATAACATGATCCGTCGGACCTCAACTTGTGTGCATTAAAAGTTTGTTGTAAAAGAATGTGTGCAACAGGTAAACTAATAGAACAACATTAGTAGAAATTAAATGCTCAGAACAACAATGAAAAATCACACTGCGACAGGAATGAGAAAACTGAAATGAGAACAACAAAACTGATAAACAGATATAAAAAAAGACAACACAGAATCAGGGAGTCACAAACAGAAGTTGATAACAGAGTTCACCCCCTCCACTGGGCTACGTCTCCGGGCCCCTCTCCAATGGGTACTAATCCAATTAATCTCTTTGAAATGGTACAAAAATGGTTCTAGAAACAACTTCAGCAACTGTAAACAGAATGATGTACAAAGTCTTGAAGACCTCTCTTCTGAAAATTACAATTAGCATTCAAAGACAAAGAAAACTAAACTGTAACAGAGAATGTTGACTTCTACAGTAACAAAATCTAAACACTTTGCAGCAAATACTCTCTAAGCTTCTCATAACAGAGAAACGATGCTCTGCGCTCTCAAACAAACTGCATCTCTCTACTCGATCTGTCCCCCTGTCTCGGTGGCCAGCCTCCTCTATTTAAGAGTTCAGAGGAAGGATAAGTAATGGATTTTTCTTTATTGTCGTTACAACCATATGCTATACTCAATCATGCCATCCTGCCAAGTCACGGCCCAAGCGTTATGTTACTGCGACGTTTCATATCCCTGAAACGTTGCAACCAACTCCACGCACATGTGCCGACTCACAACACGTTGTAAGGACTTGCAACTGGGCTTTGCCACGTAACGTAACCATTTGATGTCACCATCAACTTCGCAGCATAAAAATGTCGCGGCATATAAGTAACCTCTACGAACCATTCGATGTTCAACTAGATGGTGCGCGAACTGCACTGCCCCTTCCCCAACTGCGCGGCATGTGATAAGCTGTGCACCATGGGGTAACTGCACGGCATGCGATAAGCTACGCACCATGCGATAGCTACGTGGCGTGCATATAATGTTTAGCATATGAGTTAAAACCATAGATTAATAACTATTGTACCATATTGGATCAGTGTAATTTTTGAAGATGAATAATACACCGGATCAAGTACCTTTCTATATATCTCAATTGTATGTGAAAGGTCGTTTGATATATCGATGATACATGGAAGAACAACATAGTTCTTGGGATACATTACAGTTAATAGAATGACAACTCCTATGTTTTAAGACAGTGGAACAAATCTCTATCCTATCACTCAATTTACTAAAACATTTTAACCTATATACACCATTAATCTTATCTTGAACGATTAGGTGAATGCATGGAGTGTGGACAGAAAAGTAAAACCATACAAAATGATATGCAAATTTTTCAGTTTACAGTTCAAAGTATGGCCTACTTACAGGAAGGAGAGAGTGATTTAATTTCATTTCAAACAAAAAATTCTCACACAGACACAATGAAGGAAGACTTAGTGGCACCATCATCCCTACTCTTATGGAACACCTGGAGTTTGAGCTCCTTCATTTTTGGATATCCCTTCCACCTCACCCACCATTTTCTCAACCATACCTATCCTCGCAAGGCCTATAAAACCTAGCTCATTCCCCATGGTTGAGAGAGAGAAAAGTTATGCTACTACACTGAGGTTCTAGCCAAATCTTGGGTGAGCATAGAAGGAGAAAGTTGTAGCTTTTGAGGACAAGGCATGGCATGTGAAGGAGCATTACAACAATAAGCAAATGGTTGTAATATTTCTTCTTCATTTTAATGCAAAGATGGCTCCTTTCCTGTAAAATGTATTATGTTGCAATCATTCATTTTATTATTGTATTCCTTAGTCACTAATATATAACTGTATACTATGTTTCGGTACCTTTGATCTTTCCTGCTTGTTTGATTTGTTTGTGCAAGTACATTCATGGAGATTCATCACCATAGGATACAACTACATCACACTACAGAAAATCGAAGGGACTCAATCCATATATCTACAAGCTATCGGGGAAGTATTCCATCCTTTTCATCACTCATTTGTTCTAGATCTAAACCATTCAGACCTAGAGAAACAACTCTTGTCAGCAAGAGGTGCGATTTTCTAGTAACATTCGGTGGAACAATCGTCAGTCCAACCAATGCACATGGGAAGGGTAGCAAAGACCAAAACCCAAATAGAACTAGGAACCACATGGGGCCAAGAGGAGGTACTCGATGAGTCCCCAAACGTGCAATAAATCTGGTGTATGCTTTACTGAGAAGTGGAGGGATATCTCCGACAACTCAGTATTGCACGATTTCATGCTCGAATCATGTATGAGAGGAGTCAATGGTGTCTTTGCCAATGAAGTTGGATTTCATAAAAGATAGGCCACTATGTTTGAGTTTGAAGTTTTGCGCAGTTAATATATCCCTAATCCAAAACACTATCCTAGACTAGTGTGTGTCGTCCCTATAAACAAACAATTACTAATAAATTTTAAATATTAAGCGTTTATTTTAAATGGCTATTGATTACTCAAAGGGGGTGGCAGAAGTGAAACCAATGGTGTTTTGAATTAATGTTGAAAAAAATGAATAAATAAAAGAGAACATGAAAAGCAAAAAGCAAAAACTATTCTCTTTCTTTTTCAAATAGAAACTTGAAAGCCACAAAAGAACAATTTATTTTTTATTGTTTCAAGAATAAAGACAAAACCCTAATCTACATGCATATAAAGAAAACATGTGTTATTTTTATTTTTATTTTATAAATGCAAAAGAAAAACTACCTACAAACTAAAGTATGCAGATGACAAGAACAAAGCAAAAGGAAATTTGCTATACAACCACCAAACAGACTCTAGAATTCCCTAAAGTCAGTATAAACCCTACTTGGAAGGGAGTATTTCAGAAGAGACAAGTCAAGTAATTTTTCAAGGTGAATTTAACCAACAAAAGAAGGAAACAAAGACCAATAAGTTTCTAAGTTCAGAAAAAGATCACTAACAAAGGCTGACTAGAAACATAAGCCAAAAATAAAACCAAGAAAAGGGGGTGGGAGGGATGAGAAAAGAGAAAATTATAATGCTACAAAAGACTTGCAACTTAGATAAATAACACCCAAAATGGATGACACTAACTCCCTGGAGTCATGCACCTGTAGAGGACCCTCAAACAACAGAAAAAACCACAAAAATAAGGAAAAAAAATTGTTTTGGGGGCATACGTGAGTTTCCCTACTGACAGTTCATGTGTCATATGTAGTTTGATAGTATTGCGACCAGGTCACGTGTATATAATAGACACATGACTGTGGAGTCTAATGCTCATGTATGGGTGGGGAAAAGGCCCAAAAAAGCCAAAAACTGCCTTAGGAAGGCAGGGGAGGTATACTATCATACTTAGAAGGTGTTCCCAAGAGGCAAGAAGGACATGAAACCTTACAAAAGTTTGGAAGAAAGACAGAGAAACCCCAAACAGACAAGGCTCTCCCCAGCCAAGTTTAGAGGAAAGCGTTCCTATGGATAGGGTTTAAGAGGCCATCAATGTAGTGGGGTTGAAAGAGATATGCATATGGTTCTACAAGTATATATAAACAATATTTATATATTAGTATGGTTCATACCTTGACAATTGAAGGTTGATCCAAGAAGCCCTTTAATCCTCGTCTTGCTCCTCTTGCTCCAAGAGACCTACAAAACGAATTGTACCTTCCTCAAACCAATATGACCATATAGAAAGAAATACTAATCAAATAAATATGAAAAACTAATGTGATAAACAACATCATATAATCATAATACTAGATTTAATATATAAGACACATTGATTAGAAGAGGAATAACATCACATCTTTTTTAATCATGAAAAGAAGTACAATTATACCTTCTCTTCAAGTTGGGAACCTCACGAAACCTTGATCTAGTTCTGTTGATTCTCTTCTCTAAGGAACACAGCCTCCAATCTCTGCAACACAAGGAGAAAGATTCTAGGGAAAAGGTGGTGGGAATGAGAGCCCCAATTCCTCCAGCATAACAATGCAAAAGTTCAAGTCCTCTCTCTTGGACCTCTCTACCTCTATTTATATGTTTCTGAAGAGATAGGGTCAAATAAAAAGTAGTTACAACTAAAGGAGTCAGTTGCATAACCACCCAAACTACCCAAAATTTGAGAAACTTCCATTTTTTACATCTACAAAAAAAATCCGTGGCTGCAGAGACAAAAGTTGCGTATACAAGTGATATACACGGGTTGCAGTTACAATACTTGCGTATGATTCACGGGTTGCAATGGAAATAGTCTCATATACAAATCTATACGCAGGTACCATGTAGAACAAGTCACGTATACACAGTGGAATACTTGGGTACCATGTATTACAAGTCGCATATAGGTCAAAGATGCTCATTTTAAGGGTACTTATGGCCATTTTTAGACTTTAGTTTCTTCTGAAAAATATCAGCTGACTCAAATAGATTTCCAACGGTGCAAAGAAGAGATCAAATGAAGTTATAGAATACCAGATATAAGTCCTCCGATATAGGTAATTTTTTAGGGAATTTCATGAAGTGTCATCATGGAAGTGTCAGCATGCGACGAAATCATGGGAAAGTGGTCACAGGAAGAGATGTGTCATTTTGAGATGTAACACATGGTCCATGAAGGCTTCTCTTGTAGTCCAAGGGAGATTCATATGAGATGATATTGTTTATGAAATGGATAGGGGATGGTCCCTATGGGTGAGGAGGTCAAATACCACCTCTCTCTAGATGATAAGAACCACCTCACGAGGGATTTCATATGGAAGCTTCTCGAAACTTCATCTTTCCCCATTTTATCTCTGTCGGTGCTTTCTTCACATAGGGTAAAGGCATTGAAACTCCTTATGAATAGGGTAGAGACTCTGACGGTGCCTAATGCCAATGGAAAACAGGCGCTGACGCTCTGTCACAAGGGAGAAACTATGCCAACCTACTCAATAGTGGGAAAAAAACATCCGAAAGAATCCCTATCTAAGTTCTCTAAAGGGTTATTAGGATTCAATGGATATTTTAGGTGCAACATGCTGGAAAACCAACAGAATATCATGAGAGGTGCAATGCCTTGAAGGAAGGCCTCACTCAGTTGAAGGATTATTTGATAGATTCTATAGCATCCAACCAAATGGTTTCCTCCAGGGAATCCTTCACCACTCTGAGTCTAAGAGGAAGACCTAGAATTCATATGGGAGATGACTCCCAAATCCTAGCTGTTGGGAGAGGTTCTATTAAAATACATCATGGTGAGTTCAAGCATGTACTTTATGTTCCCTCTCTTGCAGAAAATATGTTGTTTGTTTATAAGATGACTCATATAGACTCTCCCAAGAGACTTACATTTGACTCTAACACAGTATAAAAAACTAAAAAATCTAATGGAAATATCATATCGAAATGGTTTGTTAATCATGCCTCCAAGGCATATGAATTCTGCCATTTCTTGCTTGCTTCGCATCCAAAAACTTTGTTGACTCTTGCCAATGACACTAGCAAGTTGTGGCATGAGAGATTTGGAATCTGAATTTCAAATATCTCCAATTCACAATGACAAAATGGTTGAGGGCTTTCCACTCATCCAAACATCAAATGGAGTATGCCCTAGTTTCTTGGTAGGTAAGAATCCAGAGAAGATATATGAATTTGGGACGGAAACTAGAGCTGCCTCTACACTTTATCTGATACACAATGTTGTTTCAGGACCAATTCCTACAACATCAATCAATGGTTCCAGGTATTTCCTTACTTTTATTGATGATTATTCAAGGTTATGTTGGGTATATTTTATGAAGCAGAAATCATAGGTGTACAAAATTTTAAAGTTTTTTTAGCCTTGGTTGAAAATAGCATCGGAAAGAAGAACAAGTCCATTAGATCAGATAATGGAGGTGAATACATTAAAAGATAATTTTATCATTTTTTTGAATCATAGGGGATTCAAATGGAAAACTCAGTTCCATACACACCATAGTATAATGGTGTGGCTAAGAGGGAAAATAGGTCATTGAAGGAGATGAAAAAAATTATTCTCTAATCAAAGAATATTCCTCCTTCTCTTTGTGTTGAAGCTGTAAAATGGGATTCATACATACAAAATAGAGTTCCTGACAAATTAGTGATTGGGCACACTCCTTTTGAAGCACTCCATGGGAATAAACATGATTTCTCTCACTTGAGAGTCTTTGGCTCCACAGATTGGGCGATAATTCCTATGGACAAGAGAAAGGCCTTCCAAGCCCAGAGTAGCGAATGCATACTGCTAGGATATGCTTAGGATGAAAAATCATATAAATTGATAGAAATTACAACTAGGAAGTGCTTGATAGAGTGTAGTGTTTAGTTTGAAGAAGATCAGTTGCTTGATCCACCATAATCTAAAGCAAAAGGAGGTATACACACTCTTCCATTTCCAGTTGATGATGATATTTCGTATCACATTTCAGATTCATATGATGAGGAACAAGATAAACATGATCTTGATATTGAGGTTGTACCTCATGAGAATTTGGATCCAAATCCAACTCCCATTCCAAATCAGTGGCCTAAGACTAAATGGGCCCAAAATATCCTTGAATCAGTTGGCGATGGTGCTGGAAATACACATGACAAAAGAAGAGAACGGTCCCAGTATGAGAATGAGCTTGTTGCACTCTCTCACACAACTTCTCTATCTACAGAGTGGTGCAACAAACTTCGATGAAAATGTTACTTGATGATATAAAATGATCAACAATTTGGCCCACTGAATAAAAAAATTGATCATTCCATTCCTCCTCTAGAAAAAAGAAACACAAAGAACATTCATCAGATCAAAAGAAAATTGATAGGTTCACATGCACAGTATCAGGATGTTGTTGCACAGAAGAACCAAAATACTGCATTGTTGTTGTAAAGTGTTGTAGATTGCAACAATGTTTTTACAAGTTTTCCTCATTCACTGCTTATTTTGAGGGGGGTTTCCCATGAGATTTTCCCCATTTTCCTTATTTTATTAAGCATTTTTTATTTTCATTAGATTGTAAGGGTGAATTTTGGCCTAGTTGTCAGGGCCTAAAGTTGTCTAAAGTTAGGATTAATGGGGCGTGTTAGGATTAATAATCCTCGTTTGTCTAAATATAGTCTAATTGATCATCTTTCCTAACTTAGGTGTCATTTAATGAATTTTTGGTGCCACCATGAATATTGATGCCATTGGTGCCACTTGTTCCATTGGTGCCACCAGTTCCAATGGTTCCATTGGTGCTACTGGTGCCAATCCCTACATTATAAGAGCCCACTCTAAGTGCCACTAGCATCCTTTTTGTACAAGAATAAACCCCTTATAACCGAAGGTCTGGGGTTACCAACATACTCTTAAAACTTGCAGCCAATCAACTTTAGAGTATAGAAAGAAAACAAGAAGATGGGATAGACTCACCCAATTCATGACAGTTGATCCTAGATTTGTCCTATTCTACTCTATTTCTCCTCCAAATATTTTAGGGATGTTTCTCCTTCACCAATAAAGAGCAAATCCTCCAAGTGCAAGCTTATACATGTATATAGGGTAGGTTAGATAAACAAGATATAGAGTGCTTAATCATAAATATTCATCAAACCATGATACATGAAAGACATTCAAAACACATTTGGAAGAAGGATTCTCTTTATTAACAATAGTGAATGAGTTAAGATTACAATCCAATGCCTCATACAAGGACTCCTCTGTGACAAAAGGATTCTGAGTTCCGCTGCTCCAAAGACTTCTGAATAGAAACCACCAGCATAACTTTGCTCTCCAAGTATTATTCCTTAATACCCTCCCCAAGGCCTTTATTTATACTTAATGAAATAAGGCAGTTTCGAGGGTTGAGGAGGTTGAGACAGTTAAGATAGTTATAGTTAAGGGCCTAACAAATCTCAAATAATCACGATTTATTATTTTTAATGTCAAAGGAAAGCGTACGTGGGTATTAATACTGGCAACCTGCGTATGACACGAAAGTTGCTCTAAGTGAAGCCCACGTACAAATCTGTATGCAGGTTGCAATTACAAATATTTGCATACAGTATGCGACATGCTATAGGAAAAGTCGCGTATGTACGCGGGTTGCATATAGGAAAAGACATGTACAACAATTGACATATTCAAAGGTAAAAATGGCAAGTTGGATGGATAATGAATGTATTTCATAGCATGCTCATCTATAGTGTTTTAGGAAACCTTCAATCCATAAATATTCTTTTGTGCGCCAACATAGGAAATGTCGGCACTCGGACGGAGAAGTGCCATTTGGGTGGATAATAGATGCCCACTAATGTGTGAGGTTAGAGGGAAGCGATGGCCGAAATACATTATAATATTTATCTTTGGAGAACTCAAAAATCCAATGGTGCAGAGGTAGTACCTGAAACAAATACATAATAATTTCATATACAATTTCATATCTGAGGATGCTATGTTCAATATACTAGAACACTAGTGCCTTTACAATATTTGATTACATTCATATGATACGGGTACAATACCATGTATATTACAAAGGTGGATTGAAGCCACAATATACAATAATGATGAGTCTTCAAAGATCTAGAAGCTGTGTATATAAATGGAACATAATCTTGTGCAACTTAGTCCGTAGGTGAGGAACTAAGGTCTTCATAAACAATCCCAAAGAACCCGTACAATCCAAGCCATGTGAATTCAGGATTCAACAGTTTGTCAATCAATAGGTGATAATCGACAACTGAAGCAAAGGAATTCACCAATGATAAAAGTGAATCTTGAGGTACTATCGTCAAAACACTAGGTCTTCGTCATCAGGAAGTACTGAAATGGAACCATGCTATGATAAGGAAGGAAATAGATCCTCCAACGAATCACAAGAGTGACTAGGAACTAGGAAAAAGAAGGGAGACAAAATAGATAACAGATATAACAATGATGTGATCAGGATAAAGATCAAACATTAGTTTGAGTCCTTGAACAGTGAGCACGACATAGAGATGACCCAAGGTAGATTTTAACTTATAGATAGAACAACTAGACTTATCTGTCATGTAGGAGACATGATCACATTCCCCAGGTATAATAGACAAGAGGAGGAGTAGTAAACTCGAAGTAATAGCTGAACTGAAAGTGAACACTGAGAGATGGGTATCGGAAAAAACAGAGAGTGCTATGTTCAAGGATGACATGCCGCCACTAACTGAAAACAAGAGAAAAATTCTTCCTTACCTTCCCTATTAAATTTTAACGAGTCCAGGAAAGTCAACTCGGATCTGTCTTCACTTTTTAACAAGCTTGAAGAGAAGAGAAAATAATGCTTGATAATGTCACTGATTCGTGGATTTAATAATCCCAAACTAGTGCATGCTTAGTTGGTGTTTTCACACTTAGAGAGTCTGAAAACTTTGAAGAAGACTCCAGGGGGGTCCTTTTTTGTCCAATTTAGTCTCCCGAGGATAGAAAAGTATAAAACATAGCATACAAGAACTCTCTTAACTTTCGTAGAAGAAAAGGTGAACCTTTTTTGTACTTAGTCAGGGAGGTCCGAAAAAGGTTAAATTACCACCTACCCAACTCTCCTTCCAGAACAGCATGAATAGCTTGAGTTTTATGAGTGTGAAGGAAAGCAAGATCACTCAAAAAGATCCATTTGATTACGAGAAATGGGGCTTACAACAATAAAATCGTTGCTTTGTTCGTAAGTTTTTAATGAGCATGACAAAGACACAAAGTACACTCAGAATCTTTTTCATGTTTAGGTCCAGAGCACGAAAAAGAGAAAAATAAGCTCATACCGGGAGTTCCTTTTCCGTAAATTTAGTCCCTCGGGTTCGGAAAAGTGATAAACCTATGCCTGAGAATACTCTTCTCCATTCAAATAGAAAGGAGAGGGATCCTTTCTCGTATTATTCTGCATGGTCCTAGAAAGAGATAACCTACCACCAATGCGGATGCCCATTCACATATTCTTAACAAGCTTGAACAGACAAGTTAACTCGACATTCAAGTCTGTTTTGAAGGAGTCAGACCTGGACCTAAAGAAACTCCATAATGGCGGGGAGTACTATAAAGGGATAGCTTGTAAAAAGAGATTCAAAAAGAATCTCTATTTGGCGTGAAAAATAGCTAAAAGGATACCCCTGTACCTGAAACAATTGCGGCATGAGTATCAAAAGACAACATAGGTTTTAAAGGAGGATGCTCATGAAAAAGGGGTCCTATCCACGGAAGAACAAGGTAAAAATAGGGAACTAATGGTTTAAAATACCATAGTCCATGGAAAAATGTTGATTGCTAAGGTTAACGTGGATTAAGTATAGATGCAAAAAATTTATTGGAAATGTCAAAACCACCCTATGGGAGCAAAAAACACTTTATAATGATAAAAAACCTGTTACAAGGCAAAAAGAGATATGGTATTAGTTGAATACATTTCAAACTATAGGAAAAACCTACTTTTAGAAATAAAATTTCTATAAATAGTTCAAAATCAAAACAAACCTCACCATTTTGAATTTTAGCCATAAGAAGCAAGTTTTTACCTCTACCTTCATTCAATTAGTGTGGACAATCTAGTGGACGAAATCCAATTCCGCAAGTTGCAGGTAAGCCTACACCCCGAGCTCTTCAATTTGATCCTAGCAATTTTCAATTTTGAGTCCCAATTTCATTGTTTGAAGCATCCTAAAGTATGTCATAGCACGTACGCGTGTTCATAGTGTAAACACTCGCATACATGTGTTATGTACGTGGGTTTCCTTTAGAGACAGTCACGTATAGTACGCGACATGTCTAACTAGACAGTCGCATTTACTGCATGAAGGATAAAAAGCTAATTTAAGGAAAAAAATTTGAAATTTTATATGAAATTGATGAATCATAATACTTGTTTTGCTAGGTGTGAAGATGGTATTGGAATGGAGGAAATGGGAACATGAAAATATGGACCAAGAAGTGCTCCAAAGTGCACCCGCCGTACATGATTTATGAACGAGTGGGTTATTAAAGTTCTTTTGGACATCACCCATGTGGGCCAATGTCCGTCTATTGGAGTTCATGATAAAATACTGGGATCATGATTTAGGGATGTTTGACCTACAGGGTGAGACTTTGGAAATTACTTCCAAGGACATATATTTTATTACCGGCCTGTCATGACGAGGAGCACCGGTCAACTTAGAGGGAACCGGTAGGGGCGGTGATCCTTTTACTGTCCAGAACTACATTGATGTGTTTTGCACACCAGGTACCCAGAAGAGAGGGAGTTGTGTCCCTATTGCACATATTCGATATTTCACACTACAGGTATTGACGAGCACCATCGTGAGGATTACAGGATCCTCTTCATTACATTTAGCTACACGGAACCAAATTAGGTTGGTGGTGGATTGTACGTAGGGTTCCCTATCTGTATGATTGGTGCTCAGGAGTTGTCCCCATTATGAGAAGACAACTCTCTGATTGCAAGAGAGGAAGGCGAAAGAACTTTGGGTATTCTAGCATATTGGTTGCCTTCTTCTTCTTCAAGAGTACCAGGGTTGAGCCCCACCATACCCCTACCAGTCCGATCGCCATGTCAGCTAAGGCTAAGCAGATGGGGATACATCTTCCTCCATCAAGGAGGAGGAGACTCAGTGCAGAGTGTGTACGATGATGAATTCTATATCTAGTGGGAGCGGCAGCTATAGGCACTAGAGCAGTTTCCATATGTCGGCATGGATTTTTGAGGTGATCCAGAACTTGTCCTCCCTCCAGGAGGAGCATGGGGAGAGCTAGGTAAAAAAAAATTAATTTTTAACATTTTTTAAAATTTTTATGAATTTTAAAATGATAAATATATACATATGTATACAAGTCTTAATCCTATAAACATGTCAAAATGCAAATATTGGACTGGTCCTGCCTGAGGGGCATCCACGTATGTTTGTTCATCCTATCATAGGCAAAGACCCAGGGCTTATTAGGGTTCTAGAGGGGAAGTTAGCTAGGCTTACCCAAATATTTCCCACTTTGCGGATAGAGCATATCCTGGCCATCTTGCAGGAGTTTGTGGTTGGAGTTCCACCTGTCTGGTTACGCCTTTTGAGGTGAGTGGCTAGAGTAGTTCTTGTATGCATGAGTTGTGGAGGCTGCCGAAGCCGAAGAGGCTGAGGAAGCCAGAGTACAGAGAGACCATGGGGACCAAGGTGGTCCAAGTGACCAGGGTGGTCTTGTTTAGATCTAGGACATTTTGATGGACTGCGATCCACATTTTGTATATTTTTGTATATATTATACAGTTATAACTAGATATGAGGATTAGACTCAACCTATCTATGGACAGATACTTACATATATATGTTGTTGTCGGTTTATTTACAAGTGTTTTTTATGTGCATGCTGTATATTTTTATGAAATGTGTGTTAGATGCCAATCTAAAATGTAATTAGCATATGCATCAGCCAATGAATTCTGATTTGTTGGAATGTTATTGAATATAATAAATTCAAAATTTCTTTCCAATAACCTAATTTGCATGAACTGACGTAACAGAATAGGGTTTTGCACCTGATAAACTCAATTGAGTTGGGAAACCACCAGTTGAGAGTCCAGACAGACTTTGAGCTGGGTGATACCACGTGACAAAGCATCCCATAGAAGCTCAATTATAGCCCTATATTCAGAAACATTATTAGAAGTAGGACCTAAGCAAGTGCCTCCTGTGGCAACTAGCTGTCCTAAGGGAGAGTAAATGACCCACGCTGTTGAAGCTAGATTACAAGTGTGGTGGCTAGCACCATCGGTGAACCCTATATACCTCTCAGAAGACATCTGCAACAGCCAGTAGATGGTACAAAAAACAAAACTGACAAACTAATGTCCATAAAAATACATACAATAAAAATACAAGAAAAAGTGCTAAGCTTAAGCATAGTAATTTTTCAGGTAGAGCCCATTTCTAGGCTCAGGCAGCTTGTTCCCATCAAAATCAATTAACTCATATGTGCCCTTCTTTAATACCTTTGACATGACATAAGGTCCTAACCACATGGCCCTGAATTTTCTTTCCCCCAAGGGTTCTTTGTCTTGGTCCCAAAGCAAGACAAGTTCCCCCTCAGAGAAAACACGAGGTTTGACCAGCTTATCATATTGATTTTTGACCCTATTCTTGTGAGCTTGATTAGCTTTCACTGCATCTCTACACTATTCATCAAGGTGTTCTAAATGTACCAGACGTTCCTCAATCTCTGTCATATCAGGTAACACATGAATAGCTATTTTTAAAGACAGGATTTCACACTCAATCGGGGTAACTGCTTCCACTCCATGGATGAGTTGGAAGGGGGAGAAACCCGTAGCAATTTTTACATTAGTTTGGTATTCCCAAAGAGTAGGATATAGCATGATGTGCCAATTAGAACAGCCTGCATCAATTGTACATTTAAGGATGGTCTTTAAAGTCTTGTTTACAGCCTCAACCTGACTGTTTTCTTGTGGATAGTACGAAGATGAATGTTCTTGTCTAAATCCAAGCATAGTGGTCAGTTCCGTCATCATGCTATTTTGAAAATGACTACCATGGTTAGTGACAATCACTTTGGGTATACCAAACCATGCTATAATTTGATTGAATACGAAGAAAGCTGTTGTTTCCCTGTCAGCTTTAAAAGTAGGCATTGCCTCTGCCCATTTCATAAAATAGTCAACATCGACAATAATATATTTATGCCCCCCAGCCGAGGCTGGGTTGCATGTCACGTAATCTATCCCCCATTTCATGAAGGGGCCTATCGAGGCAATGAGAAACAACGGAGCGGGATGTGACTGCATTTTCCTGGTGTAAAGCTGATGAGGATGACAGTGCTTCACTACTTCCACACAATCTTTGAAGATCGTGGGCCATAAATAACCGGCACGTAGTATCTTCTGGGCCGTTGCTAACCTAGATAAATGAACCCCACACGGTCCACTATGGGAATCATTCAGGACAATCTCTGCTTCCTCATGGGTAAGGAATCGACGCAAAATGGAATGTACCCCCCTTCGATGTAATGTATCTCCTATGGTGAGGTAGTTCTTAGCATAAAGGCATAATTTACGTCGTTCCTCCCATGAGGAAGTTGCACGATACTTCAAAGTATGGAGATATATAATAATATCCCCGTACCAACGATCAGAGGTGGATATCAAGAAGATATTCTCATCTAGGAATGAGTCATCTTCAATGGCTACATCTTCTTTAGTAGGAAATTATACTATAAGCTCACCAAAAGCTAAGGACTTTTTAGACTTAGCGGACTGAAAATCCAAGTCAAACTCTTGGAGAATGACTATCCATTTGTTGAATTTTCCCCCAACAATCCATCGAGACAAAACATATTGAAACAGATTTAAATCTGCCACTATTGTTGTGGTCCCCAGTAAAATGTAGTGACATAACCTCTGAACAGCATAGACAATTGCTAAGGCTAATTTATCAACGTGGGAGTACCTGAGTTCAGGTCCGGCCAAAGCACAGCTAAGATAGTAAATGACATGATCTACGAGCTTATCATCCTCCTGGACCAACACTACCCCAATGGTCGACTCAGACGTGGCCAGATACAATATAAAATCCCTAGAATAATCTGGCAGATGTAGTAAGGGTGCCGAAAACAAATCTTTTTTTAATTGCCTCGAAAGCGAGTTGTGTAGTCTCATCCCATACAAATGGGGTGTCCTGTTTAAGCAGGCGCATGAAACCCTTGGTAATATTGGCATAGTTAACAATAAAATGTCAAAGAAAATTAGACTTCCCTTGCAGGATTTGAAGTTGTCTGATATAATGAAGAGGAGGCAGATTTACAATGGCATCTACTTTTAATGGATCCACCTGGATACCTCTATTAGAGACAATGAACCTGAGAAATATTCCTAACTCGACACAGAATACACACTTGTGGGGATTCAAGCGGATTTTATAATATCTGCATCTCTAAAAAATCAACCATAAGTGATCTGGATGTTGAATCCTCTTACGAGAATGTGTAGGAAAATCATCAAGGTAAGGTTCGACAATGGCTTTGATATCATGGAAGGAAAAGTTCATAGCCTGTTGAAAGGTTTCCCCGTCATTTTTCAATCCAAAGGGCATTTTTTCTACGCGAAGCTACCCCAAGGACAAATGAAAGCAGTTTTGTGTTGGTCTTCCGGTTTTATTTGAATTTGATTGTATCCGAAGAAACCATCCATAAACGAGAACACTTCACTTCCCATACAAGCATCTATAATTTGGTATATAAATGGCATGGGATAGTTGTCCTTAGGACATGCTTTATTCAAATCTCTGAAGTTAGTATAGACGCGTATGGTCCCTTGCTTCTTATCAATAGGAATAGGTTTGGATACCCATTCTGTCAAAGCTATGGGATAAATAAAACCAGCCTTAAACAGTTTTTCAACTTCGGCCTTCACAGATGCCGCTTTGTGCAGGTTAACAGGTCTTAACTTTTGTCGAATAGGTTTGGAATTAGGATATGTTCATATTTCGTGTTCAACAATCAATGGATCAATGCCTGGCATCTCCTCATATGACCAGGAAAAGACATCGCAGAATTCCTTAAACAAGGCAGTATAGATAGCAATTTCTTCAGGAGAGCAGTTTGCACCTATGTATATGTTTTCCATGACATCAGGATTTACAGAGATGTTAATAGGTATAGTAGCGTAAATATTTTCCATATTCCCCTTGGCAAACATTCTTTCCCTGGGTAAGGGATTGATGGTTGTATCAACATCTTTTGACATTCTCAAATGAAACTCTTGATTTTCTATTCTGCTTAGTTCCGGAAGAAAATAGGATCGATGGCGAAGATCCTCACAGATCTTACCATGTCCACTCATGGCTTCCAAAATGGCTTCATCAGAAGGTTAAACCATATCTAAACAGTCCGTAGAGTGTGAAGATTTTTCTGCCCATGCGAGCAAATATACTTCATACATGTCCTCTGAGACTGTGAGAGGATCTGAAATGGGATCAATAGTGGTTTGAGTGATAGCTTGGTAAGCTACTTCCACTATCGATAAGGGCACCTCTGGTTCATGGGGGTAAGGGAGAACCCAAGGATTAGTCCTATCAACAACCATGGCTATGGACTTCCCCACACTAGTAGAACCAATATAGTTAATCGAGGCTAGAAGATCAAATGTGCCCATCAGTGATGTGTACATTCTAGCCCCCAAGCTCTGTGAAGCAAGTTTGACCTGATCAACCAATGGCATAGTGGACTCATTAGACTCTAAACGGCCTTTTCAAGTGAAATCAAGTTGGTCAATAGTAACCAACTTTCCTTCATGTGGAAAAACCACTACGCGAAAGACAGCCGACGCAATAGCGGACATAGCATAAGTCCAGTTTCTTCCTAGAATCAAATTATAGTCCAAAGGTGCATCAATCACTTCCACCTCAAAAGACACTGCATTCCCTGCTAGCTTAATTTCAAAAGCTAGCAGGATACCATGCGGATGGAAGGACCTTCCATCGAAAGCAGTAAGTAGAGTGTTTGACGGGACCAGCTCTGGGGATCCGAGAGATTTCCAACAGGACAAGGACATAATGCATGTAGAAGCACCCTCATCAACAACTACCTTTCCAATGGTCTTTCCACCATGGATGACATCTATTGATAAGGATACATGGTAAGTTAGGTGAATTTTAACATCAAACAAATGAAATTTCTCCATGAGACTCGATGAGTCCATGCTACCTAAAGCTATTAAGAGGGCATCCCGCTAGGCGGGACAACTTTGTAACACCTCTACAGCTGACATTGCACATGGGGTTTGGGCTAGCTCTTCAACAACGAAGTAGTTTGAAGCTGCCCTAGCATTAGGGTTATGCAAGGTTTTCTTGAAGACACCTTTCAATATCTTTGGCATAGTTTCAGCAGGCTTCTCTATCGTGAGAGGGTTAGAAATTTCACCTACAGCTTTACCCTTCTCATAAGTCTCTTTCTCATAGTTTTTATTCCTCATCTACAACAAAGTTGAAGATAAAACCATGTTGATATAGTTTGCTTCAGGGGAATTTTGAGTGCCCCCTGCTACATTAGAAGCTAAAGCAGAGTTCTTCCCTTGGGGAAAAGGATCCTTCAGGACAGCCGGTTGTTGAGCTTTAAGCAGCTTCTGGGCTTGTTCCATAAGGGGAAAAAGGTGAGTAAGGTGATCCTCATGGCACAAATTACATGGGAATTTAACCTTCTTCTTTTATTTCTTTCCCCCATCAGCACTATTCATGGGTTCCTACTTGTTTTGGTTTCCCTCTCCTTTCTTTCCTCTCTTTTTCTTCCCACCGGGCTATTGATTTCCCTTTTGAGAGGTCTGTGCAAAAATATTTGCATTCTGGGGGGAGGGGGCAGCCTTTCCTGCATCCATCGTAGACTACTTGATGGACAACTAATGAAATTGCTTAGCCAAAGACTCTATGGTGGGAGAGCTTACGGACCCAACCACACCATCGGCATGGGGTCCAGGCTTAGGCTTCTCTGCATCATGGGTAGGCCTCGGTGCCTCAGAGATAATCTCATAAAAAATCCCAGATTGTGAATAAATCAAATCCAATTGTTGGGCCCTGAGAATGGCTTCTTCTTCATTCATCACTCCTGAGGTGGATACGTCCTTAGATATGTAGGGTAACAGGGATTTAAGGAACCACTCTAGTAAGAACTCAGGAGGGATGGTGGATTTTATAAGGCTCTTTCGCCTCCTCCACTCTTGGATATGATCCAAGATGTGGGTAGCCTTGTTCTACCTAAAGGTAGATAACAAGTCTGTTCCGAAATCATATCAGACCGAAAGCTAAAAGTGGCTAAGGAATGCACTAGCCAAGTCCTAGAAACTACTTAAAGCAGTAGAAGGTAGCTCAATGTACCATTTTTCCGTGGTACTTCTTAAGGTTCTCTAGAACAGCCTCAATTTGACTAAATCTTCATTCAGTGAATTCAAAGAACACCATAAATGAAATGTGGTGGCATGAGCCCCAGGATCTTCACCAACTTTGCCCTCGAATTTAGGGATGTCCGATGGAAATTTGGTGGGAACATGTGGCCACGAGGGATCATGCCTCACTGGGTCATTCATCAACTTAGAAAAATATGGCAAGTTTCAAGTTGCCAGGAATGGAAGCTTGGGTCAAACCAGGGCACTAAAAGTGCCAATCTAGGGATTAGAGGGACCTGCCCCTGAATTCCCATAAGTAAAGGTGGGGTTGCCCCCTGCCACCGGTTGCGATGTGGGTAGATTACTCTAAAACGGATTCCATTCGTAAGCCACAGGTTTGTGAGTGGGAGGTGCACTATGAGAAGCTCGGGCCGTCCCAATCGAAACTAGGGTCTGGAAAACAGGAGCAAGTATCCCTCCGCTAAATAACGAAAAGGGAGAGCTCATAAACGGGGCCGAAATCAGAGTTTGAAAACTTTGCCCATCAGAGCTATTGTTTCCAAACTGTACTCCTACATAAGAAGGTGATGTGCCTATGTACAAAGTGGATGGGGGAATGTGCCCCCCATTCCAAGGAAATCCTTGGATGAAAGGTGAGGATCCCACTGGACCACTCTAGGTAGTGTATGTGAAGGAGGAAGGAACAGTAGGTATACTAGGAATCCCAGTAACCATATAACCAAAAGTACCTACTAAGTTTGAATGAACCGGCGGTTGGACCACTCGGCTCGCTAGAGTCAAAGGCATAGAAGGTATGCTGAATCTAGGGGCACTTACCAGGGGAGGTGGTACCGCTTCAGCCAGAATGACTAAGGTGAAAACAAAAGAACTTTCTCCCGTAGAAGACATAATCCTACCCACAGGGACACCTACAATAGGTGAATCAAAAGGTCTAACCTGAACGATCACAGGATTGTTTAAATCAGTCAAGGGTGTGTTAAAATTCCTTGCAAACTCATCAGTCTGCAAGTCTTCTATCTCAAGTGTATCAAGATTAAGAGGGTTAGCTATAAGTGATGGTTCACCTAGAACTTCACTTACTCCTACCG
Organism: Pseudotsuga menziesii; assembly: GCA_001517045.1. NCBI lineage: Eukaryota > Viridiplantae > Streptophyta > Pinopsida > Pinales > Pinaceae > Pseudotsuga > Pseudotsuga menziesii. Next base: position 340,047 of record LPNX011038436.1, on the reverse strand, counting down.
GTTCAAATGAACCGTCCGTGTCCAATCTTTGCCTTTGGGGTGGAGGTGGAGGTTCCAATGTGATGAGAGGAGGAAGGTTTTGCAACCTTCTTGAATTTCTTATAGGTTGGTCCTCCATGATTGAAAATTTAACAAATCAAACCCTAAAGCTGACTAAACACAGACAAAACCACAGAGCACACACTATAAAAATTCCTAAAGCCTCAAACGGAAAACAAGAGTGAAAGATATGCTTTCCCAAAGAAAGCTAAAGAACGATTACTTGGCATCCTTGAAGTGGTTCTTAGGCACAAGTGGAGGAATCACCCACCACCCTCCTACACTTACAACAAGGGTTACCTTCCAAGCCCATCCAAGGTGAACCAGAAATAGCCTTTCGGTTTACCTAGGTATGAACCCTAAATGTCAGGAGACTAAAGGCTACCTTAGCTATACCAACAGTCTGGGGGGACAGTCGCAAGCCTGACTCGTATGCATGGGCAGGGTAGCTGAGCCCGAAACTCTGTCTAGGACAGAATCCCTAGATGCGTAAAAGTCCTGATTTACATTTTGACAAGGAATCAGAGGGTTATCTCCTCAGTCCAATGCCTCCATGCGGCCTCGTGCTTGACTCCATTTTGAGAGGAGCTTCCCAGATACAATTGATAAAGACAAGGATTTACCTAACGAATGGTCCACTACGTCTGAATTTTAAAACTTATGGGAAGTTTACACTTCCTATCCCACAAGTCTATCCTAAGCTAGTAGGTGAAAGGCCCCTAAAAATAAAAATTACTAGTAAATTTTAATTATTGCGTTCATTTTAAAGGGCTATTTCTTACTCAGAAGGAAATGGAGTGATGAACTATGGTGTTTTTGACTCGATAAGAAATAAAAAAGTAAATGTGTATTTTTTTTTCAGAGCAAATTGCCACTACTGAAGCAAACTTCTTTTTCTTTTTGTAAATATAAATTGATGAACAAATGCAACAATAAAGAGAAACTAAGACTATGTTTTTGTAGTTTTTGAGATTATATTTTAAAACTGAAATGAAAACTACTTATGCAAAAGCAAATGCAAAAGCTTGAAAATGTTTTTCTTTTCACTTTTTAAAATGCTCAAACACTAAAATGCACTAAAACTTGAGTATACTTGGATCAAATCAACTGTATAAAATAAGCAAAATGAAGTAAACAGGTCAATAAAACCAAGAATCAACCAACAAGGGAAGACCGGGAACCCTAGCTTGGGTGGGTACAATGACAAGAAATCACTGCAAACTCACGAAGGTAAGTGAAAAACCAACCACTATCAAAATATAGACTGGAAAAACATTGCCCAAAACCTTGATCATTGATTCGGACAAAAACGCTTCAACCTATAACCCAAACAGGCCAACCTACTTCAAAATGCAAATAGAAGACAATCCAAACAAAAGAAACCCAAGGGCTTTACAAGAAAGCACAAAGTGTGGCCACCAAGGTCATTAGATTGACTGCATAGTGTTTATAAAGAGGGCCAACTAACAAACATGAATCACAAAAGGACAGGGACAAGCAAACCCTAGCCCAAAAATCCCTATTTCTAGGCTTGTACGCGACTGTGAATAAGGGCAACTCACGTACTACACGTGAATATCCTAGAGAACAACTCGCATATGCTGGCCTCTATACGTGACTATTTATGAGAGAAACCCGCATATAGGTACAAAATTTTCTCAAAAAGAAGGAAAATCCATAAGGCCTTCAAACACTATGGTAAGCATGAACTAGGATAAAATACCACACACAAACTTAGGGCAAAGACTGGTCAAGGGTGAAAAAAATAACCTACACCAGTCTGGGCTCCCCAGTGGAGTTGCTAGTTCTGTTGTACAGGAATAAACACCTTATAACCAAAGGTATGGGGTTACCAACATACCCTTAAAACTTGTAGGAAATCAACATTAGAGTACAAAAAGGAAACAAGAAGATAGGATAGACTCACCCGATTCACGACGGTTGATCCTAGCTTTGTCCTCTTCCGTTCTGTTTCTCCTCCAAAGCTTTTAAGGATGTTTCTCCTTCACCTGTAAAGAGAAAATCCTCCAAGTGCAAGCTTATACATGTATATAGGGAAGGTTAGATAAACAAGATATAGAGTGCTTAATCATAAATATTCATCAAACCATGATACATGAAAGACATTCAAAACACATTTGGAAGAAGGATTCTCTTTATTAACAATAGTGAATGAGTTAAGATTACAACCCAATGCCTGAGACAAGGACTCCTCTGCAACCAAAGGATTTTGAGTTTTGCTGCTCCAAATACTTTTGAATAGACACCACGAGCATAACTTTTCTCTCCAAGTATTATTCCTTAATACCCTCCCCAAGGCCTTTATTTATACTTAGTGAAATAAGGAATTTTCGAGGGTTGAGGAGGTTGAGACAGTTAAGATAGTTATAGTTAAGGGCTTAACAAATCTCAAATAATCGTGATTTATTATTTTTAATGTCAAAGAAAAGCGTACATGGGTATTAATACTAGCAACCCGCATATGACACACGAGTTTCTCTAAGGAAATCCCGTGTACAGATCTGTACGTGGGTTGGAATTACAAATACTTGCATACAGTATGCGACATGCTATAGGAAAAGTCGCGTATGAATGCAGGTTGCATATAGGAAAAGGCGCGTACAACAATTGACATATTCAAAGGTTAAAATGGAAAGCTGGATGGATAATGAATGTATTTCATAACATGCCCATATATAGTGTTTTAGGCAACCTTCAATCCATAAATGTCCTTTTGTGCACCAACATAGGAAATGTCGGCACTCGGACGGAGAAGTGCAATTTGAGTGGATAGCAATCCTCCATTAGTTGGTTGTGGTAGGTAAGTAGTTATGCTGATTCAAAATCTAGTTACAATCAGTTAGATCACTTTCAATTAGCCTAGCGCCAGTTATACATACATGAAGGGAGAGTGGCGCCTTTTTCCACCTACCTCATAAGTTAATTGATTGTAGACTAATTTAGACAATTTGGATTTATACTAGTGAGCTCCGACAGTGATTTAAACACACTAAGTTATCCAGTCCGTCAGGTTTAATTGGTAGATTTTAATCTTATCCACATGATTCAAATTCTAATTATTGTAAGATGATTGTATTACTGATTGAATGAATGAAGATTAATGCTGTAATTAACTGATCATTTCTTATCATATTTGTATCAAATTTGTGTTGTTCAATGTACATTCTCTTTGATAATTCCAATAATTCTCTTCTCAATTGCTCTCATTTTCCTGTAGATCAATGGTTCTCAAATTTAACAAATCTATGCTTGAAGTCCTAAGTAAAAGACACGAGCTAAGAAATAAAAGCATCTTTCCTCAAACCATTGAATCAAAGGTGAAATCAAATGAAACCAATGAATATACAACAAAGGGTTCAATAAAGCATCAAATAAGAACTACAAGCATTCAAGGGACTAAAAAAATATTTAACCAAAATAAATCCAAACTTCCACAATCGACAAAATACTACAAACATAAACAGTAAACAAACCATATAAATTTTCTATGGTCCAAAGCTAGACATTAACATAGTTTCATGTAATAGAATGAGCCCATTCTTTCTTAGCAGAAGTCTTGTTAAATTATTTATTTATCTTTTAATACTAGGGCACTATCTATGTGTAAAGATAGGCCCTAACTTCGTCAAATTCTAAATTCATTTCCCGTCACAAACCAGAAAGACAATGTAATAGTTAAATATTAAAACATCAATCTTAAATAACTAACATCAAGGAAATGCTGTCCCAATCATCAATGTTACAAGGAGAAACGAAAAATATAGAATTTAATTTTACCTTGAATGCAGCCTCAAGTTGACATATAGAAATCTTGCTACCACAAAAACTTTTCAACCTACTTAAAAAATAGAGGAACAACAACATTAGTCAAATAACATGAATCACATCATCAGCAAAATAACACATAGACTCACGAGTCACAACTAGAAGGTTTCAATGAAACACAATTGCACTGAATAGATTCTTGGCAAGTGGGGACTCCAATTGTTATCTCGTTCCTTAATGATGCAATAGAAACGTGGGGACCTAAATCTTGACAAATCAATAAACTGATAGAATCAGACATTTTACCCGAGCATAGCCTTCACTAGCCAATTATGGTCATGGAGGCTAACACAATTATGCATTGTAATTATGCCAATTGAATATTGCATTAGATTAATGTTGGTCTCATGCCAATAACTATCTTGCTATCAATGCATCGGAACCTAGTGCAAATTCCATTTTTCTCTTCGCTTACCTATGTAGAGCTCATTTATTTTTTCTGAATAATGATAAGTATTTACAAAGAAAATATATAATCAACATAAAAGAATAAAAAAAGTGAAGACAATTAATTCATGCAACTAAAAGGTAATAAAAACATATTTTATCAAACCATAAATCAATGGAAATAGACTAAAACCAATATTGATTCAAGCTACAAAAAAGGGTTAAATCAAGCATCAAATGAGAACTAGAAGCATTCAATGGACTAACACAATATTTAACCAAAATACACACAAACTTAAAAAATCGACAAAATGCTTCAAACAAAAGCAATAAAAAATCCATAAAAATTTGTCAAGCTATTCGTGCTAAACACCAACATGGTTTCATGTACTTGAATGAGCCCATTCTTTCTTAGCGAAAGTGTTTTCAAATTAGTTATTTATCCTTTAATGTTAGGACACTATCTATGTGAAGAGATAGCTCCTAGGACTAACTTTGTTAAATTCCAACATCATTTCCTGTCACATACAAGAAATAGACAATATAAGAGACAAATATCAAACCATCAATCTTAAAATAAGCTGTGAAGGTAATGTATCTCAAATCATCAATGTGACAACAAAAAAGTACAATGTATAATCTATTTTTACCTAAAACACTACCTCAAATTCACATATAGTGATCACCAACAAGGGTACATGGAACACCTAAACGAAAATAAGACTCAAGAGTCCTTATATGTATTAGATTATATAAATATTAGGTGAAATCCATTTTCCAATTCACATTTTGGCTCTGATCCTCATTTTGACATTATGAACTTGGCTTTCTCCAGATGAACCGTCATTATGATAATCCAAAACATTATGTTCCATATCAAGTTCATTAGAGAAATTTGTTATATTGTTTTCTCCCCTTATATTTGCCACTTGATATACCTGATCCTTCTACTATGTGAGTACCTTCAGAATCAGGGATATTTATGTCACATGGATCATCATCATTAGGTTCACTTGTTATATTATAGCATTCCATCCAATGCTTGACTGTCACGCTGTTCTGATGAAAAATTGACATCGACACAAGAATATACTCAAAGATATTACTTTTGATTACTTGTAGAGAAATGTTGGGGCGTGCACCTTAACAGTCCTTAATTTTGGTAACTCTGTGATTTTTGTGGAAGTTTGTAAGCGGAGTTGCGACTCAAAATAGTCTTAGGGGTGTTGGGGTTGAGTCAAAGCCCTCTTTTTGCAATTAAACCATGGGTTAAGTCCAGGGTTTAGGGTTCGGGGTGCCCATGGTTTAAGCCCATGGTTTTGTAATAAGTGCACTTGTATAAATAAGCACTTTTGTAAAAGAGTCAGGTTAGGCTTTTGATGTAAGATGACTTGATGCGAAGCTAAGGCTAGTTTTGTAAGAAAGGTTAAGTCCCAGCTGTGTCCGTGGATGACCTCTGCAGCTGAGTGCGCAGAGGGTTTTTGGGTGAATAAGAATATCTGTAGCTGTGTGTGCAGAGATCTGCAGCTTAGTGCGCAGCTTGAGGAATTGAAGGGATCTGCAGCTGAGTGCGCAGATTAGAACTGTGGTTTTTGTAATGAGTTGAATAAAACACAGTTATGTGGACGTAGCCCCTAAACTGGGGGTGAACCACGTTATATCTTGTGTCGTGGTTCTTTTGTGTTGTCTCTGTTATGTTCTTTTATGTATTGATAAGTAAATATCTGATAAGTAAGATCACTGCTAAATACTAACTTCACTGTGAATTCCCAGTTAAGGGTTAAGCAAGACACTGTTTGTTAATCTAATTGCGAAGCTATATAAGTGACTATTGAAGATCTGTATTGTATGATTGTTATTTGTTAAAGGCTAAAGGTACAGTAATATCCCTCTTCTGCTTGCATAAACCTAATTCTGCGGCACCCCATAGCTGTTTCGGGTGAGACTGCAACCTGTTCGTAGGTTGTTTCCAAAAGGGCCAACACTGTGGGCCTTTTGTTGGTGTGAAGACAAAAGTATAGAACCCAGGTCTGCCCTAAGCCCAACAAATTGGTTCTGTTTTCGGTTGAACTCAGTACCTGCTCAAGAGGGGTTTACGTCGTACCTAGAGGGATATGTTTTGGAGACCCTCAGTGAAAGAAATCGGTGATTGGATTGAAGAGACCTATCTGAAATTTGCTGAACAAGAGAACAAAGATCTGTGTTACAATTCAGACGCCTTTTTACAAAGGTACATTTTTTCTGATGATTATGAAATTTTCTTTGGTAGTATCCACATAGAGTTTCACCAGTGGTTATCCAGGCTGACAGAGAGAAAGACAAACTTCTAAGAAGGTCAGTTTCCTGATTGGACCCCCGCAAGAATTAATATATTGAAAAGGGTGAACAACGAGATATCCCGAGCTGTTGATTTCTGGACAACGTGAACCCTTAAAGCATTTGTGACGGAGTTTTCCATCGACACAAGTACTTCCTTCAGCGAATCCGGACGACAATTTTTCAAAGGACCAAGGGGTAAGTACTTAAATTCATTTAATTTGAAAATTAAAATGTTATTGGCTGAAAAAGGTATATTGCTCATTGAATCAGACTGTTAGATTTAGTAGTACTAACTTATGTTTGGAAGTGAAAGTGACTTCGATGAGCAAAGTGGTTTGCTGCAAAGTGGTAAAAGATACAAGAGGAATTTTGGATCCTATACCCTAGGTCAAAATACCGAGTATACCCCTATAAGTTCAGCAGACCCGAGGCCCGACAAAACCCCTTCTATTGGAAACCCTTCGGTAACCCAGCAGTGAAGACCTGTTATCCTTGGGAACCCATCACAGTATGAAAGTAACCCTAACCTGAGTATTCCTGTCATAGGTCAGTCTACCCCAGTAAGTTCCCCCCCACCTACTACCAGTCCCCCTCCCTCCCCCCTAGATCTGTGATGGCCCATATGAATGATGACATTAAGCTCCCAGTCTTTAAAGGAACTGGATCAGAGGATCCAGAACAGTTTTGGTTCTTATGTGAAGCAGTGTGGACTTCCAAGAACATTATGGATCAAGATACAAGAAGAGTGCAGCTGGTTACTTCTTTTAGAGACCGCGCTTTGACCTGGTTCATGAAGTTTTCCAGTACTCAGAACCATGTCTTGGCTGATATAAAAGCGGCCATGATAAAGGAATTTAAGAATCCTAAATCAGAGTCGCAGTGTATCACTGAACTAAAGGAAATTCAGCAGAGGCGAGGAGAATCAGTGTGGGACTTTTATCAGAGGTTCAAAGTTCTACTAGATCAAGTCAATTTCACTATTGGACCAGCGTAGCATAAGGAATGGTTCATTGCAGCTTTGTTACCGCATATCAGGACTCCACTCATGCAACAGAAGGTTGCTGATCAACAAGAAGCTTTGGAAATTGCTCTGAAGCTTGAAACAGCTCCTGTCGAAGATAGTTCTAGTATAGCTCAAATACAAGTGCAGTTAGTAGCAATGGCCTTGGAGCTGCGCGACATGAAGAAAGGCAAAGCTGTTTGAGAAGAGGTTTGGTGTACACGATGTCGGACAGAAGGACATGATAAGGAACAGTGTCCTGCAGTAAGAAATTACCTGAATTCTGGTGCGCCAAACCCATTCAATCCTAGTGTTCGATATTGTGATATCTGTAGGACAACTGGCCAGCATCGACCTGAAGACTGCTATCTGCTGCAGAGATATGTGCAAGTCCCTAAGAACCCCTATTGCAAGTTTTGTAAGTCAGTTGGACACAACGAGGATGAATGTCACAGTTTTGACTTCATGAGAGAACAAACCTATGATGCTTATAGGGTACAAAACGATGGACAAGGCAATGATGGATATGGTTACCATGGTAGTACATTAGGTAGAGGTACTTTTGGAGGTCGTGGTTGGGGTGGTATGCTTGGAAGAGGTCGAGGCTAGTTTGTGTGCTATAACTGTAGTCAGGCAGGACATCTAGTTAGAGACTGTCGGAATCCAACTACGACATGTCGATATTGCAGAGCAGTCGAACATGTGATTGAGAAATTCCCGCAGCTGATAGCCAAGATACAAGAAAGAAACAGCGCTCCTACTCAGAATATTCAGATGATTGTTGTATAGCAAAGACCTGTTCCAGTCATTAATGTTGTTACAAGGAGTGGCGCTACGACGCAAATACAAAATAAGGAGAAACATCCTGATGAGGCCTAGGTTCGTAAGGCCCCCAAAAAAATTCCAACCTTCGATGTGGGAAGAGAAAAAGAGACATTTCTGGAATCCAAAAAAGACTTTGTTGATCCGAGCACACCAGTAGCACCTACACAATAGCATCAGCAGCAGTCACAGTCTCAAGAAGCTTCGACGGATAAAGTAAGTACACTGTCTTCATTTTTACAGAGTTGCATGAAGCTCTTAAGAAATCAGAATGCTTTAAATGAATTACAGAAAGTTATTGCTTCTTATGAACCTCAGCGAAGCTCTGGTAAGGAAAAAACTATTAATAGAGTCAGAAGAAATGGAAGAGAAATGAGATTGCATGCTCAAATAGGAGAATATGACATGACTGATGTCATTCTGGACCTAGGATCCGAAGTAAATGTCTTAACTAAACAAACATGGGAATGAATGGGAAAACCTACCCTTGAATGGTCTCCTATACAGTTGAGATTAGCCAATCAGCATAAGATTGTGCCCCTAGGAAGATTCCCTAGTGTCCTAGTAGATATTGATGGAGTCAGTACTTTAGCAGACTTTGAAGTCATTGAGATAATTGATGATAGCAACCCCTACACAGCTTTTCTAGGAATTGAGTGGGCCATAGACAATGCTGTAGTCATTAACCTTAAGAAGAGACAGATGCCTTTCGAAGGGAAAGGTTTGAGAGTCATAGTGCCACTGGACCCTTCTCAAGGAGAAAGGTACATAGAACCACTTAGAGATGAAGATTAGGATGTTTTGGACCATATCTACAACATCACAGCTAAGAAGAAGATTATGTTGATCCTACTGCCGAAGGTATCATGGATTGGCAGTGCGATAGCTCCTGCATGACAGATTCAGATGACAGTCTAGAGAATTGGAAGAATAGACTTTATGAACTACATGGACACCGATGTGCAAGAATTACCAAGTCTCCCAGATGGCTTGGTTCACATACAAGAGATTTGCCTACCTTTGATGGCTTGACAGACCCAACATATTTTATTATACAATTCTCAGAGCAGGTACTAGATTCACAGAAAATGGAGAGTCTCGATTCAGCATTCAGAGCCACAGCAGCCAGATGGTGGAATGGTCATAAAAAGTACATTCATAGTTGGGAAGCGTGCCAAAAGTCCCTTTGCCTAAGATTCAGGGATCAACCTCAGGAGGTGTGAAGCAGTTTTAATGGTAAGACTAGTCCTTAGGGACATTTGGAGCAATGCTACGAAGCATGGAAGCATGTACCTCGTGAAGAATGGGTACATAGGTTTGTACACACCCTGGAACCCATAGCAAAGAATTGGTATGCGGAGGTCGAGCTTCGGCATGGTATTGTAAGTTGGGATAGTCTTGTTGATAGTTTTGTGTTGAAATTTTCTATTAATGAGGTTTGTCCTGCTTTGGATGTAGCTGTTATATTGATCCATACTAAAGTGTTTGATGATCAAGAAATAGCAGAATACCAACCTGATTGGAAGGAACAAGAAGCTAATGCAATAGAATGTTATAACCTCGCAATTGACGAGGATGATGATCCACGCAACATTAACATCCCTAAGTCAGAAGGACACTGCGAAGTACATGGACCAGCAATTGAAGCACCTGAAGTGACTCAGCCTTTGAAGACATAGACAGTAAACATTGGATCAGAAGGAAAGCCTAAGTATGCTATCATTGGAGATTATTGGGATGAAGAAATGGTGAGCAAAGTGACCCAAATTCTCCATGAGTATCAGGACCTATTTCTGACGAAGTTCTCAAAAATAAAAGGAATCATTGAGGCAGTGGAAGACATTCTATCGTGGGTTGAAGTTAGAAGCCATGTCGAAGATGGTATCAGGAAGTGTTGAATGTCCCCATTATGGCGCAGCCAGAGTTACTGCTTGTGCCGAAGAAGGAAAGAACTGTCGGAGCTTAAAATACGACCGCTGAAGGAAACCAAATTTGGCGGCGCTAGTATATTCCCTGTATTAACGAGATCTTGACAAGCCTACCGCCGTTTGGACAAGATCTCTGTCAGATTTGGTGTCTTCAATGCACAGTTATGACAGATTTTGTTGATGGATTCTATAAGAAGACACCCACACCCGTAAAGTTTGCATTACGCAGTTTCTTGAGTTTTACAATTGAGCCCATGACAGCTGATCGCGAGCTTCAGGAATTAGTGAGAGAATTTGAACAGGGGGGTCTGTCGAACCTTTTCAACCATCCACCTACGCCTGCACCCTGCGAAGAGACTCCCCCAGCACCACCTCAACCAATGCAGACACGATCTACAAGGAAGAAGTTTAAACCAGAAGTACGCTCTAAGTGGAATGAAGACAGACACAAGCAATCAAGGCAAACATCAAAGGATCCTAAGATGAATCCGTCTGGTTCAGTAAAGATCCCCTCTGAAGGGGATGAGAACATTGCACCGTAGCGTCCACCTTATCTTCAACCTGTTTGACTAGGAGTTCAACCACCATGGCGGAACGCTAAGTTCACTCTACGCACCCCTTAGCTGCCACAGGGTGTGAAGTTGGTCGGAAATATAACACAGAAAATAGACCGACTTAAGTATGCAGATCACGATATGAATGATCGTGGGAAGTTTCCCCAGTTCACCCGGGGAACATACTTGCACTTCGTCAAATATCCGGAGACTGGAGCAACATTACTGGAAGTGAAACAGTGGGCTGCTGGCTTAGATAAAGCTGGTTTGTTGAAGATTCTCGATGTTCCCCACTTTGGTCGTAGGACACAAGTGACCATAGTGGTCAAGCAGCTCTTGGCATTAGTATATGATGGGTACCTATGGATAGGAGACAAAAGAATTCCTATCAATGGCGAGCTTATTCATAGGATCACAGGCTTACCAAGGGAAGGGCCTGATCTGGGGATATAATTTCCCTCAAAACACGAAGATACGAAGCTGGCACAAAGCACGAAGGACCGCCTCAGCCTAACGAAAGGGAAGCGAGGGTATCAAACCTCAACAATTCAGCACCAAAACATTCGCTTCGCAACTGAACTCTTAGCCTGCAAATTGATGAGAAAGTGCATACCATATGAAGTGCCTACCCCGATTGTCAGTATTGCTGTGAACTGTGCCGAAGGTTACAATTACAACTGGGCAGCATATATTGCGAAGGAATTCCTTGAAGATGCCTGCGACGCGCAGGAGAAAGGTATACCTTTTCACTACTCTTGGTTGATAGTCCTTATCGCACTAGTAGGATGGAAAGAACCTACCGAGCCATAGTTTGTTGCTGTGCCTCTGAACATGCCTGGTGCAGCGAGGTACGCATCTCTCTGGGTGTCACAGGACAAAGCATCCCAGCAGATGATGAACTATGTGTTTTCCTTTTATATGATGAGTATCTCATATGAGATCGTAAAAAACCCACGGCTCAATAATGAGCTATTCTCTCAATATGATGGAGTGGCCAACTTCAGGGCCGACATGCACAATGTCTTCATCCAGGCCCGCGCAAATAAGAAGAAGGCATGCTGGAAGTTGCCATATGTGGTGACCAAAGAAGACATCTTCGCGGTAGTTCAGCAGTGGCCGGCTGAATGGTTGAAGGATGCAGGAACAAAGCCCAGCATTCCAATCCCTCAGGTCACCAATGTGGGCGCTGGCCCTAGTCAGATGCAGCAGAATGACCCACTCGAGGAAAGTGAAAAAGAGAGATGCATCGCAGCAGAGTGAAGGCGACCACGGTGGAGATGACGGAGATGAAGAGGAAGCAGAGGATTTGGTCAAAACAGTCTCAGACCCTAATCGGTCGGATAAGTGCAAGTCGCCAGAAGCAGAGGAAGTGACCAAACCTCAGTCCCGAAAGAAAACAAAGGCGTCAAAAGACAATAATATCGACGAAGAAATTGGCCTGACCACTGTGGAGCTTGATCAGGATCTGATGAATTCCATAGAAGTTCTCACTAAGAAATGGTCAGAGTTTGCAGCTACGCACCTTGATGCACTTACCGGCGTAGCTCAGGGAATTTCGGAGATGAAGGACTTAGCAGAAAAATCAGCAACTAGTGCTGCAGCAAGCAGCACCCCAGTAAGTGTGTGGCCTGACAAAAGACAATGGCTAGTTAGAGAAAACAGGGGACAAGTGTCAAGCACAGCACTCATAATAATTGATGCAGCATCTCGCTTGGAGATGAGCATGATAGTTGGAATCGATTACACCAAGATGTCCATGACGGAGTTGCATCTCTGCCAATTAGCGATCATGAAGGAGATCCAAGCATGGGACAACTACTCACAGATACAATTGGAAAATACCATGAAGTGGAGTGAGAGCCTCGAAGCGTAGTTGAAGGAAGTAGAGCAGAGGAAGAGCAACGCAGAACATAAGCAGGTCACATTGGCACAAGTATTGGATGAGTCATGTCGAAGTATTCCTGGCTTCGACATACAGGCTGCAGAAGAGCCGAAGCAAAGAATTGCCAAGCTGAAAGACTACGCACAGTAGACTCGTAGTGAAATAGAGAAGCTCAAAGCAGAACATGAGGCTCAAATTGTGGAGCTTCAACTACGCATCATCCCGGAGAGCCCAACAGAGGTCAGGGAGTAGCGTCGCAGAGACATTCAGGCTTCAGCAACGAAGATCTCTGATCTTGTAGGTAGTGCAGCCAAGATGCTATAGGAAAGCATCGATGCCTGGACAACACTGTAGGAAAATCCAGAAGTACAAAAGCTACAGGAAACCATCAATCAGCGACAGGCAGAGTTGGATGCAGTAAAAGTGGAAATTAAGACCCTGCCCCCTATGTAGAAAATGCTCAAGGTAAAACAAAGCAAGGAACTCCAGCGGGAGATTGATTCATACATAACAAAAGCAACACTACTGGAAAACTCTATGCAGCCCCTTGTCAATGAGGCCTTGGATTTGAGTACTGCTGTGGACAGCCAGCTCAAAGTTCTAAAGGAGTACAACGCATTTGCATAGGAAAAGGCTAGCGAAGCGTCAACGATAGCATTGTAGGAGCTGGTGGAGAAGGAGCAAGCAGCTCACAATATCATGCGTGGTATGAACAAGCAGTTCACTATCTTTGCCAACAAATTTCTCCCACCAGACAAGTAGCTGAGTGTCCCGGGACGGGACATTGGTGAGTCTTAGGGGCCTATTGGGGCGTGCACCTTAACAGTCCTTCATTTTGGTAACTCCATGGTTTTTTTGGAAGTTTGTAAGCAGAGTTGCGACTCAAAATAATCTTAGGGGTGTCGGGGTTGAGTCAAATCCCTCTTTTTGCATTTAACCCATGGTTTAAGTCCAGGGTTTAGGGTTCGGGGTGCCCATGGTTTAATCCCATAGTTTTGTAATAAGTGCACTTGTATAAATAAGCACTTTTGTAAAAGAGTTAGGTTAGGCTTTTGATGTAAGATGACTTGATGCGAAGCTAAGGCAAGTTTTGTAAGAAAGGTTAAGTCCCAGCTGTGTGCGTGGACAACCTCTGCATCTGAGTGAACAGAGGGTTTTTGGGTGAATAAGAAGATCTGTAGCTATGTGCACAGAGATCTGTAGCTTAGTGCACAGCTTGAGGAATTGAAGGGATCTGTAGCTGAGTGCGCAGATCAGAACTATGGTTATTGTAAAGAGTTGAATAAAACACAGTTCTGTGGACGTAGCCCCTAAACTGGGGGTGAACCACGTTATATCTTGTGTCATGGTTATTTTGTGTTGTCTCTGTTATGTTCTTTTATGCATTGATAAGTAAATAACCGATAATTAAGATCACTGCTAAATACTAACTTCGCTGTGAATTCCTAGTTAAGGGTTAAGCAAGACACTGTTTGATAATCTAATTGTGAAGCTATATAAGTGACTATTGAAGATCTGTATTGTATGATTGTTATTTGTTAAAGGCTAAAGGTACAGTAATATCCCTCTTCTACTTGCAGAAACTTGATTCTGCGGCACCCCATAGCTATTTCGGGTGAGACTGCAACCTGTTCGCAGGTTGTTTCCGAAAGGGCCAACACTGTGGGTCTTTTGTTGGTCTGAAGACAAAAGTATAGAACTCGGGTCTGCTTTAAGCCCAACAAGAAACATCAATTGAAGGATGATCATCAAGAAATTCAAACGTATGCATAAAATTGGCAGCTAACTCTTCCCACTCAATTGTTCCTCATTGCATATCAACCGACATATACCCATTTCTCGATATCATGTCTAAAGTGTGTATGAAACGGTGGACCCATTTATGTCATGTCGATGTCTCCCATGTCACGCAACAATGCTCAATATGCTCTATAGGATTAGTCAGTCATGTATACTTTGAACCAGTATAAAGCATGTTTTCTCCAAATCATACTTTCAACAATATTTAGCATTGAGGCCACTCTGAAATAGTATTCTTATTTGAAACCCACCATATTGTAGGTGTAGCTTTCAATGCAAAATCTAGTGCTAACAATCATCGAGGTTCAAATACTTTCTCTTAAAATTTTGTAATAAAACATTCTAGGTTAGGTAAACCCTCATCGGTAGGTACATCACATAACTAAGTACCTACCCATCGCATAGAATTTTTAATTCTTGCGCATTTATGCATAGATACTTCATGTAGTTGATTCTACCAGTTTTCCATAGCTTCTCCTGAATCCGATGAATAGGAACTAATACTTCACCAACTGATTTTTCCATCGGAGTCACATAATCGTCCACCGCAAAAGTAATATTATATATATGGCCCAGATATCCATATTTTCATTCATTATTTACTTTCTCGACATACCTATGGCATTCTAGAGGATCAATTGGTGTGACCACCCTTAGTTCTGCATCCTCAAACACTAATATCCTCTTCTTGAAATTGATAATATTTTGATTTTCAATGGCCCATTCAATCCCCAGAAGTGCAGGATACAGATTCGTATCATCAACAATATCTATCACTTCAAAATATGAATAAGTCTGAAGTATTTATATCTTGATAGGAACTCGTGTCAATTGACCAATAGGTAAAACCTTCGATTGATTGGCTAATCTCAATTGAACAGAAGACCGTACTAGTCTCAACTTTCCCATGATTTCCCATCTCTATCTGGTGAGAATGTTAACATCTGAGTCCAAGTCCAGAATAATATAGTGCAGGTCATAATCACCTATATGGGCATTCATCCTTAGCTCGCAACTAGTTTTAAATGTTTTCCAAATGTGGTTAACTTTATTTTCTTGTCACACTTCTAGCTGAGGTTCTTTAACTAAATCTAACAGTTCTGCTATAGAATTTTATCTTCTATTAATTCTAAACAAATTTTAAGGAATTCTTTCAACTTACTAACCTTTTCTATCAGTTTAATTTGAAATAGTTGTTTGAATCTTTACAGTATTTCCAATATTGTTCTTTCATTTGGTACAACAATAGAAGTCGACGATTTATTTTTCTCGACAAAATCCTGGTGGGAATCCAAGAATACTTTTCTTTTTCGGACATCAAATGGTACCTTTTTTTGTTGTGTTGATCATACTCTCTATTTTCCATATGGTGCTTCTTGATCTCCTCTAGTCATAGCACCTCCTCTTGTCATGACAACAATATTAGCCCCCCTCCGTTCAACATAAATATTCTTTATGTTTGGATTAGCATTCTGAGGGGGGTTCTGGTTTCCCATGTCTCTAGCCTGCCACTTAGCAATCAACAGTGGACATTCTTCAACACTATGATCCAATTCTTTGCAATACAAACATGTTGACATAATATTGGTGCAATATCTCAAAAAATGTCTAGGTTTTCCACAATTGTAACAAATGACTTGGCCTCTTCCATTACCAAATCCTCCTCCTCATCCTCGGCCTCTAAAAATTACACCCCCTTGGGTTGAGGGTATTGTTCATGCGGGTATTGTGCCTATGGGTATTGTATTTGCAGGTATTGTTCCTGAACTCGCTTGGCTTGCATCTGTTCATCATTTTTCATCAAGTATGTGTCGGTTGTCTTCCCCCACAACAAATGATATTACCTATAATATTTAGGGTTGTGTCCCATTGATCGAAAAAATTTACAATGTAGGTTGGCTGGTGCACATACTATTTTATATAATTATAAGCATTATTCTAATAGATGTCCTCTGGGCTGGAAAATTCTACACCAGGGCATTCCTTGTGTATTTATCAAATTCGGTGTGCCTTATGCAAGATAGTTCATGAATTCCAAACATGAATCTTTATGATGGCCTTATGTTCTGCATCATGTACACCAGATTTCCTCCTGCACTTCTTTTCCTTTCTCGATCTCGTGCAATTGCAATGTGAGGTTGGCACGCTATGATTGTATCTGCATCATTCCTGCACCATTTTCTCCATTTAGTGAAGCCTCTAGTTTCATAGCAAGTTCAAGAGCCTCTCTATGAGATACAATCTTATGTTGTGTTATCCCTAAAGTTGAACCTAGACTACGGGGGTTCAAGCTTAAGGAAATCTTGTTCTCAAATGTATAAATCAATAAAATCAAAGTGAGAATCAAACTGATATACTATCAAAGATATGGGAAAAATTACACCACTATCAATGTAACAGGCTGGTATAACATAAAGGCTATGAATAAAATCAAACAATCATTGAAAAACTAGATTAGTATGAAATCAAGGCTGTTTTGTACAGATCACACAATCATCACTGAACTATATTGGTATATATAAGATCTATAAAAAAAACATAACACTATTTAAGAGATAGGCTGGTGTGCAATCAGAGTTACAGGAAAAATCAAACAGATGCTGTATAACATAAAATCAAACCCAAAGCTCAATATCAAGGTTACTATGATCATAAAATGAAGAAGTGAAACTGCCTCTGTTTCTAAAAAATATAAGGATAATTGTACTTCACAATAAGAATTAATACAATGGGATATAATGGACCATGTGCATAATAAAATTATCAGAAATACAATTCATATAACACAAAGGCAAATCATCATCATGTTCATTCAAAAATAGAACCTGTTACTGAAGTTGTAGAGTGTTTATGCTACACAGACAGTGTTCAAATATGGGCATACATAACTCCCAAAACTGCCAACCTCTAGTCTCCTAGTCGAGACCCATTTTTATACAAAATATCTTGTCCATAAACTAACTATAAGATCCTAAATTCAAGGATCGAACCTCCTCCAAAATTGGGAAGTTAATTTCTTAAAAAAATATTAAACTACAAGTGTCATACATGTGTCAAAAGGAACAATATAAGTTCAAAACCAAATAACAATCTAACCCCTAAAGGCTTCTAGAAGCGTATGCTAGTGTAGCTAGGTCACTAAGAACCTATGAACACTTCTGAAGTCTAGCAAATTTGACATCTTTATCCTTTTCCTTGTTCTGGGCTTTGACTTGTTCCAGCTGTCTTTGAATGGCTCGCTTCTCCCTGAGATTATCCTTGAAAATGACCAGCAGCTTTTGGTATTCTGCTTCTTTGTCCTGCATGTCCTCATGGAGTATTTTGTTTGCCACCATCAGTTTCTCATTTATGTCTTGCAAGTACCTTGTTTGTTCTTTATAGGTTTGCAGAGACCTCTTACATTGGCTTAGGTCTGGGGATATTTCCAAATCTTCTTCTCTTATGTGGCTTCCTTCTACATGTAAACTTTTTGATACTGAACCTTCATCAATATTGTCTTGCTTGTCTGTACAAAAGACTGCTGGTATGGAGCCTGCTACACCCTGCATATCAATAAATTTTTCCATATCTTCACAGTACTGGTCCCTTGCTATATGTAATGTTCCCTCACTACCAGCATCTTCTATTAGTACAACATCCCTGTCATCTTCCTGTGTTGTTCTTCCCTCAATCTGCATCTTTTTCCTCAGTCTGGTTCATGGATTATCTACTCTGCATAACTGTTTACAAATCTTATCTTTTGAAGTTATGCTTTTCAGCATATTACTGAGCTTCTATGGGTTTTCATCTGTGCAGGCTATTTCAGGGCTCAAGCTTTTTTTGTATAGGTTTATTAGCAGCATTCTTTTCTTCATTCTCAACCTCCTGAACTGTCTTTTTAGGGCTTGTTGCTTGCTGGTTAGCATCATCCAACATTATTTTTCCTTTCTCCTTAGGGTTGTCCCTAAACCCTAGCTCTGCTAGCAGGGATTCCCATGTTCTTTTCTCCCTCTGTAACTGAGTTAGAATCAACATTTTGATCAATCCTTGGTGATAAAGAGAGCGGGCTGTAGGGTGAGGATGACCTTGAACTTTGGCTATCATCTTTTGGAGACTTTTTAGTAAGTAAAACGAGAGATTTACCTATGTATTTCCATTAATATGCATTAACAATTTTAGATGGCATTTTAGTATTCTATCATAACTGCCATCACAGGTGATGTAATTTTGTATCATCTCCAGTGGGATCCTCCAACCTGGTTTCATCTTACTAACATGCACCCCATTTTTCCAATCAAGCTTTTCACCTCCTGGGATCAAGAATTCACTGAATTCTTCTTTAAAATCTTGTTGTTTAAACCATTTTTCACCTTATGCAGGAACACCTATGGCCTCAGCAACAGAGTCCTCATTGACTCTAACAGTTAGGCTTTGCAACTGAACCCTCTCATCTCTGTAATTTTCAATAAATAGCATGGTCATTTGTGAATGCTAACCCTGCAGTTTTTCACAAAAATTGAACCATCCAGACTTCTGCATAAGCTTGGAAGACCTGGGAAATTGTTTTATCCAGTCTGTATTACTTGGTTCTAGCCTGCAGATGAAACCACCAGGTTTTATTTTGACTATAACCTCTGATTCTTCCTCACTGGCTGCCTTCGACATTTGAAACCCTAAAGGAATTCCAAATCTACTGTGTGGACTGATTGGGCTTTAAATCTCAGACAAAAACACATATACTTTGCTTCATTTACCTCTGTGGTAAGTCTTTACTTCATGCTAGCATCTAGCCTGTGAATAATGCACCTATGCCTGTACTGGTTCTAATTTGATTGATTTACAGGATTGATTGAATGAAGATGACAATAAAAATACAACCAAAAAGGTTTGTAGTTGTTACCCCTGAGCCTCCTCAAGCCTTGGTTAGTAATGCAAATCTAAGAGGCATTCACCCTATACGGCCCTGAACATGAAAATCTGTGTTGTAGTTGCGTGCTTTGAAATGCAGGGAAGTATATACACTGTACTCCAAACCTTGAAACAAAATCTATAGAGTTTGAAAACAAACCCTAGCCACTGAAACCCTACATGATGTTGTTCGTCACCAATGGAGATAAACAATATACCAACAGGCCTGTGAATACCCCTCTTCAATTAACCAGCAGAATAATGAGAGAAATTTTGGGAAAAAATGTGCATTAAGTTGATTTGGCCACGGTAAATTCTAGCACTCATTACTTGAACTGTTCAAATTTTGGAATGACAACATGTGTACCCTTCCATAAATTCCACCATACAACTCACCATTTCGTGGACAGGGGTGCATTTTTTGTTTAAAACATGTCCATATCGAATGCCCCATAATTATGAATATGATAAAAGCTTATTATCATTTTATATTCCATGATATTAATAAATAATAAACTTTTCAATGAAATACCATTTTGACAGTCTGCCATCAGAAATTAAAATGCTGCCAATTTGGATAAATGTTGCCAGATGTAAGAATTCACCATATAACATACATTCTCTTGCACATACATGGGCTCATGGATTATGAATGAAGATTTTGATGATTTTAGGTAATAAAAGAAACCCTAATAACAATCAATCAACCATAAAGTATAAAACAAAACAAAATTAAAACAATAAAAACAAAGCATAATAAAAAATTTAAAAATAAACAGGTGAAACAACCTTAGAGATAACATCTGGCTCTGTCTGGGGACAAAGTTTTCCTGAGAAACTTTGAGAACATGTTGACCAGTGCCTTCAAAAGTATGCCAAGGTCACTTCTGTCTTATTGGGCTGGAGTCTTATTTGCAATAAAATGATATATACAGTGACTATGTACAATAACACCTTGTCTTTCAATATGTGTAAAAATGTTTTAAGAAATGTCCATTGACTGGACCTGCAATCTCTTCACCCTTTAGATTTTGTAAGACAAAAGTATTATTTCCAAGGATCTTAATGATTTAAAAAGGCCCTATCCATAAGTTGTCAAACTTCCCATGCTTACCTTTTTCATCTTTTCTTGCATCCCATCTAAGCACAAAATCACCAACTGTAAACATTTCTTTTTTAACTTTTTTATCAAAGCTGTCTTTCATTCTTCTATGATGTTTCTCAGCCGTGTCTTTGATGGCTTCCCTCTCCTTCTGCAACTACACTATCTAGAACATTCTTCTCCTGATATCATCTAGCTCTTCTTCAATTTCCTCCATAAACTTAATGACTGGGGTCACTAATTGAACAGGGAAAACAGCATCAGTCCCATAAACCAGTTGGAAAGGGGATGTCCCAATTGATTTTTTAATTGTTACTCTATCAGCCCAAAGAGCAAATTTTAGTTTGCTGTCCCAACTTCATTTGTTCTCAAACAACATTTTCTTGATACTATTTACAATGTTTTTGTTGCTAGATTCTGCTAATCAATTTCCTTATGGATAGTATGGTGTGGACTGTATAAGGCTAATGTTGTTTTCTTGACAAAAATTCACCATATTTTTTTATTTGAAAGCAGGGGCATTATCAGTAACTAATTTTCTAGGGCATCCAAACCTACTCAGAATGTTTTCTTGAAGGAAAGTAATTATAACCTGTTCTGTTGCTCTCCTTGTTGGAACTGCTTCCACCCATTTTGTGAAAAAATCAGTAGCAGTCAAGATCCATTTATGTTGTCCACTAGAGGGAGGATGAATTTCACCAATAAAATCTAGTCCCCACTGCTGAAATGGACCATTCACAAAAATAGGTTTTAGAGGTAAGGACTGAAGCTTTTGCTTATTTGCAAGTTTCTAACATTCGATACACGATTTTACCTGATGATATACATCTGAAAATAGGGTAGGCCAGTAGTATCTTGCTCTCAAGATTTTGAAGTCAGTTGCCTTCCAATACTTATTCCTCCACAAACTCCACTATGCAACTCTGCAATCACAGCATCAACTTCATATTTCTCCAAACATTTCATCAATATTCCTCCTCGATCCTTCCAATACAAATTCTGATCCATTAAAACATACTTCATGGCCTTTAGTTTCAAGGATCTACATTCACTCCTGTTCAATTCAAGAGGGCACTATAAATACAAAAGGAAATACACAACATCTTTATACCAGTCAGATTCATCATACCTTTTATAAACCTGCTCTTTACTGTGCTCTGCTGTCATAATCTGCTCTGACTGTTCTGCCATGACATGAAGATTCAAAACCTGACAATTTGACTCCGTGAGAAGTTTAGCTAGTCCTTGTCCTTTTACCAATTTTGTTGGCTTAATTTATATGTCATATTCCATGACCTTAGCTATCCATCTTCCTCTCTTTCCTTCACTGTCAGGCTGTGCTAGAATCTCTTTAACTGCTGCATTTGGGACACATGCCACAATCTTAGAATGTAAAACATATATTCTAAAGAATTTAAGAGCTTTAACTAAGGCATAGGCCTGCTTTTCCATTATATTATACTTCAGCTCAGAGTCTCTTAATGTTTTACTGAAGAATGAAATTGGCTGTTCCAAATTATCAGAATTCTTTTGTAATAATACAACAGCAATAGTGTCTTTTGATGCAAACGAGAAAATTGCAAAATATTTTGTATAATCAGGAGCAATCAACACTGGGGCTTCCACCAATGCTTGCTTTATGGCTTCAAATGCTTGTTTAGCCTGGTTAGACCACTTAACCTCCCTATCCTTTTTAAGCATCTGAGTGATATGCTTTACTATTTCTGCAAAATTTGGAATAAACCATCTTAAAAAATTGATTTTTCCAACAAAGGATTGAATTTCTTTTTTGTTTCTGGGAATGCCGATTTTTAAGATAACCTTGACTCTCTCTAGGTCTATCTTTATTCCCTCAGCAGAAACAATATGGCCTAACAGTTTGCCTTCTGTCAGGGCAGAGTGAGACTTTTTAGGATTTAGTGATAAACCAAACTTCCTGCATTTAACAAAAATTTGTCTTAAATGTTTAAGATGGTCTTCATCAGAATTAGAAAAGACTGTGATGTCATCTTGGTAGATTACAACAAACTTTTCATTTTCACCCACAAAAGCTATATCCATAGCCCTCTGAAAAGTAGCACCTGCATTCATGAGCCCAAAAGGCATTTTGTCATACATAAAGGTTCCCCATGGTGTGGTAAATGCTGTTTTTTCTCGGTCCTCTGGCTGAACTGCAATCTGGTTATAACCAGAAAATCCATCAATCATTGAAATTCTGTGAGCACCCACAACCCTCTGCAAAATCTGATCTATTTTTGGCAATGAATAGTTATCCTTGAGACAAGCTCTATTCAAGTTCCAGAAGTCTACACATAGTCTTATCTCTCCATTCTTCTTCCGTACAGGGACTAAATTAGCAACCCAATATGAATACCTTAAAGGCACAATTATTTTTGCATCTAACAGTTTTTTCACCTCTTTTTCAATTACTGGCAGCAATGCTCGATTTAGCCTTCTAAGCTTCTGTTTGAAAGGTTTAGTGTTTGGTTTTAGATGGATTTTGTGCTGAATTATGCTGGTATCATATGTTTTTAAATCCTGATATGACCAAGCAAAAATATCCTTATATTCTTTCAGTAAACCAAGATATTTTCCTCTTTCTTCATTTGACAGCAATTTTGACAATTTTATCATCTTAGGCTGATTTTCAGAACCAATGTTATACTCAATAACATTTTCTTCAGTAGTCTGTAAGGTGGGTTTTGTCATTGTATCATCTTTTGAAAACAGTCTTTCTAAAGGAACAAGTCCCTTAGGAATGAAATTCCCTTTTAACTCAACAATTTTATGATCAGTAATTGAATTATTTCTGCAAGGTTCATTTTCTACCCATTCTGAATCCTGTTCATGATCAACAATATCATCTGAAAATTCACCTACTAATTCCAGAAATTCTTTTATTTCCTGATCATCATTAAAGACTTTCCAATGTTTAATATTATCTGGGACAACAGGTCTATATCTTACATCAATTGGGTATTTCAGATGAGTGACCTTTGGGACTTTGAAATAAGCTGTTGCTAAAGCTAGGGAATCAGTTGTCTCATTATATTCTCTTGGGACAAAAGTGATATTGAAGTCTATGAAAAAAATTTCAATGAGATCCCGGACCTCATTCCTATAAACTTTCAATAAATGCTACTTTACTTGGTACACATTTTTTACTTGCTGAATTATTAATTCGGAGTCGCCAAATATAGCAAGTTCCTTAATGCCCAAGTCTTTTGCTGCCCTTAACCCAAGGATCAAAGCCTCATATTCAGCAGTATTATTTGTTGTTTTAAATTCCAATTTGTACATAAGGGAAATAGCCTCACCTCCAGTTGAAATCAATAATACTCCTGCTCCTGCCCCTTCTTTACTTGATGCACCATCGAAATACATCTGCCACAAGCCATCAGGTTCCTCTCTCTTTACTTGAATTTGGATATATTTTTGTACTTTTAAAACCCCTTCAATTTCATCATTTAGTTGCAACATACAAGAACCAAGATTTTCATCAATTGAATATATCGGATGATTATTAGGGTGTCTACTATCACTTACCAAATATGCCATCTGTACCTCTCTGTAAAGTCTTCTAAATTCTCCCCCAAATACTGGAATTGTAGTATATGAAAGATCCATCTGCAGAGTTCCTCCCACTTTCTTTGCCCAGGATCTAGACAATAACATACCAAATTTAGGAGAAATATCTGCTACAACAATATCCATCAATACACTCTTCATAGGTACCTGGGTTAAATTCAACACCAAATCCTTGATTACCCCAATACATTTCACTGCCCTAGAATCAAATGCATACAAATGATGGTATGGTTTAGTAACACTCAGTCCTAAGGCTTCCATGACTGATTTTGGCATGAGGTTATGTGAAGCTCCTGAATCTAACAAACAATTATGCAGTAGTTGATCATGTACTGAAAAGGTTACATAAAATGGAGGAGGATATTCTGAATTATCATCAGGCTGATCAAATTTTTTTGATCCCACAACAATAGTAGGTTTTTCATCCTGCAAATTAATCTCATCAGAAGGGATAGGATTAGAATTCACTGCATTGCTGAAAGTTTTAAAGGTTTCCTCCCTGTAAACTTTACTTTTAATCAATTCTGTTAAAGGCACAGGGATCTTCACCTTATTAAGCTCATGTTCAAAACTAAAACCACTAACAGATTTATTAATCTCCTCAGGATTCACAACTTCATCTTTCCTCTGATTTACAATTTGTTTCTAGTTTGCAAGCATATTTTGTTTAAGAGGAAGAGCTTTCACCACTTTCTTGGTTTGTGCTGCATGTTTTACCCTTGACCTCAGACCATATGATTTTTGTGGCATTTCCTGACAGACCTCTAGCAT
This sequence comes from Pseudotsuga menziesii, assembly GCA_001517045.1. Lineage (NCBI taxonomy): Eukaryota > Viridiplantae > Streptophyta > Pinopsida > Pinales > Pinaceae > Pseudotsuga > Pseudotsuga menziesii. The sequence continues at coordinate 315,122 of LPNX011038436.1, read as the reverse complement.
AGACATCTGATAGTCATCTTCTTCATAATGATATATTTCTATAGCATATCGATAATCAGATCTAGTTAAAAAATGAGAGGAAGAAGAAGTACCATCAAATTGACTAATATTATTTTCTTTTGCTTCCAAGTCATCTAACTCCCCTTCATCTATTTCATATGATTCATCATCTCTAACATTATTGTTTTGAAAGGGAGTTTGAATCCTTTTTTCTTCACTTTCTCGTCTATCTCTTTGTATATCATTATTTCGTCTTTCTCTTGGGAAGAACCTAGGGGCAAAAGGTCTTCTGAACTGATTCTGATTTCTATCACCTTCAGGCATGGGTTTATTCTGATTTCTATTTCCCATTTCCAATCTATCAATCTTAGCAGAAAAACTTTTTATGATTTTACTCATTTCATCCATTTTGCTATCTGATGACCTTTTTATATGATTGAATGTAATGATTTCTTTCTTTCCTTTCCTGTCCATAATTTGGTGTTCTGTTTCCTCTTTTAGTCTATTTGAGGCCAAAATGTTTGACTCTACTTCTAATGCTACACTTTTCATGTTTTGAAGTGACCCATATTTTCTTTCTCTTAACAGCAAAGAAAACTCAGGATTAAATGAATTTGCATAAGCTAACTTTGCCGCTGTCTCAGTAGGTTTTATTTCAGCTGGAATCTTGCTGTACATTTTGTTAAATATTTTGGAAAAGTCTCCTACAGCTTCATCCTTTTTTCTTTTTAAAGATGCAAATTATGTCATATAGTACAAATAATCTTTAGTGTTCCCCCACTGTCTCATAAATGCTTCTTCTAAGGCATCAATGCCATATATGGAGCCTGGTGGTAATTCCCTAAACCATTTTCTAACCTCACCATCGAAACTTTGAACAAAAACCCTCATTCAAACATCTTGATGTTCAAAATTGTGATTGTTTGCATAACTACAGAATGTATTCCAATGTTCTTCTGTAGTAGCATCTCCCTGGCCATTGAACCTCGGCAGGTACTTTTGATAATATCCTCCTGGGAGAGCATTGAGAGGCTTGGGAAAAACAAGTGGGGCATATCTTGCTGCTACCATAGCAGCCATTCAATTTTGAGCCATTCTAGGTTTTGTATTAGACTGAAAGGTACTTGACTGTTGTGATGAGGGAGACAAACTACCAGGATTTGATTGACTCAATGGGATAGTATTCGCCACAGGAGTATTGACTGAAACCAAAGAGGAGATTCCTGTCTGCAATACCTCAAGATTAACCTTCTCTGACAGCAAAGGATTTGTAAAGACACGGAAATTGTCAATTTGGGAAGGGGTAAATAACAGGTCTAACTCCTCTCGTCCTTTTTCTGAATGTGGATTCAAAGAAGGAACTGGAAAATATGTAGATTCAGGGATCTCTAAATCTGTAGGTTGTTCAAATTTTTCTGACGAAGTAGCAACTAGATTTCTCCTAGCCTCCTTTAACAACTACTCAGGATCTGAGACTCTTGGATTCAAAGGGGATGAGGGATTTCCTCGAGTCCCTATCTTCTTCGAAGCCACTGTAACTTCTTAAAAGGTGCCTGAATGTAGTCTATATCAGGCTTGACTGATTCTGTTCACCCTCCAAAATCAATTTCATAAAACTGTCGATTACCCAGGGAAGATATCCTTTCCCTTGTTCGTCCCCAGCCACAGCGCTAGAATATGTTATCCCTAAAGTTGAACCTAGACTACAGGGGTTCAATCTTACGGAAATATTGTTCTCAAATGTATAAATCAATAAAATCAAATTGAGAATCAAACTGATATACAATCAAAGCTGTGGGAAAAATTACACCACTATCAATGTAACAGGCTGGTATAACATAAAGGCTATGAATAAAATCAAACAATCATTGAAAAACTAGACTAGTATGAAATAAAGGTTGTTTTGTACAAATCACACAATCATCACTGAACTATACTGGTATATATAAGATCTATAAGAAAAACATAACACTATTAAAGAGATAGGATGGTGTGCAATCAGAGTTACAGGAAAAATCAAACAGATGTTGTATAACATAAAATCAAACCCAAAGCTCAATATCAAGGTTACTATGATCATAAAATCAAGAAGTGAAACTGCCTCTGTTCCTAAAAAATATAAGGATAATTGTACTTCACAATAAGAATTAATACAATGGGATATAATGGACCATGTGTATAATAAAATTATCAGAAATACAATTCATATAACACAAAGGAAAATCATCATCATGTTCATTCAAAAATAGAACCTGTTACTGAAGTTGTAGAGTGTTTATGCTACACAGACAGTGCTCAAATCTGGGCATACATAACTCCCAAAACTGCCAGCCTCTAGTCTCCTAGTCGAGACCTCTTTTTATACAAAATATCTTATCCATAAACTAACTATAAGATCCTATATTCAAGGATCGAACCTCCTCCAAAATTGGGAAGTTAATCCCTTAAGAAAAATATTAAACTACAAGTGTCATACATGTGTCAAAAGGAACAATATAAGTTCAAAATCAAATAACAATCTAACCCCTAAAGGCTTCTAGAAGCCTCTGCTAGTGTAGCTAGGTCACTAAGAACCTGTGAACGCTTCTGAAGTCTAGCAAATTCGGAATCTTTATACTTTTCCTTGTTCTGGGCTTTGACTTGTTCCAGCTGTCTTTGAATGGCTCCTTTCTCCCTAAAAATATCCTTGGAAATCACCAGCAGCTTTTGGTATTCTGCTTCTTTGTCCTCCATGTCCTCACGGAGTCTTTTGTTATCCACCGTTAGTTTCTCATTTATGTCTTGCAAGTACCTTGTTTGTTCTTTATAGGTTTGCAGAGACCTCTTACATTGGCTTAGTTCTGGGGAGATTTCCAAATCTTCTTCTCTTATGTGGCTTCCTTCTTCATGTAAACTTTTTTATACTGAACCTTCATCAAGATTGTCTTGCTTGTCTGTACAAAAGACTGCTGGTATGGAGCCTTCTACACCCTGCATATCAATAAATTTTTCCATATCTTCACAATACTGGTCCCTTGCTGTATGTACTGTTCCCTCACTACCAACATCTTCTATTACTACAACATCCCTGTCATCTTCCTGTGTTGTTCTTCCCTCAATATCCATCTTTTTCCTCAGTCTGGTTCTTGGCTTCTCTACTCTGCATAACTGTTTACAAATCTTATCTTTTGAAGTTATTCTTTTCAACATATTACTAAGCTTCTCTAGGTTTTCATCTGTGCAGGCTATTTCAGAACTCAAGCTTTTTTGGATAGGTTTATTAGCAACATTCTTTTCTTCATTCTCAACCTCCTGAACTGTCTTTTTAGGGCTTGTTGCTTGCTGGTTAGCATCATCCAACATTCTTTTGCCTTTCTCCTTAGGGTTGTCCCTAAACCCTAGCTCTACTAGCAGGGATTCCCATGTTCTTTTCTCCCTCTGTAACTGAGTTAGAATCAACAATTTGATCAATCCTTGGTGATAAACAGAGCGAGCTGTATGGTGAGGATGACCTTGAACTTTGGAGATCATCTTTTGGAGAATTTTTAGTAAGTAAAACGGGAGATTTACCTGTGTATTTCCATTGATGTGCATTAACAATTTTAGATGGCATTTTAGTATTCTATCATATCTACCATCACAGGTGATGTAATTTTGTATCATCTCCAGTGGGATCCTCCAACCTATTTTCATCTTACTAACATGCACCCCATTTTTCCAATCAAGCTTTTCACCTCGTGGGATCAAGAATTCACTGAAGTCTTCTTTAAAATCTTGTTGTTTAAACCATTTTTCACCTTATGCAGGAACACCTATGGCCTCAGCAACAGAGTCCTCATTGACTCTCACAGTTAGGCTTTGCAACTGAACTCTCTCATCTCTGTAATTTTCAATAAATAGCATGGTCATTTGTGAATGGTAACCCTGTAGTTTTTCACAAAAATTTAACCATCCAGACTTCTACATAAGCTTGGCAGACTTGGTAAATTGTTTTATCCAGTCTGTATTACTTGGTTCTAGCCTGCAGATGAAACCACCAAGTTTTATTTTGACTATAACCTCTGATTCTTCCTCACCGGCTGCCTTCGACATTTGAAACCCTAAAGGAAGTTCAACTCTGCTGTGTGGACCGATTGGGCTTCAAATCTCAGACAAAAACACATATACTTTGGTGCATTTACCTCTGTGGTAAGTCTTTAATTCATGCTGGCATCTAGCCTGTGAATAATACACCTATGCCTGTACTGGTTCTAATTTGATTGATTTACAGGATTGACTGAATGAAGATGATAGTAAAAATACAACCAAAAAGGTTCGTAGGTCCTACCCCTGAGCCTCCTCAAGCCTTGGTTAGTAATGCAAATCTAAGGGGCCTTCACCCTATACGGCCCTGAACATGAAAATCTGTGATGTAGCTGCGTGCTTTGAAATGTAGGGAAGTATATACACTGTACTCCAAACCCTAAAACAAAATCTATAGAGTTTGAAAACAAACCCTAGCCACTGAAACCCTACATGATGTTGCTCGTCACCAATGGAGATAAACAATATACCAACAGGCCTGCGAATACCCCTCTTCAATTAACCAGCAGAATAATTAGAGAAATTTTGGGAAAAATTTGCATTAAGTTGATTTGGCCACGATCAATGCTAGCACTCATTACTTGAACTGTTCAAATTTTGGAATGACAACATGTGTACCCTTCCATAAATGCCACCATACAACTCATCATTTCGTGGACAGGGGTGCATTTTTGTTTAAAATATGTCCATATCGAATGCCCCATAATTATGAATATGATAAAAGCTTATTATCATTTTATATTCCATGATATTAATAAATAATGAACTTTTCAATGAAATACCATTTTGACAGTTTGCCATCAGAAATTAAAATGTTGCCAGTTCATGATATGCTCCCAGTTTGGAGAAATGCTGCCAGCTGTAAGAATTCACCATATAACATACATTCTCTTGCACATACATGGGCTCATGGCTTATGAATGAAGATTTTGATGATTTTAGGTAATAAAAGAAACCCCAATAACAATCAATCAACCATAAAGTATAAAACAAAACAAAATTAAAACAATAAAAACAAAGCATAATAAAAAATTTAAAAATAAACAGGTGAAACAACCTTAGATATAACATGTTGTACCAAAGGAACACGGATATGTGGTAGCATCGCTACAATAAACCATTATTTATGTTGGAAAATGGTGAATCTTTTTTGGGAGAAAAACATGGAAAAATAGCCCACTGGGCTAAAATTTGCCCCTAAAATTATCCCTGAAAATCACCTTAGCCTTCTGAGTTTTAAATCTTTGGTCAAAGTCCCAAACATGATTAGTTGGTAACTGCTTGATCTTTTTTACCTTTGTAATGCATTGTGACTCAAATTTAGGTTTCTTAAACTCATCTATTAGTCCCGTACAGATTTGATCTAATGATTTCTGGGGAATCCTTGCTGGAACCACGGAGAATTTCATATACCAATCAAGTGCACGAACTCTAAGGGTTGTGCTCATATGGGATTTATATATAGCCTCATCTTAGACTTCCTGCATTGTCCATACAAATTCGCATATGAACCAATGTTTCTCAGGGTCCTCTAACCCATTTCCATTAAATATAGACAACTTTATATCATTTCCAACCATTCTATTTACTCTTGGTATTGCTGAATTAAAGGTTCAATTGGTAGGACTTCCTTGATTCGTGTTCCCATTATTACTATTATTATGATCGAAAAAACCACTGGGCGATGTGTTTCTAGATATTACCTCGGGTCCTGGATTTGTATGCGGATTTGTGGGTATGTTGTAATATTGATATGGATCTGATAACTCTTTTTATCCTTCAGATATAAGTTTATATTCCTATTCTTCATTACAACATTCCCCATCGAGACACGGTTCCAATTCGTAGTCCCTTATTTTGGTCACACTACAACTTCCTCTCCTAGTTGCAGTACTTCTTCTCTCTACCAGCCTAAATCTTCTTCCACTTCTTAGGAGAAGACCTTCTTGCTCAATATCTCTATCAATAGAAAACATCTCATTTTATTCTCATCCATTCTTCTCACAATATTTCTTGCGACATTACCTGACTTCCCCATGCACAATTATTTATCCGTCAGAATCCATTCTCAGGATCCCTTTTTCACATATCATCATATTTATCCACAACTTCAAAGATTTCATATAACGACCTGTAGGTTCTTGGAAGAATTATCTTTTTGTTTCCCTGTATCAATTTTCCGTTTTGACTGCAATCTCCATGATATATCCCTCTATAATATTATCACCCTAGAATTCGCAACCCTAGATATAGGATTATTAACTCTTTTCAATCGTTGGATCAAATGAGGACTCCACTCTATAGGTTTTCCTCCCTGAAATTTTTTCTTCTGAGTTGCTAGCTTTGACAACTAATCATGCAATACAATAGGAAATTCACTAGATAAAATCTCATCAAGCTTGTTGGCACTTGCTTTGGCAATGCAAATCAAGCTTGTTTGAAAATATAGGTTTTGAAATTTTGGCCGAGGGTAGTGGACAGTGTTTGGGTACACAAGGTACTCCCAAAAGACCGAACACCTTGAGTAATCGCTTCATACAAATAGATCACAGATCAACACACCGATGTTTGTCACACGGTTAAAACCCTCGAGATGGAAAAAATCCATGGCCCCAGCCAAATAGATACTTGAAGCAATTTATTATGCAAAATAGCTTCTCATAATCGATCAACTAGCCAAGTACCCTCTATGCTCTTCAAATAGAGATCATAGACCAATCGAGTGTTAAGCCATGGATCAATGGTAGGTATGATCTAAGAGAAGTTGAACCGTCAGATCACTCTATGTCTAGAACATATCGTGACCGTCGGATTAGAATATTTACAAATGCATACTAATGCATATTAAAGAAACACACTTTTAGCTAATGGATATATTACACAAGTTGATCTTAACTAACTCCTAAGTGTCTAAATATCCTAACATCCCCCCTTAAGAACAACTTGGGATAGGATTGAAGGATTTACAAAAGTGACACTATTAGGAGAAGGAAGGAGGCATTAGAGCCTATCCCCCCTTAAGGACACATTCTTGAACTCCTAACATAGACCGAAGTTTAGAAAACTTCACTTCTGTAAGAGACTTGGTGAAGATGTCTGCAACTTGATCATCTATAGGGAAATAGAGCATTTCAAGAACACGATCATGAACAAGATTTTTGATGAAGTGCATGTGTAGCTCAATGTGTTTGCTGCATTGATGTAGAACTAGATCTTTGGCAAGCTTGATGGCACTTTGATTGTCACACCAAAGTGGAGTAGGCTGCTGCTGCTCAAATCCAAACTCTAAAAGGATCTCTCGAAGCCATAAATCTTCCTTACTAGAATTAACTGCGGCTCGATATTCTGCTTCTGCTGAAGAAAGAGCAAGAGCTTGTTGTTTCTTACAAGCCCAAGTGACAGGTCTAGATCCGATACTGAAAACATAACCTGCAGTAGAATTTCAATCATCAGGATCATCGGCTCAATCTGAATCAGTGAAACCAACCAACAAAGGTTATGAATCCCAAACTAAATTGTACCTTGAATATATAAAAGTATTGTTTTTGCTGCTTTCCAGTGAATTTCATGAGGAGTTTTCATATAACGGGAAACACGACCAACGGAAAAGGAAAGGTCAGGATGGGAATGAGTCAAGTATAAAAGACTACCAACAAGCTGACGATATAAGGTGGCATCTACTTCAGGGGAAGTATAAGTAGCAGAAAGTTTGACTCTAGACTGGAAGGGAGAAGGGTCTAGTTTACAATCTTCCATGTGGAAGCGAAGAAGAAGGTCACAAGCATACTTAGACTAGGAAAGAAATATTCCTTCTTTGGTTTGCAAGACTTGGAGACCAAGAAAATAATGCAAATGTCTTAAGTCTGACATTTCAAAATTTTGCTTAAGACTGGATTTCACATGGGTTATAAGTTTAGGATCACTACCAGTAAGGATAAAATCATCAGCATAAAGAACAAGTATGATGAGATGGTTTCCTACTTTATTAGTATAGACATTGGGGTCAGAATGGCATCTAGAAAAACCAGTGTCAAGGAGAAAGCTATCCATTTTGGCATACCAAGCTCTAGGAGCTTGCTTAAGGCCATATAAGGATTTCTTAAGGAGACAGACAAGGCTAGAGTTGTCCTGAGCATATCCATGAGGTTGTTCCATGTAAATTTCCTCCTGTAAATCACCATGTAAAAAGGAGGACTTGACATCCATTTGATGGACTTCCCAGTTATGTAAGGATGCAAGGGAAAGAACAAGGCAGATGGAATTCACTTTTGCGATGGGAGCAAAGGTTTCATTGTAGTCAATCCCTTCAACTTGGAAAAAACCTTTGGAAAATAACCTTGCCTTAACTCTTTCAACACTTCCATCTGATTCATACTTAGTTTTGTAGACCCATTTACATCTAACAAGTTTTCTTCCTTTTGGAAGAGGAACAAGATCCCAAGTATCGTTTTCCATTAAGGAACGATATTCTTCATCCATAGCTACATCCCAATCTGGATTTCCTGAAGCTTCTATGAAAGTTTCTAGATCATGATTCTCAGAAACTTAAGCCAAAAGAGAAGAGGCTCACTAAAAATGAGAACGTGTTTGACGTTGATCTGTAGGTTCACCGGTAAGATCACTAGTTGCTTCACATATTGAATGGACCCATCGAGGAAGCATTGGTGCTGGTGCAATTGGAGGAACATGAGCAGGCAGAGGTGCATTGTCATCCTCACTGTCATGATCAGAAACTAGAGTTGGAAACATGTTAAGGAATTTGGAAGAAGAAAAAGAAGGCACAATCACCGAATCAGGCTCACAAGCCAAATATGGCACACCCTCCAAGTTAGGCTCGCAGGCCAAGAGATTTTCATCAATTTTAACATCTCTTATAATGATTATATCATGAGAATGTGTCTAGAGAATTCTACAACCTTTTACATCTTCTGAATATCCAACAAATATGCACTTTTCACTTTTAGGCTGCAATGGTTTTCGTTTTTCATCCGGAATGTGAGCCCATGATTCACAACCAAACACACAAAAGTGACTTACATCTGGTTTAATTTTACTCCATGCTTCTTAGAGTGTTATACCTTGTAAAAATTTAGTGGGTGTGCAATTAACTATGTTATTTTCACAATTTATGGCCTCAGCCCAATATTGAAGACTTAGTCCCTTAGATTGGATCATACAATTAGACATTTCTTTTAAAGTGCAGTTCTTCCGTTCAGCTACACCATTTTGTTGCGGTGTATATGGAATAGTGTGATGTTGTTGGATTCCTTGTTCAGTGCAGAAAGTAGTGAACTTGTTGTTAACATATTCTCCTCCATTGTCAGATCTTAACTTAATAATTTGATGACCAGATTGTTTTTCAATAAGGGCCTTGTAGGACAAGAACATGGTAAATACTTCGCTCTTACGTTGTAGGAAGTAAACCCAAGTGTGTCTGGAGTAGTCATTAATGAAAGTTAAGAAATATTTGAAAGAAAAAAAGCATGAAAATGGAAGAGGTCCACACAAGTCACTATGCACAAGCTCTAAGGGAACCGAGGCATGCCAAGAGGCATGTTTGTCAAAACTGTCCCGATGATGTTTTCCAAGTACACAACCAAAACAAACACCATCCTTGCAAAATACCATCAGAAGACCAGTCACCATATTGTCTTTACATAGTTGTTGCAATGAGCGATAATCTAGGTGACCAAATTGCTCATGCCAAAGTTTTCTCAAGTTATCACTATGAGCAACAAAAACTGAAGGAGAAGGTGATGACCCAAAGTTGTTAAATTTGTACAACCTGGTAATATCATCAATAGTTCCAGTAGCAAGGACATTTTGAGGATTTTTAAAATCCTTGATTACAACTTGGTGAGGTGTAAACGTCATAGTTTTACCTTCACTATCACATGCCCAAATTTTGTAAAATAATGTTATCTTATTTTGATATTATTCCCAAACATTATGTTAAATTTAATGCTAAGTGGAAACTGATGACTCAGCAGAGTCAAGGATGTGGAATGTAATTCTGAATATTTAATTTTTAAATAAATCAAAGTGGAGACAACAGCCTGGGAGAGCTGTTAAAAAGAGTGTTACTAGTCAAGTGGTGGAAGGAACTAGGTGGAGAGCAAAAAGACAAGTGGCAGCATCCTCAAACACTTCCTATGTTGCAGGTGGAAACTTCCCTACATTTGGGGTCATGATCCCCCAAGAAAGTGGGATAAGACCAGGTGGCTCAATTAATCATAACTAACCCAAAAAGACCTAGGAAATCTTATTAAAAGTGCCCAATGTAGAGAGCTGAGGATGCTCATTCAAGAAGAATAATCATTCAGGCAAATGCACTTCAAGGAATTTATTGAGAAAGGGAAATGGAAGGAAGGTGTTTTGAGGGGTAACTGCAGGAAGTTGATCTAGTACAGCTTTGCAGCTGAAAGATATTACTACAGTATGCAGAGTTGGTATTGAGTCTCAGGACTAGTAATTTGTTGATTGCTCCACCTAGTTCCAGCCAAGCAGACCAGAACAAGATCGGGGATCCTGAGAAGTCGTTGTTTGAGCGCTCTCCAGGAGTTGGTAGGAAGGAACGGCCTCCCATTGCTGTTGTCATCCAGCTTTAAAGACATGTTTCATTATATTTTAATTCCTATGTTATAGTTTATCTCTATGTATGATCAATAAATGAATGATGTTATAATATGCCGTGTTAAAAACTCTTAGTTATTCTAGATTAAATCTGTACTGTAATGAAAGATAAATCCTACCTGTGTTTTTCTCCATCTGGAGTAATCCAGATCATACTCTAGAAAAAGTAGTTTGTTTAAGTATATGAAGTATGATAGGATTATAAATTAAATGAATATATATGTTTTCAGAGTAGTGAAATGTTACTTTTTAATAGATAGATGCTTTCTAGAAAGATTATTAAATTGTTTGCAGACATGTTATTAGAAATAGACTGTGCAAATAGCATGTTAACACAGAATATTACTCATAGTACCGATTGACATTAGTAGGTAAATTTTATCAATTATTTTCTACACAGTCTTTATTTACATAAACTGTACTTTTACTTGGAAATAGAAGAATTAGTCTTATCAACTGGAAGTTAATAGTTTATGATAAGAATAGATATAAATATAATACTGATAGCTTTCCCCTTAGTAACAATTAATCTTCCTGTATCTATTTGAACTATAATTAAATAATATGATAAAGGTTACAGTAGTCCTTACTGAGCTTAATAGCTAAAGGACAGAAGTAACTTAGGGTTTTAAGTAAATATTGTAAACCATATTATACTTTTGTAGAACTGTGTAAATAAAACGAATACTGATAAGTATGGAGGTTCTTTAACTTTGTATTTTAAATAGTCCACAAATACAAATTAAATTAAACTAACGCAATTATTACAGACTGCTTTCATTCATAACCACTATATAAACAAGATTTAACATAAACTTAAGAATGTATGTTCTACTTAAATAATAGTACTATAAATGTAAATAATATTATTATTATTCTTAAACAGAGACAACTATAGGTTAATAATTTATAAATACAAATTAAATAAAAATTGTATACAGTAATAAAAATTACAAGGTAATAACATAGGAAACATTATCCTATTAAAAATAAAATGGAGTAAAACCCTAGCTGATGAATTGAGCATAAATGATAAATATTGAAATATAAATTATAAATAATTCTAAGTACTATAGTAACCTAGGTCATACTTAGGTTAATTTCTTTTCAAATTATTGTCTAACTGGTGCAATTGTCTTTATAAAAGAAATAAAGTCTATTAATAACAGTATATATCTAATTATTGGGATTCAAACCCTTAAAACTAATACATTACCATTACCGACATAATAATCATTCCTCGTATAAACTTGTAATCATCGTAGATATTTAAATAATCCATTCTCAGTCCTTTAAGGACAAATAGACTAAAATAGAGAAACAACATAATTATTAACTTAAGAGTAAAATAAACCAAACAAGGGTTTTACAGGTTAAACCCTAACCTGCGAATTTCATCAAATACTAAAGATTTACATCACGGCTGTGAGTATAGCTTTCAAAATTTAATATATAAAAACCTGATAAATACTCAAACAGAGTTTAACTTCATTAATTTTGAAAAAGGGTATAAACCCTAAATTTTACAGAGTACAGCTCAACGGCTAGCAATAAAAAACAAGTTGCAGTGAAGCTATCTTCGCAAGTACATTTTCAAAACTAACTATGAAGCCAAGCTTCAACCAAAAACACTACACTCACAAAGTGCATCCACCCTATAAAGGGTTTGATTTTAAAACATGTTTATAATAACCTGCAACAGTATAAAGAAAAAAACAATATAGCTCGTGGCAAGACGAGAAAGGGTATTCAAACCTTGGGTGAGTCCAATGACCAGCCCAACTGCATTTAAGGAGAGAACCCATCCTTCAAACCAAGGGGCTTAGCCGAAATGGATCCACGAGCCACGACTGTTGTAAGGGTAGTCTTCTTATCCCTGTACGAGATGCACTTCAATGAGCACCTGCAGCAAGTGTAAATCCTTGTCAGCAAAAAATCTCACAGGTAAAAAGCTTGAAAGTATTCTCTTTATCGAAACTTGCTGTGTACAAAAGAAAGGATGTAAAATCTTTACCTATCACTGGGAGTCGGTGAACTTTTTTGCGAGCATTGTCACCTACAAACGGTACAGTGAGAAACCTATCAACTCTTAAAAACCTCACACAGTAGCAAGCTACAAAGAGCCGAGAAGGAAACTGAAGATTCACCAAACTACACAGACCTTGGGAAGAAGGTCTCATAGGCAGCAAAACACAAACAACAAGAAGAACAACTCCATGATTGATAGAGAAAGAACTAGCAATCAAAAGCACTCAATGGAGGACGGAGGTAGCACAGAGTCCAGGAATAATGCAATGGTAACCAGGAGAACGACGACGACCATGGAAGATGGGCCCAAGCAACCCTGGACCAGCGTAAACTGCGGGACAACAATGCCTTAGGTTAGGTTTCCTAAGTATTTTATACTCTCTACACATGGACAGGATTCCTCCACGTAGCCAACAATTTATTCAACAATGCGGGCCGTGATCCATAGTTCCTGCATGGAGAAATATATTAATTGTTTGATATTGCAACGTGGGGTAAACTATATCAACAACCCAATAATTTGGAGCCAAACCTCTAATCATTTGTATTATGTATGATATAAACCTAATCACCAAATTATTATTTTGGAAGAGTTTACGTTGACCAAGCATGGTGTAACGTATAACGATAAACATAAAACCAACGTGGAATAAGCCAAAACCCTTGCTACAATAACATATATTGTTTTATATTAAACATTACCATAACGAGTTAAGCGATGGCATAACTATTTTCTAACTTGGTTTTTAATAAGTTAGATAGCATATGTTATATGTTATGTTTTTATATTAGGACTTAGTTAAGTCTTTAATATAGTTTTACTAGAGTTCATGATAACTATCACAAGACAGTGACGACTCTAGTAGCAAAGCATTAAGACCCTTGAGTTGTTTCTTGCAAACTTGAACATGATGAAGGTTGGGATTTGAGTGCTTGGTAAGTTAACCATTGATATACCACTCATTTTATATCTTGGGCATATTAAACCCTTTTTACTTACGAAATTTCTAAGTTTAACATTTATAGTTAGTATCTTATAATAATAATGCCAAGAAGTTAAGGCTAGAATTGAATACATGACAATAACAAACTTTTGTAGATTGATGGATCATCAAACAAGTCATTTATGCATAACTAAGAATTATAAATGAACTGACAACTCCCATAGCATCGAAACTATGATGTAGTACAAATTTAAAAATAAAAATATTATCACAAAATTATGTCGTATAGTTTATGCGACATTACTTTGTTAATACTTAGGAGTATTTCCTACTTGGATTTATGTTCATACAAAGTGTCTAGTGGATAGTAAGATAATTACAGAGATAAAACTGATGATAGGAATAAGGATGATCCTATTACATTTTCAAAAGTAAGTAGAACTCAGAGTCATACTTGGGAACAAAGTATGGGTAGCCTTAAGCTCTTGTAGAAGAGTATAATGGTCATAGTTTCTAGATTCACAAGTTCTTATTGTTTATAAAATAATAGGTTATGAGTACCCTATAGAAATAAGTTAAGGGCCAATGATTATACAAGCAAGACAAGATAATATTGCAAAATATTGTCAAGTAAAACAATGTTTATGAGTATTACTAACCACTTAAACTAAAGAAGAAATACACATATCTGAGAGTCTAGTGATAAAGTCGCAATTATGTTGTACTGTCATTACACTTTTTCCAAGCTTGTTTATTTGAACAACTGATGAAAATCAAATTATTTTACCTTGCAGGAGTTGTTTAGTGTTTAGTAGCTTATTGTACTAAGCTCTTTAATTTGCAAATAAAATACTACTGACATTAATAAATATTTATAAAATATATACTCGATTGGTCATACCTGTAAAGACCTGTAAGAAACAGTATTCATCTGCGTTAGCATGAATGCTAAGTAAGCCCCGGATCTAAAAGTAGATTCCACCTACTGACATAAAAGAGATAATCAGTAAACTGAAGAAAATAACACACAAAAAGATTTTTATCCTGCTACAAAAAATAAACTCTTAAGAAACCACTTACTTAACTGATATTTAGGCTAACTGTTAGCTGTTAGTAGAACCACTGGTTATAACATTTATTATTAACTCAAAAATTTTAAATTTTTGTGAAAAATTGGGGTTGTGACATGTGGTATTAGAGCACAAGGTTCAAACACTAGGCCTTGATGCAGCCCGACTATCTTTCATAAAACAGTAAATTAAATTATTATGCTAACGTATTTTAATTTTTCTTTTTATGTTATTCAACAGAGAATTGTCTTTTTCTGAAGTTTAACAGGCGGGTATGGAAATGCTGGGAGAGTATTCATAGGAGGAGTCTCCAGCTACAAAAAAAAGAAATTTACCCAGAGATCCCATACTAGGGGATGTAACTACAAATTCCTCGGAACTGTTACAGACTGTAAAAGGTTTGAAAATTGAACTAGAGTTTGTAACGAAAGAGAATGAAAGGATTCTGAGAGCTCAAGAAGAGCTTAATCAGATCCTAATGGAAAAGTTTCAAACTAAAGGAAGGGGTAGAAGGTCAGAATCTGAAGATGCTAGTCATCCAAGAAAATCTAAAAAGATGAAGCATACAAAGACTGAAAGTAGTTCATCATCAGAAGTGTTTGGTTAACGACAAAGTTATCATACTACTAGTGATAGTAGTGATGATGATATGTACGTCAAGAATAGGAAATATAAACCTTATGAGGAAATCTCATGGGAATTCAAAAAGATAAAACCACCAACCTTTAATGGAGAGACTGAGAAGGGGGAGGAAGCTGAGTCCTGGTTGTCCGGGATGAAGAAGTACTTCCAGATATATAATTATTCTAACCAGTTAAAGGCTAAGATGGCTATATATAACCTCTCAAGAAAGGCTGATATTTGGTGGCAGGACTTGAGGAGAGTTAAGGGTATAAAAGAGAAGGAAGTTAACTAAAGTGCCTTTAACCGGTATTTTAAAAAGAAATTTCTGTTTGAGCAGTATTACAAGGAAAGGGCTAACGAGTTTTATGAACTAAAGTTAGGTTCAATGACAATGAAGGATCTGAACAGTAAATGCTTAAGTCTAATTAGGTATGTACCCTACCTAGTGGATGAGAAACCAAAGGTACAGTGATTCCTTAGCTGTTTACCATATCATATTAAAGATAGAATTGAATATGATAACCCAAAGACCCTGGAGGAAGCTATGAGGAAGGCTAATTTTTGTTTTGAGCAGAATCAGAAGAAAGAAAGCTTGGCCAACTGGAAGGCTAAGAAACATAACAATCAGTCTACATTCAAGAAGAAGGATTTTGTGCCTAACAAGAATTTTAAGAACAATAAGGCCAAAAACTATTCTAACAATAAGAATTTCCAGGGAAATAGGAATATGACACCCAACAATCAGAACAATTTTAAGGGTAAGGAAACTGCAAATAATACTGGAAAGTTTACCAAGAATTTTGAGCGTAAAGACCCTGTCAAGTGCTGGGAATGTAATGGCACGCACTATGCTTCAGTCTGTCCAAACCGGAAGAAGACTGTTAGCAACATTCATACCGTATAGGAGGAGATGACTGTTGGGGAACTAGCGAGGAGCATGCCTAGAATTAACGCAGCCTTGGAGAACCGACAAGCTGAATATCAGACTTCCATGGTGGAAGTAGAAGGTATGATTAATCAGACCCTTGTAAACATTTTAATTGATCCAGGAGCTAGTCTCAGTTATATTACACCTCAAATAGTGGAAAAATGTAAGTTATTTGTCGATAAGTTTGAGAATTCATGGTTAGTTCAGTTAGCCACTGGGGCTAAAAGAAAAGTAACTTGCTTTGTGAAAGAATGTGCTTTACTTATGGAAAAACTTCAAACTATTGTTAAACTTAATGTTTTGCCACTTGGCTCATATGATTTGCTGATTGGTATGGACTAGTTAGAACAGCATAGAGTAATTTTAAACTGTTACGATAAAACTTTCACATGCTTAAACAGTGATGAACAACTAGTAATTGTTAAGGGTATTCCTAGATAAACTATGGTAAGGCATATTTCTGCTTTACAACTTAAAAGAGCTGTTAGAAAAGGATGTAAAGCTTATGTTGTAACAATTATCGATGAAGAAAGTAAAATTGAAACAGACAAGTTAAAAATAGAAGATATCCCTGTTTTAAAAGAATATGTTGATGTATTCCCAAAATAAATCCTGGGATTACCTCCAAAAAGGGAATTGGATTTTACTATTGAGCTAGTGCCGGGTGCAGTACCTAGCTCAAAGGCCCCTTACCGAATGAACATATTGGAGCTTAATGAGTTAAAATCGCAATTAAAAGAGTTAATAGATAAAAAATACATTCGGCCAAGTGTGTCTCCCTAGGGGACACCTGTCATATTTGTTAAAAAGAAAGACGGAACTATGTGATTATGCATAGACTACCGTCAGTTAAACAAGATGACTATTAAAAATTGATATTTGTTGCCCCGTATAGATTATTTATTTGATCAAATACGTGGAGCCACGGTGTTTTTGAAGATAGATTTAAGGTCAGGATATCATCAAGTGAGGATTAAAGATGAAGACATCTTCAAGACAGCCTTTAGAACGAGATATGGACACTATGAATTTGTCGTAATGATATTTGGGCTTACTAACGCCCTAGCTGTCTTTATGTGTTTAATGAACAATATAATGCATAAGTATTTAGATAAGTTCGTGGTCGTGTTCATCGACAAAATATTAATCTATTCAAAAACTAAAGAAGAACATAAAGAACACCTAAAAATTGTTTTGCAAGAGTTGCGAGAACATCAACTCTTCGCAAAATTTAGTAAGTGTGATTTCTTTAAAGATAAGATTTAGTATTTAGGTCACATAGTGACCAAGGAAGGAATTTCTGTAGATCCTGAAAAGATATGGGCAATCGAAGATTGGCCAATTCCTAAAGATGTGACGGATGTTAGATATTTCATGGGCATTACCAGTTACTACCGGAGGTTCATTGAAGGTTTCTCGAGGATAGCCAATCCGATAAATTCCTTGCAGAAGAAAGGAAAGAAGTTCGATTAGAACCAGAAATGTGAAGAAAGCTTTAAGATGTTGAAAACTTTATTAACTAGTGCACCTATTTTAAGAATAGCAGATCCTAATAAAGTGTTTGTAGTATGCACTGATGCTTGTAATGAAGTCTTAGGCGGTGTTTTGACTCAATAAGGGCATGTTATTGCCTATGAGTCTAGAAAGTTAAAAATTCATGAAAATAATTACGCAACATATGATCTGGAACTAGCAGTTGTGATACACGCCTTAAAAATGTGGTGACACCACCTAATTGGCAGAAAATTTGTTTTGATGATTGATAATAAAGGACTGAAATATCTTTTAGATCAGCCGAATCTAAATGCTAGACAAGCTAGGTGGTTAGCTTTCTTAAGCGAGTAAGATTTTGAAATCCAGCATATAAAGGCAAAGAAAATAAAGTCGCTGATGCATTAAGTAGGAATGCAAGGCTGAATTTTGCAACAGCAATCAACACTTATGTTTTAGACTTAGATGAACAGCTTAAATAAGGGGTAAAACAAGATGAAATTTATCAGAAATTGCAAGCTAAAGCTAAGGAAAACCCCACAGAAAACTTGATACAAGGTTACAGTTTAAATAAAAAAGAGTTTTTACTATTTAAAGATAAACTGTATGTACCTAATGTACCTAAAGTTAAGCTGTTAATTCTGGATGAAATCCATAAAACACCATATTTAGGTCATCCAGGTTATCAAAAAACTATAACCATGCTAATAAAAGAGTATTTTGGCCAAATATGAAAACTGAAGTAGCTGATTATATTGCAAGATGTTTAGAATGTCAACAGGTAAGAACCGAACACCAACACCCAGCTGGTTTGCTATAGCCTTTACCTATTCCTAGCTGGAAATGGGAAGTGATTAGTCTAGACTTTATTACTGGACTACCTAGAAATCAGAATCAAAATGACTCTATTATGGTAGTGGTTGATAAGTTAAGTAAGGCAACTCATTTTATACCTATTAAAACTACTTGCAAGGCTTCCACTATAGCTGATATTTTTCTAAAGCATATTTTTTGATTACATGGGGTACCAAAAATCATAATCTCAAACAGAGATCCTAAGTTCACAGGGAAATTTTGGAAGTCCTTGTTTAAAGGATTAAATACAACATTGAATTTCAATACTTCTTTCCATCCTCAAACAGATGGACAAACTGAAAGGGTAAACCAGGTACTGGAAGATTTATTGAGAATGTATGTGAAAGATCAACCAGGTAAGTGGGAAGACTATTTACATCTAGTAGAATTTGCATATAATAACAATTATCAGGCATCAGCTAGATTCAGTCCATTTGAAATTTTGTACGGACGAAAATGTAGTACTCCTATCTCTTGGAGTAATCCAGTAGATAGATTGGTATTGGGTCCAGAATTGTTGAAAGAAATGGAGGAAATTGTGAAACAAGTGCAGGGAAATTTAAAAGTGGCACAGGATTGGCAGAAGAGTCAAGCAGACTTAAAAAGAACTCCAAAGGAGTTCCAGGTAGGTGAACATGTGTCCATCAAGGTAAGGCCCAAGAAAAGCTCTCTAAGACAGGGGAGTTGTGCAAAATTGGCACCTCATTACTGTGGTCCATTTGAAATATTGTCTAGGATTGGTCAAGTAGCCTATCAATTAGCATTACCACCTAACTTAAGAGTACATAATGTTTTTCATATTTCCGTTTTAAAGAAATATGTTCATGATGCTACTCATGTGGTTAATTGGAATGTTGTACAGGTGGAACCAGAAGGAGAATTCCTGGTGGAACTGGATTGTATCCTTGAGAGGAGGGAAATTACACTTCATAACCGCACCACTGGACAGGTGAAGGTGCAATGGAAACACCTTAGTCTTGAAGAATCCACATGGGAATTGGAAAGTAAAATGTGACATGCATATCCAATTCTGTTCCAGGGGACTTCGGAGGATGAGGAATAAATAACATCAAGGACGATGTTATATTTTAAGGGGGTGTGTATGTCACATGCCCCAATTTTGTAAAATAATGTTACCTTATTTTGATATTATTCCCAAACATTATGTTAAATTTAATGCTAAGTGGAAACTGATGACTCGGCAGAGTCAAGGATGTGGAATGTAACTCTGAATATTTAATTTTTAAATAAATCAAAGTGGAGACAACAGCCTGGGAGAGCTATTAAAAAGAGTGTTACAGGTCAAGTGGTGGAAGGAACTAGGTGGAGAGAAAAAATACAAGTGGCAGCATCCTCAAACACTTCCTATGTTTCAGGTGGCAACATCCCTACATTTGGGGTCATGATCCCCCAAGAAAGTGGGATCAGAGCAGGTGGCTCAATTAATGACAACTAACCCAAAAATACCTAGGCAATCTTATTAAGAGTGCCCAATGTAGAGATCTGAGGCTTCTCATTGCAGAAGAAGAATCATTCAGGTGAATGCACTTCAAGGAATTTATTGGGAAAGGGAAATGGAAGGAAGGTGTTTTGAGGGGTAAACTGCAGGAAGTTGATCTAGTACAACTTTGCAGCTGAAAGATATTACTGCAGTATGTAGAGTTGGTATTGAGTCTCAAGACTAGTACTTTGTTGATTGCTCCACCTAGTTCCAGCCAAGCAAACCAGAACAAGCTCGGGGGTCCTGAGAAGTCGTTGTTTGAGCACTATCCAGAAGTTGGTAGGGAGGAACGGCCTCCCATTTTTGTTGTCATCTAGCTTTAAAGACAGGTTTCATTATCTTTTAATTCCTGTTTTATAGTTTATCTCTATGTATGATCAGTAAATGAATGATGTTATAATATGATGTGTTAAAAACTCTTAGTTATTCTAGATTAAATCTGTACTGTAATGAAAGATAAATCCTACCTGTGTTTTTCCCCATCTGGAGTAATCCAGATCGTACTCTAGCATAGGTAGTTTGTTTAAGTAGATGAAGTATGATAGGATTATAAATGAAATGAATATATATGTTTTCAGAGTAGTGAAATGTTACTTTTTAATAGATAGATGCTTTCTAGAAAGATTATTAAATTGTTTGTAGACATGTTATCAGAAATAGACTGTGAAAATAGCATGTTAATACATAATATTACTCATAGTACTGATTGAAATTAGTAGGTAAATTTTATCAATTATCTTCTACACAGTCTTTATTTACATAAACTGTACTTATACTTGGAAATAGAAGAATTAGTCTTATCAACTGGAAGTTAATAGTTTATGATAAGAATAGATATAAATATAATACTGATAGCTTTTCCCCTTAGTAACAATTAATCTTCCTGTATCTATTTGAACTATAATTAAATAATATGATAAAGGTTACAGTAGTCCTTACTGAGCTTAATAGCTAAAGGACAGAAGTAACTTAGGGTTTTAAGTAAATACTATAAACCATATTATACTTTTGTAGAACTGTGTAAATAAAATGAATACTGATAAGTATGGAGGTTCTTTAACTTTGTATTCTAAATAATCCACAGATACAAATTAAATTAAACTAATGCAATTATTACAAACTGCTTTCAGTCATAACCACTATATAAACAAGATTTAACATAAACTTAAGAATATATGTTCTACTTAAATAATAGTACTATAAATGTAAATAATATTATTATTATTCTTAAACAGAGACAACTATAGGTTAATAATTTATAAATACAAATTAAAGAAAAACTGTATACAGTAATAAAAATTACAAGGTAATAACATAGGAAACATCATCCTATTAAAAATAAAAGGGAGTAAAACCCTATCTCATGAATTGAGCATAAATGATAAATATTGAAATATAAATTATAAATAATTCTAAGTACTATAGTAACATAGGTCATACTTAGGTTAATTTCTTTTGAAATTATTGTCTAACAGGTGCAATTGCCTTTATAAAAGAAACAAGGTCTATTAATAACAGCAGATATCTAATTATTGGGATTCAAACCCTTAAAACTAATACATTACCATTACAGACATAATAATCATTCCTCGTATAAACTTGTAATCATCGTGGATAATTAAATAATCCATTATCAATACTTTAAGGACAAATAGACTAAAATAGAGAAACAACATAATTATTAACTTAAGTGTAAAATAAACCAAACAAGGGTTTTATAGGTTAAACCCTAACCTGCAAATTTCATCAAATACTCAATATTTACATCACGGCTATGAGTAAAACTTTCAAAATTTAATATATAAAAACCTGATAAATACTCAAACCGAGTTTAACTTCATTAATTTTCAAAAAGGGTATAAACCCTAAATTTTACAGAGTACAGCTCAACGGCTAGCAATCAAAAACAAGTTGCAGTGAAGCTATATTCGCAAGTACACTTTCAAAACTGACTGTGAAGCCAAGCTTCAACCAAAAACACTACACTCACAAAGTGCATCCACCCTAACAAGGGTTGATTTTAAAACATGTTTATAATGACCTGTAATAGTATAAAAAAAACACAATATAACTCATGGCAAGACAAGAAAGAGTATTCAAACCCTAGGTGAGTCCAACGACCACCCCAACTGAATTTAAGGAGAGAACCCATCCTTCAAACCATGGGGCTTACCCGAAATGGAGCCACGAGCCACAAATGTTGCAAGGGTAGTATTCTTATCCCTATATGAGCTGCACTTCAACGTGCACCTGCAGCAAGTGTAAACCCTTGTCAGCAAAACATCTCACAGGTAAAAATCTTGAAAGTATTCTCACAGGTACAAAAGAAAGGTTGTAAAATATTTACCTATCACTGGGAGTCGGTGAACCGTTTTGTGAGCACTGTCACCTACAAATGGTACAGTGAGAAACCTATCAACTCTTAAACACCTCACACAGTAGCAAGCTATGAAGAGCTAAGAAGGAAACTGAAGATTCACCAAACTACACAGACCTTGGGGAGAAGGTTTCACAGGAAGCAAAATGCAAACAGCAAGAAGAACAACTCCATGATTGACAGAGAAAGAACTAGAAATCAAAACCACTCAATGGAGGACGGAGGCAGCACAGAGTCTAGGCATAATTCAATGGTAACCAGGAGAATGACAGAGGCCATGGAAGACGAGCCCGAGCAACCCTGGAGCAGCGTAAACTATGGGACAATAATGCTTTAGGTTAGGTTTCCAGAGTATTTTATACTCTCTACACATGGACAGGATTCCTCCACATAGCCAATAATTTATTCAACAACGAGGGTCATGATCCATAGTTCCTGCATGGAGAAATATATTAATTTTTTGATATTGCAACGCGGGGTAAACTATATCAACATCCCAATAATTTGGAGCCAAACCTCTAATCATTTGCATTATGTATGATATAAACCTAATCACCAAATTATTATCGTGGAAGAGTTTACATTGACCAAGGATGGTGTAACGTATAACCATAAACATAAAACTGACATGGAATAAGCCAAAACCCTTGCTACAATAACATATATTGTTTTATATTAAGCATTGCCATAACGAGTTAAGAGATGGCATAACTATTTTCTAACTTGGTTTTTAAGAAGTTAGATAGCACATGTTATATGTTATGTTTTTAGGTTAGGACTTAGTTAAGTATTTAATATAGTTTTACTAGAGTGCATGATAACTATCACAGAACGTTGACAACTCTAGTAGCAAATCATTACGACCCTTGAGTTGTTTCTTGCAAACATGAACACGATGAAGGTTGGGATTTGAGTGCTTCGTAAGTTAACCATTGATATACCACTCATTTTATATCTTGGGCATAGCAAACCCTTTTTACTTAGGAAATTTCTAAGTCTAACATTTATAGTTAGTATCTTATAATAATAATGCCAAGAAGTTAAGGCTAGAATTGAATAGATGACAATAACAAACTTTTGTAGATTGATGGCTCATCAAACAAGTCATTTATGCATAACTAAGAATTATAAATGAACTGACAACTCCTAGCATCGAAACTATGAAGTAGTACAAATTTAAAAATAAAAATATTATCACAAAATTATGTCGTATAGTTTATGCGGCATTACTTTGTTAATACTTGGGAGTATTTCCAACTTGGCTTTATGTTCATACAAAGTTTCTCGTGGATAGTAAGATAATTACAGAGATAAAACTCATGATAGGAATAAGGATGATCCTATTACATTTTCAAAAGTAAGTAGAACTCAGAGTCATACTTAGGAACAAAGTATGGGTAGCCTTAAGCTCTTGTAGAAGAGTATAATGGTCATAGTTTCTACATTCACAAGTTCTTACTGTTTATAAAATAATAGGTTATGAGTACCCTATAGAAATAAGTTAAGGGCCAATGATTATATAGGCAAGACAAGATAATATTGCAAAATATTGTCAAGTAAAACAATGTTTATGAGTATTACTAACCACTTAGACTAAAGAAGAAATACACATATCTGAGAGTCTAGTGATAAAGTCGCAATTATGTTGTACTGTCATAACACTTTTTCCAAGCTTGTTTATTTGAACAATTGATGAAAATCAAATGATTTTACCTTGCAGGAGCTGTTTAGTGTTTAGCAACTTATTGTACTAAGCTTTTTAATTTGCAAATAAAATACTGCTGACATTAATAAATCTTTACAAAATATATACTCAATCGGTCATACCTGTAAAAACCTGTAAGAAACAGTATTCATCTGCATTAGCACGAATGCTAAGTAAGCCTCGGATCTAAAAGTAGATTCCACCTACTAACATAAAAGAGCTAATCAGTAAACTGAAGCAAATAACAGACAAAAATATTTTTATCTTGCTACAAAAAATAAACTGTTAAGAAAGCACTTACGTAACTGATCTTTAGGCTAACTGTTAGCTATTAGTAGAACCGCAGGTTATAACATTTATTATTAACTTGAAAATTTTAAATTTTTGTGAAAAAATGGGGTTGTGACATTCACCTGAATGAGTAATTTAATAGACTGATAACAAATTGCAAGAAATTTTTGGAACATATAGTACATCACTGAAATGACCATTTTCTACTAGAACTGTTCCAAATCCTACAACACTTAGAGATCTATCATCACCAACAAATATTTGTTTGGTGTTACATTCATGCATAGTAGAAAAGATGGCTTGATCCTTAGCCATATGATAAGATGCTCCAGAATCAATGAGCCATTCATTTGAAGTAGAAGAAGAAGATGCAGTATAATAGTAACCAGAAGCACAAAGTGCATGTCCATGAGAGTTAGATTCTGAAGACGAATCTAGGCTGATGTGGTGCTTCTTCATTTTTGCTTCCAAGGCTGCCATCTTCTTAAAACACTTATATTCATCATGATTATCTTTCCCACAAAAATTGCAATGACGCTCAGTTTTCTTTCCTTTTGGCTTGGATCCTTTGTCATTTTTTAAAGAAGGAGCTAACTGGGAGGGTTTGGGACCCTTGTTGTTTGGCGTATTATTGTGAAAATTATGTTTCTTGGGAGGCTTGGACTTTTCTTTCTGTTGGGACAATAAGGCTTTCCTAGATGTATCTGCATTGTTAATTATTCCAAGATGAATGAGCTTATCTTGCTCTCTAATTAAGGAATCACAAAAGTATTCAAGACTAGGCTCTTGATAGCTAGTTGCAGTCAATGATTCTTTCATGGAGTAGAATGTAGATACAAAAACAGAATATGCAGGTCCAAGTTTGGAAAGAATATGATAAATACATTGTTTGTCTTCTTTCTTAATCTTGCATTCTGCACATAAGAGTCTAAGGGTTTTATACTTAGATAAATAGTCTTGAATGCATGAAAAATCATTTGGATTCAAGGAAATCAACTCATTCTCAAGTTGATGACCCCAAATTTCATTGTGTTTACCAAACACAGATTCCAACTTTTCCCAAGCTATATCAGGTTCATCAATTCCAAATATGTGTAATAAAAAATCAGTAGAGATTGACATCCCAATCAATCCATGAGCTTCATCACATCTATTTTCTCATTTAATTTTCTTATCATCATTAGTGGGTTATGTTTCTTTCCCTGAGGTTATCCTAAAAAGTCCCCTACTTTGTAGAACATCCTCCATATGAGATTTCCATGAGAAATAGTTAGAAATTATAAGTATAATATCACAAGGGGGGACCATACTGTAAAATAATGGTTGAAAGAATAGAAACTAACTGTCTGGATGCAAAGAACTCGAAAAAATGTGCTATTTTAAAAAAAACGGCACTGAAAACTGATTCTAGATGATGAAGTTATGTTTGATCAAAGAAAATGTTGAAGATGTCCCCAATAGTGACGTGGCAGTTATTAACTTGACCAACTAAAAAAAAGAACCCCCCTCTTCTCAAGATCAACCTTTGATAATCACTTTACAATAAAGTTGTTTTTAAGTGAATCACTTTTGTAGAATAAGTGATGTTCACTTTTACAATAATATTACTTTTAAATAGTGCGGCAATAAATTTAAAGACTTAAGTGACTCACTTTTTATTTTATTTTATTTATGTGAGATGCACTTTTACAATAAAGTAACTTGAAAATAGAAATTGCATGCACTAAAAAGTAGCTTAATAAGACTTGAACTCAAGACCTATTAAGAAATAAAGCAACTTTGGACCAAGTGAGTTAAGTTTAAAAGGTATGTAAAAGAATGGAAAGACGAAGGGTTTTTTTTTTAAACTTTTCTCTCTCATTCTCCGTGCTTGCCCTTTTTTTCCTGCAAATCACAAAAAAAAAATGAAAAAACAAAAACAAAAAAAACATTTTCTACAAAATGGGGTTAGATCTTGGTTAGCTTACCCATAAAGTCTATGTTTTCAAGTTTTTTCGTTGTTTTTGATTTGTCGTGATCGCACAAGGTGCACGACAAAGAGCATACCTAGCCAAGAAGACAAGAAAAAAAACTTTCCCTTACTGTTTCTAATTCACCGCAATCGCGCAAGGTGCACGGCAAAGAGCATCCACATCCAGGGAAGGCAACAATCCAAGACTAAAATAGTAAATATATAATAATAAAACTAATAAAATATGAGAGATTTAAAAAAAAACAAATCCATCACTGTAACATTATACCTTCATATTTGCCGAAATGGGTGTTTTTGGAACAAAAGGAAACAATTTTCGATGAAACAAAATTTCTTTCCCAATGGAAATGGTGCTCTATACACAATGGAATAGCTCCCATAGGCCACAAATGGACATAAAATCTAGAACCAGAAACCATTTCAAAGTTTTGGCAACACCGGTTTCAGATATTGATCAAAATCGAAAGCAGCTCTTCATAAACGCTCTGATACCATGTTCGGGTACACAGGGTGCTCCAAAAAGACCGAACACCTTGAGAAACCACTTCACAGAAATAGATCACATATCAACACACCAATGTTTGTCACGTGGTTAAAACCATCAAGAGGGAAATATTCCATGGCCCCAGCCAAATAGCTACTTGGAGCAATTTATTATGCAAAAGAAAGAAAGTTACATGAGCTTCTCATAATCGATCAACTAGCCAAGGACCCTCTATGCTCTTTAAATAGAGATCATAGACCAATGAGGTGTTAAGCCACGAATCAATGGTAGGTATGATCTAAGAGAAGTTGAACCGTCGGATCACTTTATGTCTAGAACATATCGTGATCATCGAATTAGAATATTTACAAATGCATACTAATGCATACTAAAGAAACACACTTTTACCTAACGGATATAATACACAAGTTGATCTTAACTAACTCCTAAGTGTCTAAATATCCTAACAGACAGAAGTCCAAAGGTGTTAATATTTCCTTGAAGTTGCATAGATTTTTTTGTTTTTGTAATGTTGTGGATTCCATTAAAACCCTAGTTGGATCTTAGCATTGGGATAGTGTTGCTCTATACTTGAAATTTTCGACTCCTCTTTTTGATCAGCGAGCTAAAAGGTATGACATCATGTTGATTTGGGAAAAGCTTCCATTTATCCCTTTTGACTTGTGGTTTCGAGACTCTTTTAGATATGTGGGTGATGCTCTGAGGACTTTGTTGAATCTAACCTTTCCTATGAAACTATGGGGTTCATGCGTGTGGATAAAGTTTTAGTTAACCTAGATTTATGATAGGGTCTAGCAAAAGAGATTACTATTAAATGGGGAAATAGGGCATACATTCAACCTCTTGATTATATGGGAATCCCTTTAAAATGTAATATATGTCATATCTATGGCCTTGTTGTTTCTCAATGTGGTAATATTTTTGAGAGAAAGTTTTGGGAAAGTAGACTTGAGAAAGTATGGTGAGAGAAATCTGTCAAGGTAATTTGTTCTTCGGTATCTCAACCTGAATCTTTAGGAGGTTTGAATTGATCTACATTAGATAAGGATAAGCATATTCTCATGTTTTCATCTTATATGAAGGATAAAGGTTTTCTATTAGATCATTTGGATGATTCTGTTAAATTTCTTGTTGAGGGACTGATTACTTTAAAACCACTTGTTATTCCTCCTCATTAGGGGATATGTATATCCAAATTAGGTTTGGTTGCTTCAATGGACCTAACGTTGGAGATAGAATCTGATTGTTTTGACCATTTAGGTTATATGATATCTATGAAGGTTTTGACTTCCTTTTTGCATCAAAGTGCTTGTAGTCAATAGTTTAAAACTCCTTCGCATCAAGATATTTTGTTATATGATGAGGGTTAAAATTTGTGATCCAAGGTCAAGGAGATATCTAAAGAGACTTGGGTGGGTAATGGTTTATCTTCACCTCATTGTTTGAAGAGTGGGAGAAGACCTAGGGTCTCAAAGTTCTTGGTGGGTAAAGAAGAGACAGATTTGAGTCATGTTCATATTTTGGGGGCACTTAGAGAAGAGGATTCCCTATTTGAAGTTGCTTAATGTTGATATTATACTTTAACTATTGAGGTTTGGCTAGCTTATCCAAAAACATATCACTATGGAGAATTATTGATTTGCATTATCCAAATATTGTATTTTTATAAGAAATTATGTGTGACGCAGAGGAAATTTTTCTTAAGGTTAAGGATATAGTGAGGGGATGGAATTTTCAATTTTTTTATGCTAAAAAAAAGTCAAGTGGTATGATTATAGACTAGAGGGTCAATTGTTTTCAGTTTAAAAATGTATCTTGTTTTATAGTTCAATACTGAGAGGGGGAGGGTTTATCTTTTTACTATTTTAACCACTTTTAAATCTATCATTAGAATCACATAACAACAAGAATACACAGAACACAATTTTAATGTGGAAGCTGAATAGGGTAAACCACCAATACGTCCTATTACTGAAAAATTGTTATTTACAAATAGTTTTTCCTGCTGTTACACACAAGAATGGTATTACACCCTGTTTGCCAATACTAATTGGAAGGAGGCTATGGCCCCCTAGTTTATCAGCTACGACACCCTATTTACCAATTCATTTTCGAAGGAGGCTACGACCCCCTAGTTTATCAGCTACTACTGAAAGGATCCTATGACACCCTATTTACCAATGCCAATTAGAAGAAGGATATGACCCCCTAGTTTATTAGTTATGACTGAAAGGAGGCAACAACCCCTTATATGTTACTCGTGATTTCTATCCCACTCATTTATGTCACTCCCACTAGTCTATGTTACTGATGTTGCAACACAAGCTGCAGAGACACCTTATCTCACTCATACTGTTGTGTATAAGTACATTCATGTTTCCTATGGACGCATCTCTTTATTCTAAAACATACCCTTTCATAATCACACCCTTTTAGATCTGATAGTGCCATCTTTTCAACATTCTATGATTGATGATTCTTAATTAAATAATTAATTAAAACCTTCTTGATCACTTATCATCTGCGAGCTTCCTTCTTCTCTAATCATAGGGTTCATAAAAAAATACCTTTGGACTTATTTTCCTTTTCTGCGAGCTCTCTATGGCCTATCTTCATCGCAAACTCATATTTACACATTTCTCTCACAAAAACATGGGATTAGCCTTCCATCTGTGAGTTTTCTGTTAAACATTCTTCTTTACCATTTATGGACGCACCTCAGAATTCAGTTTCGCAGCTTGGAAACCATTTCCGCACCTTTGTCACTGCCAATTTTTTTTTACAGGATTAACTTCCATATTTAATCAGATCCGTTGATCCTATTTTTAAGTCCATCCAGATCGTCTATCTAATCATCAATTTCTGCCTCAAAATCACCTTTTCGCACCAATATTTCCTCATCAACGACTCCCCATAGTTGATCTTCGTCGATATTTTTCCTGACCATCAATCTCCATATTGCACGATGCAGGATGTAGGATGCAACATTTTTGAAAATTGTATCTCGAATTTCCACCTTTGACTTTTCGCATGCGGGATGCAGGATTTATGCACCAATATTTCCTCGTCAACGATTCCCCACTGTTGATCTTCATCAAGAATTTTCTTGAACGTTGATCTCCATATTGCGCGATGCGGGATGTAACATTTCCCAAAATCATATCTTGATTTTCCGCCTTTTGCTTTCCGCATGCAGGATGCAGGATGTGTAAAACTTTAAACGATTCTTCCACAATTCCCTTTCCGAAATTTTCTTCTATGTCATTGATTTGTTGCGGGATTAATCTCATTTGTCCAATCACTATGGGATGTAGGATTCCATCCTTTTCACCTATCTTTTTCAGAACTGATCCTCGTCGTCGAATCTAGTGCGGGATGCTTCCTGACCATCCATTCTAGAGCTAATGCGGATTTGCATTCTATCTTTGTGGATTATATAAAAATTGATGCTCACTCATCGGATCTCATGCATATAACTATGCCACCTCGTCATCGTGCCATGTCATCATTACCTTAGTCTTTCATGCGATGCCAACATATGTGTCATTCCACATCCTCAACTATGCCATGTCATGCCATCACTACTTTAGTCTTTCACTGATTTTTTCATGAGATCATATCCAATGGTTATTTCTTTGTCATTCTTGAACAACTTTGACATCAATGACAACTATAACCCAAATTTTCCAACAATATCCCCCTTTGGCATTGATGGCAACCTCTAAACATTCTCCTCCTTTGACACCAATGACAAAGGATAACCTATTATGCCAATGCCGCACCTATTTTAATATAGGATTCCATGTCTCTCTTATTTTTTACAATTCCTCCTGTCCTAACATCTCCTCTTTCAATAAACTTGGTTATTTAACCAATGTATTACCATTTATCTTAACATTTCCTGTTCTTTGAATGATAACTTAACTGATAAATCCATGTACTCCGCATGTCACGTTAGTTCTTCTCTTTTGTCAACTATACACCATCCTTGATCAACCATCATCTTTGAAGAAGATAGGTTTCAATATACTTTAACATTAGATACCAATTATTATTTTTTTAGATATCAATTGGAATTTTCTGACTTTCACTCCCCATGAGTATAAGATCCCTTCTAATGTTATTTTCTTTAAATCACAAGAGACCTTGTTTATAAAAGCACCCCACCATCATCACTACATATTTCTTCATTTCTTTCATCCTCATCTACATCGGTCTATTCTTCTTCTTCACTAAGTAGATTTCCCTCATGATGAGTGTCATTTTTATCTATGACCTCATTATTCTCAACATCAACTACAAAGACTTCATTAATGACTGAAAGTTGTGTTTCTTCTAAAGCTTCTAATTCTTTCATGCACACCTTTTCAGGAGGCGCACTATCTACTTGTCCTTCACCATGCTCTATGTTGGTATCATATTCCCTTCTCATCCTTTGATTTTCTCCCCCGACTCTGTAGTCAACCACCTTGTGACCAAAATTATGACAGTAATGACAATAACCATAAATTTTTTCTTTATCCAACGGAGTTCTTTGGTCTCTAACTGTCCTTTTTGTCCACTTTTTCTGAATTTCTGCTATAGTATCACAGTTCAGTTTACAATTTCTAGCCAAGTGTCCAAATTTATTACATTTGTAACACTCTATATTGAACCTTTGGTGAAGTCCAAATTGGGTATGATTCCTTACCTTCGGCTTTCTGGTTGCATCCTTCTTGTACTCATGAAATTTTTCATAAGCCTTGCATTTCAAGGATTTATGACCAAATTTGTTACAGGAATAACAATGACCCGAAAATATTTTCTAATTTTTTATTATTACTTGTCTCTTGGGATCCTTGTGTGTTATGTATTTTTCATTAAAGGATACATCATATTATTTTCACTTTTCCTTTTTAACACAATTTTTCAGTACTTCAGCATAGCTCTTCGTACTTCCTTCTTGATTTGTGACAGAGAAACTATTTGGCTTCTTTTCTTTAATGAATCCCAAACCAGACCTATCACCTGATGGTCTTTGACTGTTTAGAATGTCATCCATAATCTTTGAGTTGTTCTAAAACTTTGACTTAATGGATTTTTAATCAAATCCTTCTCTAAGTCAAGCAATTTCTTTCTCAAGTTTTCTAGAATCTTGAATTCTCTTTCTGAGACAAGCTACTAGATCTTCCTCACTCTTCCTGGCCTCTTGAAGTTGGTTTTTTAAATCAGTAATAATCTAATTTGTATCTTCTTGGTATTTAGTTAGTTTCTCCTTCAAAACTTTTTTTCTTTTCCTACATCTTTCAATTTCATCAACGAGATCCATGTATTCAGCTTCTATGTCCACTTCTGATTCCTTATCTGATTTTGTTGTTCCTAAAAACATGATGTCATTATCTTCACTCATTTCCTCATCTTCACTTTCTTCCTTGGAATATAAGTTCTTCTTTTTCTCTTTATACTTTTTTCTACCCTTGTGACAGCATGATTCTTCATGGTCACTCACTTCTTGTTTTGGGTAAGGACACTTATGGGCAAAATGTCCAATCCTGTCACAGTTAAAACATTTCAAAGGTAGTTTACCTTTGTATTTCTCGGTGCCTTTATTAAGTCTACTTACAAAGAGGGATTCCTCATCATCTAGATTTTCTGATTGATTTTTGGAAGTGACTTTAAAAGCTTCTTCTTTTATTGAAGATCCATTATGTATTATTCTCATTTTATAAGCAGTGAGAATCCCATGCAGCTCATCTATTGTTACTGTTTTAAGGTCATCTCGTTCCTTTAGGGTGGAAACCTTTGATTCATATCTCATTGGTAATGTTCTTAGTATCTTTCTTACCAATTATTTTTCTTTCATTTTTCCTCCAAGACCTCTAATAGCATTAACCACCTCATCTACACGAATAAGGTATTCCCCAATATTCTCTTCTTCTCTCATTTTGAGGCTTTTGAATTGACCTTTATATGTCTATAGTTTGGATTCTTGACCTTAGTTACTCCTTCAAATATTACCTTCAAATTATCCCAGGCTTGTTTGGCCGAAGTGCATTGCATAACCTTAGTAAACACAGTTTTCATTAATCCACTCAAGATTGCATTTAGGGATTTGGTGTTTCCTTCATATTGACCTAGTTCTACTGTGTCTATAGGGTACTAATTTCCTATGTTATGTTTTGTTTTAGTTTCTTCCCAAACCTTCCATCCAAGAGACATTAGATGGAACCTCATCCTGACACTCCAATACGGATAGTATTCTCTTATAAATAGTGGAGGTCTGTTAGTGGACATGCCTTCTTGCTGATCCATAGTGGTTTTCATAAAAAATCTACCTTCCAATGGTTAAACTGTGTTGAAGGAACCTACTCTGATACCAATTATTGGTTTATAGGTCAATACTGAGGGGGGGGTGAATCAATATTGTTATCTTTTTACTATTTTAACCACTTTTAAATCTATCATTACAAACACATAAAAACAAGAATATGTAGAACACAATTTTAATGTGGAAGCCCAATAGGGAAAACCACCAATACGTCCTATTACTGTAAAATTGTTATTTACAAATAGTTTTGCCTGCTGCTACAAACAAGGATGGTATTACACCTTGTTTACCAATACCAAATGGAAGGAGGATATGACCCCCTGGATTATCAGCTACGACTGAAAGGATACTACGACACCATATTTACCAATGCCAATTGAAAGGAGGCTACGAACCCTTGGTTTATCAGCTGCTACTGAAAGGATGCTACGACGCCCTATTTACCAATGCCAATTGGAAGGAGGCTATGACCCCCTAGTTTATCTGCTACAACTGAAAGGAGACAATAACCCCCTGCAAGCCTATTGCCTGCCCTAGCACTTCCCTGCCACCTTGATATGTTACTCATGATTTCTCTCCCACTAATTTCTGTCACTCCCACTGGTATCTGTTATTGATTCTACAACACAAGTTGTAGAGACACTTTCTCTCTCTCATACTATTGTGTATAAGTGCCTTCATGTTTCCTATGGACTCATCTCTTTATTCTGAAACATACCCTTTCATAATCACGCCCTTTCAGATATGATAGTACCATGTTTTCAACATTCTATGATTGACAATTCTTAGTTAAATAATTAATTAAAACCTTCTTGATCACTTATGATCTGCGAGCTTCCTTCTTCTCTGATTGTAGGGTTCGTCAAAAGAATGCATGTGGACTTCTTTTCCTTTTCTGCAAGCTATCTATGGGTTATATTCATTGCAGGCTCATCTGTACACGTTTCTCTCACAAAAACATGGGCTTAGCCTTCCATCTGTGAGTTTTCTATTAAACATTCTTCTTTACCATTTATGGACGCACCTCAGAATTCATTTTTGCATCTTGAAAACCATTTCCACACCTCTGTCACTGCCAAACTTCTTTTCGTAGGATTAACTTCCATATTTAATCAGAACCATTGATCATATTTCTAAGTCCATCTGCATCGTCGATCTAATCATCAATTTTCGCCTCAAAATCACCTTTACGCACCAATATTTCCTCATCAACAATCCCCCATCGTTGATCTTCATCAAGGGTTTTCCTAACCATCGATATCCATAATGCAGGATGTAGGATGTAACATTTCCCAAAATCGTATCTCGACTTTCCACCTTTGGCTTTTCGCATGCAAGATGTGGGATTTCTGTAGCAAGATTTCTTCATCAATGATTCCACACCATTGATCTTCGTCGGGCGTTTTCCTGACCGTCGATCTCCATACTGCAGGATGCGGGATGTGGGAAGTGGGATGTAACATTTCCCAAAATCGTATCTCAACTTTCTACCTTTGGATTTTTGGATGTGGGATGCGAGATGCATAAAAATTTAAATGATTCTTCCACAATTCCCTTTCCGCATTTTTATTCCATGTCTTCAATCTGTTGCAGGATTAATCTCAGTTGTCTAATCATTGCAAGATGTGGGATTCCATAATTTCCACTTATCTTTTGCACAATTGATCCTCACCATCGAATATAGTGCGAGATGCTCCCTGACTGTCCATTCTAGAGCTAATGTGGATCTACATTCTGTCTTTGCGGATTATACAAAAACTGATCCTCACTCATCGGATCTCAAGTAGATAACTATGCCACATTATCATTGTTCCATGTCATCATTACCTTAGTCTTTCATGCGATGCCAACATATGTGTCATGCCACATTCTCAACTATACCATGACATGCGATCACTACTTTAGTATTTCACTAAGTTTGTTATGCCATCATATCCACTAGTTATTCCTTTGTCATTCTTGAACACCTTTGACATCAATGACAACTATAACCCAAATTTGGAAACAATGTATGTGTTGTTCATTTTGGTCTTGGTTTGTCCCTTTTCTACTGAACTTGGGATGGATTTTTTTTTTGGTCAATATATATGGTCCCTAATATGATAGAGAGAAGTTATGGAATCTTCTTTTAGCCAAGGGTTGTCTAGAAAGGAAGCATCTTATTTTGGGTGGGGATCTTAATTTTTCGATGGGTATATATGAGGTTTGGGGTCCAACTGCTCGTGCAAATAATCTTTCAAAGTTTTTTATATCTAAGTTGGAGGAACTCAATCTAGTGGATATAACTCCAATAAAGCTTAATCCAACTTCCACTAACAGATGTTATGGAAATGATAGAATAGGTAAAAGGATTGATAGAATTATAATTTCTAAATATTTGATGAGCTTCAGTTTATATTTCGTCAATGGGTGGGGAAAGGTGGATATTCTGATCATTTTCTAGTGTTTCTTTTGTTTCTTGAGGTATCAAATGGTAATAAGAAGAATTCTTGTTTGTTTGAGTTGAATCCTAATTGGTTACAACATGATAGTTTTGTAACTTTGTTGAAGGATAATTGGATAGTTTATGAGAATGGATCTGTGGTTTCCCCTTCTGATATTTTTTCTTGCAATATAAAAAATATTAAAGAAGTTTCCATTAAATGGTCTATTATGAAAAATGAAAAAGAATAAAGTGAAATAAAGAACATAGAAAACTTATTGGTGGAGAAATTTAATCGGGTAGGTTTTGGATTTGTTTCTGAAGAGGCCAAAGTGGGGTTGTTATTCCCTGAATCCAGAAGCAGGAAGACTCTCTTGGATCATGAAAATGAGTTAATAATTAAAAGCAGATATTTGTGGACTACATGTGGATACAAAAATACGAAATTTTTTCATAATCATGCTAATTTTAGGAAAAACGTAAATTCTATCTAGAAGATAAAAGATGATGAAGGATTTGAAGTAGAAGGGTTTGACGATATTGTAAAGGATGGTATTAATCATTTTGGTAATATTTTTAAGGAGGAAAGGAATTTACCCTTAATGGATATCATGAATATAGCTTAGAATTTCCCTGTGACTATTACTGATTAGGAAAATGAAGATCTGATAGTTGAAGTGACCCTAAATGAACTCCAAGTGATCTTAGCCAAATTTAAAAAAGACAAGAGTCCAACTCTGGATGGGATTTTGGCAGAGTTTTATATAAGCCTTTTTGATGTGGTTGTTCAGTATTTATTACATGTCATCGAAGAATCCAGATCTAGTGGTAAGATCCCTGATGTTTTTAATTCGACCTTTATAGCCTAAATTCCAAAAAAAGATTCTCCTTAGATAGTTTAAGACTTTATGTCGATATCACTATGCAATAGCGTCTATAAGATTATTGGAAAAAAATTATCTTCTAGAATCAAATTGGTATTAAGCAGGTATATATATTATGAGTAGTTTGGGTTCCTTCTGGGCCGCCAGATCCATGAGGTTGTGGGGGCAGTACATGAGTTTATGCATACTATCAAGAGAAAGAATAAAAAAGAAGTAATGGTTAAGATAGATCTTTCTAAATCCTATTATAGGGTTAATTGGACATAGATAAGAGTTGTTATGTCTCATATGTTGTTTGAGTCCCTTTCATCTCATGGGTGATGGGGAGTCTATCTTCTATGACTTTTTCTATTCTCATTAATGGATCAGCCTCAACTTTTTTCAGACCCAACAAGCGATTATGTCAAGGTTGTCATTTAGAACCTTTAATGTTTCTTATTGTAGATGAAGGTTTAGGTAGATCTATACTTGTTGCTAGGAAAAGTGGGTATTTAGCGAGGACTTATTTTGGGGATTGTATTAATCTCACTCATATATTATTTGTGGATGATATCATTATGATATCTTATGATTATAAACAGGATCTAGAAATTTTATAGGTTATACTAAAAGGTTTTCGCAGGGCCTCCGAGATGTTGGTAAATGATGATAAATCAAAATTACTTACAACGTGTTTGGATGAGGAGGAAGTGATTTTTATCATAATTTTGTTTCCCTTTTCATTTGGATTGCTTTAAGAGGGTTTGAAGTATTTGGTTTTTTGTTTAAAACCATGCGGTTATGTCAATAAGGATTGGGATTGGCTTGTGGTGAAATGTGAAAGTAGAATAAAAACTTGGAGCCATCTTTCGTTGTCAAAGGGTGGGAAACTAGTTTTGGTTAAGAATGTTTTGGAGTCTATTCCAGTGTATTGGGTGTACTTTTGGATTGCTATTGGAATTCTTGATCAAATTAGGAAAGTTTGTTTCATATTTATTTGGTCTGTAAGAAAGGATAATCAAGGTTTATCTTAGGTCAAGTGGAAAATTTTGGCACTTCCTAAATCTTATGGAGGATGGGGTTTAAAGTTTCTTGGGCTATTTTAAAATCCTTTGCATCCAAAATTGTATGGAAAATAATTGAAGGATTGGGTTTATGGTCTCATATTGTGTTTCATAAATATATATCTCCTTGGTCTATTCTGGAATGGATTAGGTGTACGAATAAGAGTCGTAGAAACGTCTCTATATGCTAGAAAATTGTTTTACATGCTTTTGACTTGATAGGTATTGGTTTATATTGGAAAGTAGGTGATGGAACTGTTGTTTGTTTAGGATTCAACCCCTGGGTTGGTTTCAAATGGATACATATTTTACCAACACATATTCAGGAACATTTATAGCATCAATGTATTTTTTCCTTAAATATTTAGTAGATCTACAAACAACATCATTTATGGGTCAAGGCTAGTTTAAAGCGGAAGATTTAATTCTAGTGCATCATAATGATGGGCTCATTTGGAAAGCTTATATAGAGTTACTTAAATATTCTAATATAATTTTTTCTAGGAATTAGGATGTTTTGGCTTGAGCTTTCTAAAAAACTGGCATTTACTCTCCAAAAGAAGGATATATTCAACTATTAAAAGAAATGGAGGAACCTAAACATGTATGGTGGTGGAAGATAGTTTGGAAGTTTAAGTGTCTGTTAAAAACTAAAATATTCATGTGGGTTTGGTTGTCTAATAAATCACTTACTTGGGATGTTCTTAGAAGGAAAGGTAGAGAGGGACCTGGAAGATGTTATTTGTGTAATGTGGATGAAGAAACAAATTGGTACCTAGTAGTCCATTGTTCCTATACTAAATGTGTTTGGAAGGAAATAGAATGAAAAATAAATTTGAAAAATATGTGGATGGGGATATAGTGGAGCTTTGTTTAAAGGATTGGTGTTCAAAGGAAGAAGTAGGAGATTTCAGATCTCTTCCTTTTGTTAGGATATTTAGACACTTAGGAGTTAGTTAAGCTCAACTTGTGTAATATATCTGTTAGGTAAAAGTGTGTTTCTTTAGTATGCATTAGTATGCATTTGTAAATATTCTAATCTGACGGTCACGATATGTTCTAGACATAGAGTGATCTGACGGTTCAACTTCTCTTAGATCATACCTACCAATGATCCGTGGATTAATACCCGATTGGTCTATGATCTCTATTTAAAGAGCATAGAGGGTCCTTGGCTAGTTGATCGATTATGAGAAGCTCATGTAACTTTCTTTCTTTTGCATAATAAATTGCTCCAAGTAGCTATTTTGCTGGGTCCATGGATTGTTTCCCTCTCGAGGGTTTTAACCACGTGACAAACATCGGTGTGTTGATCTGTGATCTGTTTGTGTGAAGTGGTATTTGAAGGTGTTGTACAGGATAATTCACCTAATAACCTAGGTCTGGGGGGTTACCAACATACTCATGACTTGCAGACAGTTTGACTCTAAAAGCACAGAATAGGAAATAGGAAAGTAGCAGGACTTACTTGTATTGAACGAAGGTTGATCCTCACTATCTTCTTCCTCTCTGATCTACTTTTAAAGTCTCCAGGATAGTTCCTCTTTCACCTGTTAGTAAACACTCTTCCAGATACAAAGCAATCCATATATATAGATGCAGGTTAGGCAAATCATATATCATATTGAAATGTAAACATTTACCAATCCACAAGATATAGAACACATATGGAAGAAGTAATATCTTTATTAACAATAATAGAAAGAGTTTAGGTTACAACCCAATGTCTGAACAAGGACTCCTCTGTCACCAAAGGATTCTGAGTTTCTCTGCTCCAAATATTTCTGTAGACAATCCACCAGCATAACTTCGCTCTCCAAGTATGTATATCCAACCTCCTCCCCAAGGCCTCTATTTATATGGATGAAATGAGGCAGTTCTCGAAGTTTAGGGAGGTTGTGGCAGTTAAGAAGATTAAGTTAAATGAATAAACTAATCTTCTATTAGCACGTGGTTTTAAATATTAATTTTGAGGAAACCATGCACGGGTCTGTAGTAGAGAAACCCGTGTATGATACGTGACTCTATACAAGTGCAACCTGCGCATACATGTATGCGCGACCTGCTGAACATGATACTCACGCATGATGCGCGAGATGTCAATAGATATAGTCGCGTATGCTACTCAAAATCTCAAAATGGAAAAGTAATCAACTGGGCATATAGGCAATGTATTTCATCATCAACCAAGGTATAGTGAAAGTAGGCAAACCTCAATCCATAAGTGTCCTTTTGTGTGCCGACATGAGGGATATCAGCACTCGGACGGAGAGGTGCCATTCAGGTGTATAACAGATGCCCCCTAATGTGTGAGGTCAGAGGGGAACGATGGCCGAAATACATTATAATAGACAACTCTAGAGAGAACTCAGAAATCCAGTGGAGCAGAAGGAGTACCTGAAACAAATACATAGTAATGTCAAATACAAAGTTACATCTGAGGATGCTATGTTCAATTTACTGTAACACTAGCTCCTTTACAATATTTGAGTACATCATATGATACGAGGAAAAACCACGTATTTACAAAGGTGGAGCAAAGCCACAATACAATAATGATGAGTCTTCAAAGATCTGGAAGCTGGATATAGAAATGGAACATAGTCTTGCGCAACTTAGTTCATAAGTGAGGAACTAAGGTCTTCATAAAAGATCCCAAAGAACCAGTACAATCCAAGCCATGTGAATAAGGGTAAGCTGAAGTCGAACATGGAAAGGATTCAACAATTTGTCAACCAATAGATGATAATTGACAACTGAAGCAAAGGAGTTCACCAATGATGAAAGTGAATCTAGAGGTACCATCGTCAAAACTCTAGGTCATCGTCATCAGGAGGTACTGAAATGGAACCATACTGTGATAGGGAAGGAAATAGATCCTCCAACGAATCACAAGAGTGACTAGGAACTGGGAAAAAGAAGGGAAACACAAGTAAATGGATAACAGATATAACAATGATAGGATCAGGTGATAAATCAAACATTGGGTATAATCCTTGAACAGTGAGCACGACATAGAGATGACCCAAGGCAGCATACAATGGATAGATAGAACAACTAGACTTATCTGTCATGTAGGAGACATGAGCAGATTCCCCAGGTATAATGGACAAGAGGAGGAGTCAAAAACTCGAAGTGATAGCTGAACACAAGTGTATACTGGAACATGGATATCGGAAGGCAAAGAGTGCTATGTTCAAGGATGACATGCTGCCATTACTGAAAACAAGAGAAAACTTCTTCCTTACCTTCCCTGTTAAGTTTTAACGAGTCCAGGAAAGCCAACTCGGTTCCCTCTTCATTTTTTAACAAGCTTGAAGAGACGGGAAAATAATGCTTGATACACTGATCCGTGGATTTAATGAGCCCGAACTAGTACATGCTCATGTGGTGTTTTCATGTTTAGAGAGTCTGAAAACTCCAAAGAAGACTCCAGGGGGGTCCTTTTTCATCCAATTTAGTCTCTTGAGGCCGAAAAAGTATAAAACAAAACACAAAAGAACTCTCTTAACTTCCGAAGAAAAAAAGGTGAACCTTTTTCGTACTTAGTCGGGGAGGTCCGAAAAAGGTTAAATTACCACCTACCCAATGCTCCTTCCATAACAGCATAAAATAGCTTGAGTTTTACGAGTGTGAAGGAAAGCAAGATCACTCGGAAAGATCCATTTGGTTACGAGAAATGGGGCTTACAACAATAAACTCGTTGCTTTGTTCTTGAGTGTTTAACGAGCATGACAAAGACACAAAGTACGCTCGGAATCTTTTTCATGTTTGGGTCCAGAGCACGAAAAAGAGAAACCTAAGCTCATACCGAGTGTTCCTTTTCCGTAAATTTAGTCCCTCAGGTCCGGAAAAGTGATAAACCTATACCTGAGAATACTCTTCTCAATTCTGAAGAAAAGAGAGTGATCGTATTATTCCACATGGTCCGAGAAAGAGATAACCTACCACCAATGTGGATGCCCATTCACATATTCTTAACGAGCCTGAATGTACAAGTTTACTCGGCAGTCAAGTCTATTTTGAAGGAGTCAGACCTGGGCCTAAAGAAACTCCATAGGGCGGGGAGTCCTATAAAGGGATATCTTATAAAGAGAGATTCAGAAGAAGCTCTATTTGGCGTGAAAAATAGATATGAGGAAACCCCTGGGCCTGAAACAGTGACAAAAATGAGTACCAAAGGATGGCAAAGGCATATAAGTATGATACTCATGAAATAGGGATCCTAGCCACGGAAGAACAATGGTAGAGACAAGGGACTAATGGCTTAAAATACCATAGTCCGTGGAAAAATGTTGCATACTAAGGTTAATGTGGAGTGATAAGTTTCCAACGTGTGTTGGGAAGAGCAAAAACCACCCTATAGAAGCATCAACACTTTGAAATAGTTAGTAAACCTATTCCAAGGCACAAAAAGGGATGGTATTAATCAATTGACGTTTCAAACTATAGAAAAAACCCACTTTACGAAATAATTTTTCTATAAATAGTTTGAAAAACAAAACATTTCTCACCATTGCACTTTTTGAACCAAAAAGGAAAGTTTTACCCTCTAACTTTGATCACTCATTGTGGACAATTGGACCGGTGGAATTCAGATCCGTCAGTGTCAGGTAAATCTACACCCTGTGCTCTTTAATTTCATCCAAACAAATTTTAGAATTAATGGTCAATTCAATTTAATTCATCAATATAAAAATGGTAAAATGTATGTGTGGGTTGCTGCATAGGAAAGCCGTGCATATGCGTTTGATGCACGAGTTGCTACATAGGGAAGCCGCGCATGGCTCGCGAGCTGTCCCAATAGACAGTCGCGCATACTACGCCATAGCTAAAAGCTTTAAAAATAGGTCCAATTTTGAAATTTTGATGATGAATTACTGAATCACACTATGTGTTTTTTGTCAGGAAAATATGGTGCTGGAGTGGAGGGAGAGGGAACATGAGATGATGGACCAAGCGGCTCTCCAAATCCCGCCTACTATCCAAACATTGTGGAATAGTGGGTTATTCAAGTTTTTCTGCACATCACCCATGCGGGCCAATGTCCGCATATTAGATTTCTTGGTCAGTTATTGGGACCATGACCTGGGGATGTTCAACATCCAAGGTGATACTTTGGAGCTTACCGGATTATCACATCGGGGAGCACCGGTGAACCTGGAGGGC
The DNA here is from genome assembly GCA_001517045.1 of Pseudotsuga menziesii. Lineage (NCBI taxonomy): Eukaryota > Viridiplantae > Streptophyta > Pinopsida > Pinales > Pinaceae > Pseudotsuga > Pseudotsuga menziesii. The sequence goes on along the minus strand of LPNX011038436.1, from coordinate 272,311 downwards.
ACTGGCAGGGGTGGTGACCCCTTGAGTGTCCAGAACTATGTTGACGTATTCTGCAGGCCAGGTACTCAAAAGAAGGGCAGTAGCATTCTCATCGCAGACATACAGGACTTTACGCTATAGGTATTGACCAGCACTATTGTTAGACTTTCAGGGTCATCAGGACTACATCATGCCACCAGGACTCAGATGAGAGTGGTGGTTGACAGCTTTAGAGGCATACTCTTTGATTGGTGTACAGGGATTGCCCCCATCATGAGGAGGCAATTGTCCGACTGTAGAAGGGGGAGACGGAAGAACTTTAGTTATGCTAGTATCTTGGTTTCGTTCTTCTTTGAGAGGGTGCCAGCTATGAGCCCTGCGGTGCCATTATAGGTCAGACA
>LPNX011038436.1:163088-250651 GCA_001517045.1 Pseudotsuga menziesii | reverse complement strand
AATTTAGATCCCCACCAAAGATAATCTTGGTACAAATAGTACTCATAAACTCCAGGAGATTGTTCCAGAACCCTTCCCTCTCAACATAAGGTCCATAAATTAAGAAAAAAAATATCCAATTGAAGTTCAGTAGAATAGAGAGTAACACATAATCCCAACTCTAATGCCTAGGAATTCAGGAAAAGAAAAACACGATTTCTCCAACCCACAAGCAATCCCCCTTATTTGCCTTTAGCATCCACAGAAAAAAAAAAGTCCATCTAGGTAATAATAGTTCGATATTNTGAAGTTCAGTAGAATAGAGAGTAACACATAATCCCAACTCTAATGCCTAGGAATTCAGGAAAAGAAAAACACGATTTCTCCAACCCACAAGCAATCCCCCTTATTTTCCTTTAGCATCCACAGAAAAAAAAAAGTCCATCTAGGTAATAATAGTTCCATATTACCAGCAAATAGCACCCCATCACCCATAGTTTCTTGTAAAAACAGAACATCAACAGACTGATCAGACACCAGCGTACAGATAGCTAGTTTTTTAGGTTTACTAGCAAAACCCCTACAATTAAGAGTCATAACTATCATAAAGTAACCTTACAATGGGCATCCACTTCTCTAAGTGCCCCAAAAAATTCAAAATGATCAGTACCTATGACAGACTCAACCAAATTGGTAGGAGTCAAAGGTCTCCTAAAACTAGTAAAAGAGACCGAATCCAACAAAACCTTTGAACTAGATCTAAGAAAGTAACCAAACCCCGATCCTTTAAAAACCTTAACAGGGGAAATAAACCCTAATTCCTTAATGCTAGATTCTCCCAAAGTAAAGTNATCCAACAAAACCTTTGAACTAGATCTAAGAAAGTAACCAAACCCCGATCCTTTAAAAACCTTAACAGGGGAAATAAACCCTAATTCCTTAATGCTAGATTCTCCCAAATTAAAGTTATCCAAATGTTCCACTCCTGCCTCCATAATTTTACTAAGAATAGTACCCTCCTCAAAATCAACCAATGAATTCAGTCTCAAAGGTTTAAGTGATGAAACACAGATCTCCTCACCATTAGATTCAAAATTTTCAACACAATTATCAGAAATCATAGGCAATATAACAATTTGCAACATGTTTTGATGACTCACACACACAAAATATATATATATATNAAAATCAACCAATGAATTCAGTCTCAAAGGTTTAAGTGATGAAACACAGATCTCCTCACCATTAGATTCAAAATTTTCAACACAATTATCAGAAATCATAGGCAATATAACATTATCAGCACAATTAACAGATTCCAAAGGAGGAATACCTTCTCGGGATAGCTGGGGAGAAACTAGTTCAGCAGGAATTTCATATTTCTTAATTTGCCAAACAAATTTGGACTTGGGAACAGTGGCTAAACGCTTTTTCAAAAAAGGTAAATGACAATGGGCTAGCAGATGTCCATAATGGTGACAACAATTACATCGAAAGGGAAACCCTACATAATCTAAGGGCTGAGTGAAAACAGTCTCTCCTTTTTGAATGGAAATATCTTCAACAAGGCCATTATGCAAATCTAAAAGGACCAAAACTTTCCCCAGATAGCAAATACCATTCTCTAAAAAAGACAAATCAGCCTCAAGAAAAATCCCAAGTGCATTACCAATAATCTTAAAAAAATCCACAGACCATAACTTGAAAGGCAAATTGGGAAGTTTAACCCATATGGGTATAGAGTCATACCTCTCAATACGAGGATCAAAAAGAGGCGTCCATCGCTTGAGGAAGAGTCCCAAGTTCTCCCATTTCCAAACACCTTTCAGAATGATAGCCAATTAGATTCTGAAACTTGAAAGCCAACCATCCCCGAGGAAGTATAAAAATTTTCGGATAGAGACTAACCACCCGTAGCCAAGAATCAGATACCCAACTATGTAAACCATCACCAAACCTACCCACGAGTGTGAGAGCATTGGTAAGACGATCTTATTCAATGGAACATCCTCACCCACCACCAGAAGCAAGGGTTTATCCATTTTACACACACATTTACTGATTCTCTTTCCAGTACCCTTCTTCGAAACAAAGTGCTGATGCAACACATCCCTGTTATCAACCCCAATAGGAACAGAACCCCTGTAGCCATCAACAGGTACCTCATCTTCCAAGAAATCCAATTGAGAGGGTTTTCTATAGGTAGGAGGGTTCAAAGAATAGTCAACACCAGAATTTTCCTACATAGAATCATCCACCAAACCTAAAGATGGAGAAACAACAGGAGAGAGTCCAAACTTTCTTGAAGTAGATAAGTCTCTCCCATCCCCCATTAAGAATCTTCCATCAATTACATTATCCAAAAGAATACCCGAGTCCGTCACTTTCTCAAAAGAACAACCATTAAAAGAAAAATTAGAAAGATTCTCCAAATCAGACAACCTCTCCACCAACAGAGACTGTGAAATCAAACATTCCTCATAAACCCTCAAAGGGACCACCCTTGAGGAGTTGAAAACCTAGTTATTATGAGGAGAATGCGCTAAGGCTTCAACCTACTGCAAAGACATCTCATGAGATTCACAGAGAAAAAAAATACAACCCTTACACCTAAATCCCTAGAATGGAAACATAAGGCAAAATCAGCATCAAACCTTACGAATCATAAAACCACCAACTTGTAGTGAATCAGACAATGCCCAAGGTCTGAAAGGAGGAAGTTCTCCACAAAAAATCCCCCAGTAGTTCTCCAAAAAAAAAAAGACATGGCTGGCCTCCAATGCCAACGGGATCACAAAGCTCCAAGATATAAGAAATGGGAGAGGGTTATTACCAAGAAAGCATACCCAAGAAGTCTGCACTCAAAATCCCAAGTTTAACTAGGAGGAAATCAGCAAAAGTTGCTTCGACCAATTGAAACCACATGAAAACATAGTTCAGACAGTAAATCATCCCGATGCCAGCACCGAAGAAAAACTGCATTCCAACACCATACCAATAATCCAGCAATCAGCACTGAAATAACTCCAAATGAAATCAGGAAAGTAGACCCAATAAATCAACACTCTAATTCCCAAGAGTAACCAGGAAAAAACCAGCAAAGGTTGCATCCGCCAAATGAAAAATAAAAACACAGTTCGGGCAGTAAAACATCCCGACACCAACACCAAGGAAATTGATTAATCTCCCATCAATGCCAAGATCTTCCAAAAATCATGTCAATACAGAAAACCTCCAAGTGTAATCCCGTACCCACAAGAAAATTAAATCAAACCGAAGTCAACATAAATGCTGTCCTACTCCAATCCAGATGTCCACCAATCATCGCCCAAATTCACCAGATGTATGTACTATGCAAAGTCACTTTCGTCCTCCAAATCGCACCCGACCACCAAGTGTACATTCTGTAATAAAGTCGCATAGGCCTTCAAGATCCTTTATCCAACGGCTAATCGAGCTCTATGGAACATGATCAACAAGACATTTTTTTCCAAATACATAAAATATATGTGATACCACCTAAGTAGTAATTAGAAAACTTGAAATTTAAACTTAACCTAATACGAGCAACACCTATTAAACCTTCATTAAAAGTAGGCATTTAACCCACTATACTACACATTGTTCTTCATGCAACATTGACAACTATATAAGAAAATTTGACACATTGTTCTTCATGCAACATTTCCAACTATATAAGAAAACTTCACCAGTCATTCAAAATGTATGTAGCACATCGTGTTTAACATTTACTACCATATAAGAAAATTTTACAAGTCATTCAAAATTGGAACACTCTACCATGCTATATGGAAAGACGTAATGTAAACATAAATACTCGGAATATATACTTTACACCAAAGCCATGGCTGCTAAATTGTAAGAATTGTAAATATATAATTTAAAATAGCCTAAAAATATGGCAATATGACAATTTGAGTTGGAAAATTTTTTCAACCAAGATTTTGAAAAAAATTATAGGAATTTTTCAAACTCCTAGTTTCAGTTGTCAAATTTTGGAATTTTTTGAGGTGCTGAATCCATTTCTACCATCAAAATCCAAATTAAAACACAATTAAATTTCAATTTTGCAAAATAAAAAAGTCCGATTCCAACAAGAAAATGACCATCCAATCCAAATGGTTTTAGACGTCTCCATTATTGAATAGTCTACTTTATTTTCTTTCTTATTTTGTCTCATTCATTTAGCTCTCCATTTTCTCTTACACACTAATACTAAAAAATAATATCAGTATTATTGAGTAATCTACTTTACTTTATTATTTTATTCCATCTCATTCATTTCACTCTCCATTTTCTCTTACACACCAATACCAACAATGCTGAAACAAAGTTGACAAACCACTTTTATTATTGATAATTACAACTTATACTAGAAAAAGAATATATATATATATATATATATATATATATTATATATTGTGCATCACCTGACCTCTATACTATCCTAATAATCTATACTATCCTAAATGATGTTGGAAATATTAATTACTCGTTGATCCATATCAGAGCTCAATCGACTTTGCCAAAGTCCGTACCAGTTCAATTTCTGTCAGACAGTCTCACAAGATTAAGAGTTAACGTCTCTCATATATAAACCAATCGAATTAAATTTCTGAAGATAATTTTTTAGCTAGATAGTTATTATAGTCTTTAATGTTAAGTCAGTGGGTTCACGGAGAAGCAAATTTTAGTTTGCCTATATATAGAAGAAGAAGATTGTAAATCAAAGAGAGAATTTTGAGAGAATAGAGTTGAAGCTCAAGCTTCTGTGTGTTTGAAAGTGTTGAGAGTCGAAGCTCTGTAAAAGGTATCCTTGTAAATTTCCAAGTTTGTATTTACGGAAAATAGTTCTTTGTTATGTCTCGACAATTTTTATAAATCTATTGTTATGGTTAAATGCATGTTTTATTTAGCTGCACATTCTCTCCAGAATTACTTGAGTAAATATTTTTTACATTTATAGGTTAAGTGAAAGTAACATAGAATCCATAAACATTTCACTGAGTAAAAATTAGTTTTTACGACAGAGTGGTCGACACAAGTTTTCCTAAATATTTGGTTATATTATTTTGTAAATCTGTCGAATTCTTGTTGTGTCGATTTTCACTCCAAGTTACCGGTCAGTGAAAAGTTTTTATTTTATTTTATAAGTCTTTAGAATAATAAATCTCCTTTGTAAACGTTCGACTAAAGTGAACCGGTCAAAGTCAGTCGGTTGAAGTAAAACCTCTCGAGGTAAGTCGATCAAAGTAAAACCTGTCGAGGTAAGTCAATCGAAGTAAAATCTATTGAGTAAGTCAGTCAAGGTAAAACAAATGAGTAAGTATTGTTGAGGTAAAAAGGTGTTGGGTTGAAAGTTCATCCAAAAGTGGTTTATTGAAAACAAAAATTATTAAAATATGTTGGTCAAGATTAATTTGTCGAAATTCGACTTGTCTAGTCGAAGTTAGACAAGTTTTACTCGATGAGTAAAAAGAGGTCGAGTCTCGACAAGAAATTTAAATTTTATAACTGAGCGGTAACTCAAGCTTAGCCATCTCATTCTTAGTCTCCCAATATCTAGTATCAGAGTGGTTTTAGGAAAGAAACCTTGTCTTTAAAAAATGGGAAAAAGTAATTTCCTAAGGAAATTAAAAATGGCTTCCACTTATGGTTCACACATGTCGAGTTTACAAACTCCAATTTTTACAGGAAAGAATTAATGAGTATTGGTATCTAACAATGAAGGCTTTGTTCAAAGGTCAAGATGTCTAGGAGATAGTTCAAAATGGTTATGCAGGACCAGTAGATCAAGCGGCATATAACAATCTCATACAAGCTGAGAAAGATGCACTGAAGGAACATAGGAAGAAAGACAAAAAAACTATGTTCTACATACACCAAGCCATGCATGAAAGCATATTCCCAAGAGTAGCAGTAACAATTACCGCTAAGCAGGCATGGGACATATTGGATATTGCATATCAAGGCTTGGGAAAGGTAAAGACTTCCAAGTTTCATATTCCGAGAAGATATTTTGAATCTTTGTCAATTAAATATATAGAGTCATTAGACTCATTCTACACCAGATTCGTTGGTTTGATAAATCAACTGAAATATCATGGAGAAAACATAGAAGACAGAAGAGTTATTTAAAAATTTCTTAGAAGTATTCCCCCAACATTTGAATCCTTGGTTGTGACCTTGGAAGAAAAAAAATACATGCTGGTGTTTACCATTAATGAGTTACAAGCCTCACTCATCAATCACAAACATATAATTAATAAATCAAGTACATCATTGGAAGGTGCATTTGCAGCACAATCATCCATAAGATGTGGTAGAGGTGGTGGGAGAAACAACCCTAGAGGAAAAGTAAGAAGTTCTTCCAGAGGAGGGCATGGCAACAACTCTGCGAATGTCGTTGGTAGAGGACAGAATCAAAACCCAAGTCAGGCAAGTGGTCACAGGTTTGATAAATAAAAAATTCAATGTCATTAATGTAAGAAATCTGGTCATTATGCATATGAATGTAGAAAGAAACAATATCACCAAGGAAGGGAAATCCCAAATTATTCAACCAACACCAACACTCCTTCGAGTGCAATGTTAATGGCATGTGCACCTCCAATTGAATGCAATACTGTCCAAAAAATTCTGCATGACATATGGTACTTAGATTTAGGTTGCAACTATCATATGACTAGTAGTTTAAATTTGTTTTCCAGTCTAGATAAATCAGTTCAAACTGATTTCACACTTGGAAATAATGTCCAAGTCACTATTTTGGGAAAAGGTATTGTTGGTATTCTAACCAAACAAAGGGAAAGTAAGCCTTATGCCTGATGGCTATCATGTCGAAGGTTTGAAACACAATTTGTTGAGCATTGGACAACTGATACAAAAATTTTACAGAGTCTACATAGAAGATAATCACTGTGTGATTAAAGACATGCATTCAAGCAACCAACTGATAGCAAAAGTGCCAATGAAAAGAAATCACTTGTTTCCATTGAGGATAGTTCTAGACATGAAAGGAAATACAAATACAAGAGATGCATTCAAGCCAGAAAAAAAAGAAGCAGACATACATAGCGACAAGAAAGAAAATGGCATCACTGAAATTCAAGCAGTGTTTCAAACAAAAGTTCAGGATGATTCTTGACTGTGGAATTTCATATTTGGACATCTAAATTTTTGTGTGATGAAGCTACTACACATAGAATATGGTGAAATGATTTCCATTGATCAACAAACCAGAGAGAGTTTGTGAAGGATGTATTTTTGGCAAGCAACATAGAGATACTTTTTCAGTCAGAAAGTCATATAGATAAAACACACCACTTGAGATTGTGCACTCAGATATTTGTGGTCCAATGCAAACATCATCCATTGGTGGCTGCAATTATTTCCTTAATTTTATTGATGACTACTCAAGAAAAACATGTGTATATTTTATAAAACATAAATCTAATGTATTTAGTAATTTTCAGCAGTTCAAGGCACTCACGAAGAACTAGAATGGACACCACATCAAAATATTAAGGATAGACAGAGGTGATGAATATGTCTCGAATTAATTCCTAGATTTCTACAAGATCCATGGCATACAAAAGAAATTCACTACACAATATACACCTCAGCAGAACTACATCGCATAAAGAAAGAACATAACCATTATAGAGATGGCGCACATCATAATGGCAGCCAAGCATTTGTCAAATGAATATTGGGTTGTATCAGTTGCAACTGTTGTATATATCATGAACTGGTGTCTAACAAAGAGTGTGAAGAACAAAGTTCTTCAAGAATCATGGACATGTATGAATCATAGTGTTTCTTATTTAAACATTTTTGGTTGTGTCGCATATGCTCATGATCCAGATGAGATAAGGAAGAAATTAGACAAGAAGGAACATAAATGTATTTTTGTTGGTTACTCTGAAGACACAAAAGCATACAAGTTGTATGATCTTGTCACAAGGAAAGTGATCATTAGTCGTGATGTTCAATTTATCGAAAATGAATCATGGGATGGAACCATCGAGAATAATGTCAAGATTTTGTTGAATGTCGACCATGATGACATGGCAGAGGAATTGGTTAAAACACCACATGTAAATCAAAATGTCACAGCACCGTAGACTCCCATGACACCGTGACATGGTTCAGCACAAGGAACACCAACACAAGTCACAACTCAAGCTACGCCAACAAGAACACCAAGAGGACAACAAACTCCATCAAGCAATTTGTCGAGGTCGAGATCGACATATCCACTGAGGAAAAGAAGTCTACGAGGAATATATGAATTTGGTACGCCAAATTCATTCTCTCTCTTTGCATTATTTTCTCAAGTAAACGATCATCTAACTTTTGAAGAAGCCGTCAAAGAACCAGTATGGGCACAATCCATGGATGAAGAAATAGAATGCATTGAGAAGAATCAAACATGGGAGTTGGTAGAAATACCAAAAGATAAGGATGTAATCAGTGTCGAATGAATTTACAAAACAAAGAAAGATGTTGATGGGAATGTACACAAGCACAAGGAAAGAATGGTCACAAGAGGGTTCACATAATATCCCGACATATGCTTCAATGAAACATTTGCACTTGTCACATGCATGGATACAATCAGAACAATTTTGGCCATTGATGCACCAAAAAAATGGCATGTTTATCAAATGGATGTTAAATCAGCATTCATGAATGGTTATCGAGAAGAATAAGTGTATGTGGAAAAACCACAAGGATATGAAGTTATAGGTCAAGAGCACAAAGTGTACAAGATGAAAAATCCACTCTACGGTTTGAAGCAAGCTCCTAGAGCTTGGTGTAGTCGTAATTATTCCTATCTCACCGAAAATGGATTTCACAGAAGTGAAAGTGAACCAATGTTGTACACCAAATTTAATGAGCAAGGTAACATGTTAATTGTCTTCCAGCACGTAGATGATTTAATATTTACTGGTGACTTTGGCATAAAGGATTTTATAATAGTCATGGAAAGTGAATTTGAAATGACTGATTTGGGGCTTATGAACTTTTTTCTCGGCATTGAAGTCCGGCAATCTGAAAGTGGTATGTTTATATCACAATCAAAATATGCAAGTGCGGTTTTGAAAAGATTTAACATGTTTAATTGTAAGACAACCCCAACATCAATAATAACAAGTTTAAAATTGAGCACGGATGATGATGGATCAACTGTAGATCCTATGTTATTTAAAAGGCTTGTTGGTAGCCTTATGTATTTAACAACAAAAATACCATACATCATGTATGGAGTAAGTATGATCTCAAGAATCATGGAGTCACCAAAATACTCTCACTTGAAAGCATGCAAAATAATTCTAAGGTATGTAAGTGGCACAAAGGACCTTGGAATAATGTATTCAACCACAAAAAAATTTGAACTCATTGGATACACTGACAATGACAATCATGGAGGAAACACAAATGAAAGAAAATCACATCTGGGTACACATTTCATTCTAGTATAGGTGTTGTGTTGTGGGATTCAAATAAACAACCCATTGTAACTCTGTCTTCAACAAAAGTAGAGTATGTTGCAGCAACAAAGCGTTGCATGTCAAGTCATTTGGATGCAGAGAATTTTGAAAGACCTATCGCAAAACAAACAAGAACCAACAACCATTTTCTGTGACAACAATTCATCCATTGCATTATCTAAGAATCATGTGTTCCACAAGAGAACAATGCACATCGACACAAGGTTTCATTTCATAAGAGAGTTGGTGAACAACAAATAAATTTGTTTAGAATTTTGCAGGTTTGAAGATCAACTTGTAGACATATTTACAAAACCGTTGGCAAGGGATACATTCCAGTATTTGCAAACTTATCTTGGAATGACAAGTTCTGCACAATGAACTATGTCATGCACAGAGAACGATTAAAGCTCTGAAACATTTTGTAATATTTTGTTTTAAGATCCCCATATTCTCATAATTAAGGGGGAATGTTAGAAATATTAATTAATTGTTGATCCGTATCATATCTCAGCCGACTCTATCAGAGTCTGTATCAGTTTAGTTTCTGTCAAACAGACTGACAAGATGAAGAGTTCACGTCTCTCATATATAAACCAATCGAATTAAATTTCTGAAGCTAAGTTTTTAGGTAGATTGTTATTACAATATTTAATGTTAAGTCAATGGATTCACAGAGAAACAAATTTCAGTTTGCCTATATATAGAAGAAGAAGATTGTAAATCAAAGAGATAATTTTAAGAGAATAGAGTTGAAGTTCAAGCGTCTATGTGTTTGAAAGTGTCGAGACACGAAGCTCTCTAAAAGGTGAAACATCCTTGTAAATTTCCAAGTTTGTATTTATGGAAAATAGTTCGCTGTTATGTCCCAACAAGTTTTATAAATCTATTTTTATGGTTAAATGCATACCAAGTAAAAGTTATTTTTTACCACAAAGTGGTCGACATAAGTCTTCTTGAATATTTGGATATATGATTTTGTAAATTTGTCGAATTATTGTTGTGTCGAGTTTTACTCCAAGTTTGATTTTTTTTATATGTCTTTAGACTAATAAATCTCCTTTGTAAAAGTTCAACTAAAGTGAACCGGCCGAAGTAAAATCTGTCGATGTAAGTTAAAACCTATCGAGGTAAGTCGGTTGAAGTAAAATCAGTTGGGTAAGTCGACCAAGTTAAAACTGAAGAGTAAGTATTGTTGAGATAAAAAGGTGTCAGGTCTAAAGATCAACCAAAAGTAGTGTATTGAAAAAAAAAAACTTGTCAAAATATTTTGGTCTAGTTTAATTTTTCAAAATTTGACTTGTCTAGTTGAAGTTAACAAGTTTTACTCGACCAGTAAAAACAAGTTGAGTCTTGACAAGAAATTTAAATTTTATAATTGAGTGATAACTCAAGCTTAGTCATCTCAGTCTTAGTCTCCCCAAAAATGATTAGGAAACTTTTTCCTACATGAAGATTCCGACCTCATACTATTTTGATAAATTTCCTAAATTTCCATTGATAATGGTGAGCATGTAGTAACATGAAGGAGCCACCAGTACACTCGATGGAGCTATCAACCCAAGGAAATACCTGCCCCTTTCCCCTTCACAATGGGAGTGGGCATGATTGCAAGAGAGAGCATTCTCTAGTTAATGGATTGTGAAGGGAGGGACATATGCATGAAAATTTATGTTCTTACTTGGCCTCCTCGTAAAAGAAACATGAACAATGAATTTTAACCCATATTTGATTTCCTTAGTTGAAATGGAATTGATGTTCACATTCACCCTCTTAGGATCGTAATGGGGATCCACATAGTATGCAATGTATACTTCTGCTCTCAACTCACTGGGAAATGACACGTCTGAGAAACAATATCCATAGTGTGAGTTGATCCAAGCAAATAAAACAAGCCCATCGTGTAGACTTAGGAAGTGAAACGATACATTATGGGGATGTTGCTGGGAACCAAAACTCTCAACCTATTGCTCGTTGCTTCTCTGTATGTGTAGAGGAACAAATTTTCTTCCTTTAGAAACTTTGAATTTTGCATAAATTTACATTGTTCACATTCAATTTTAGTAAAATGTTGCTTAAACTGTTCACATTCACATTTTCTCTTCCTTGAAAAGGCCATAGGTACAAGGTATGTTGAAGGCTTGTACAAAAAAGAGACACTAATTACAAAGAAAATAGAGATTGATTTTCTATATACCTTCCCTTAAACTGAGTACCTATATGTTGTAACACAATATCACTAAAAAAAAGGAAGCGAACAAGGATTTAAAATCAGTCTACTACTTTCCATCATGACAGGAAAAGAAGTAAAACAAGGAATATGTTCCTTTCTATTTCTAATGTTAATGATGGAAGACAAACTTGTATTCAATGAATGAAAGAAGGAAACATAGTGTGGAGTTAATTGGAAATGTATTGCATCCACCAATTACAGGGAAAAACAGGACAAAGTGTAAGATGCAGGCTACAATAGAACGAGGCATTGAATAATTCCATATTTAACTCTGAACAACGAAAATAAGAAAGTGACAAACCCAACATCCAGAAGATGCAGTGGGTAACCAAGAATCCCTTCAGTTTCAATAAAAGGAAGAGAAGAAATAAGTCCACTGAACCTATGCATCCTCCGCCTGTGTATGAAAAAGATAACCAGAATGTTGAAGATGATGGTCAGAAGTGTGCAGGAAAATATAGTGAAGAAACGGTTTTGAGCATTCCCAGAGGAGCAGTGGTGCACTTGGTGGAGGCCGGAGAAGACATGTTATGCAACAAAGTCCTAGATATAACATAAAAAGAGCATAAATAGATAATAAGAGAGTAATCCATGCCTAAAAAATTAAAAAACTAAAAAATATCCTCTTCGAGGGAGGAACCTCCTTACACAGTGTACTAAGTACACAAGACAAGGTAAGATACTATGATGACTAAAATGAGAATATTTCCTTCCAATATATAGGAGATAAAGGTGTACAATAACAACTAATAAACCCACTAATAGACCCATGCCTACATAATAATAAGTAATGCACCACAATATAAGGGGTAATGCGCCACACTATATGGTGTAATGTGTCATCATTAAGGGCTTAAGATACCCCTCCCATTCAAAAATATTTGTCCTCAATGTTGAAGTGATTTTGGATGTTGTTGTATAAAGGACTCATCTTCCCATGTTGAATCTTCTATAGGTAAGTTCTTGCATTTAATGAGAGACTCTGAAATTGATCGAATTTGAAGATATCTATTTCATATTTCAGTAATTTCTTTAGGATCCAAGATGATTTTTCCTTCCTCATCAAGTTTGGGTAATATCATTTGAACTGGTATCTTGTCACCAATTACCTTCTTTAAACATGAAACATTGAAAACTGGATGGACTCATGAAGATGCAGGTAGTTCCAATTTGTAGGCCATACTAGCAATATTTTGTAACACCTTATAGGGACCATAGTATTTAGGTGATCATTTATTATCCTTCTTGGTGTTCTTCAGGGACATCTGTTTGTATGGTTGTAGTATTAAAAACAACCAATCCCCAACATTAAAGCTTCGTTCACTACAGTGTCGATCTGCTTGTTGTTTCATTCAATTTTGTGCTAGATTCAGGTTTTCCTTTAAGATTTGAAGAACTTGTTGTTGATGATCCATGTGGTCTTCCACTGCTTGAACCTTAGAGTCTCTTAGTGAATATGTGATGGATGGTGGATGGTAGCCATATTGTTCTATAAATGGGGTCCTTTCTGATGATGTATGGAAGGAAGTATTATACCACCATTCTGCCAAGGGTAACCACTTGACCCATTCTATTTGTTTATTAGCTGCAAAACATCGAAGATACCCTTCCAAACATTTGTTTACTATATATGTTTTTCCATTATATTGAGGGTGATAAGATGAGCTATGAGCCAGTTGAGTACCCAAACAAGAAAATAATTTGGTCCAAAAAATTCCATTGAAAATTGGATCCCTGTCATGTACTATAATATTTGGAGTACCATGTATTTTTTGTACTGTATCCATAAAATAATTGGTGACTGTGCTTGCTTTGAAGGGGTGAGATAATGCAAAAAAGTCTGAATATTTAGTAAGTCTATCAACAACCACCATGATGACACTCTTTCCTTCATACTTTGGTAAACCTGTGATAAAATCCATCGAGACCTCTGTCCACCTTTAGCTTGGAATGGAAAGTGGTTGTAGGAGACCAGGGTTCTTAAGTGTTTCCACTTTATTTTGTCAGCAAACCAAACATTCTACCACAAATTTTGAAATTCAGTTTTAAGACCATCGCAAAAAATATTTCTTTACCTTGTGGTAGGTTTTTAAGAAACCTAAGTGCCCTCCAATTGGTGAAGAGTGGAATTCAGAAAGTACCTTTTTCTTGAGCTCGGAACTCTTACCAAGATACAAGAGACCCTTGTACCATATCAAGTCATATTTCCACCAAAATGTATTAGAGCCACTTAGATCCTAATGCATCGTTTGAATAAATTTCCATATTTTTCGTCATTTTTCCATTCGTGCATTGCTTCGACTATCCAATCTAGTTGCATGATCAAAATAGCATAGAGTAATGCTTCAACATCCTCATAATTCCTGGAGAGTGCATCTGCGACAACATTTGGCTTCCCCTTTTTGTAGATGATTTCAAATTCATATCCCAACATCTTTGTTACCCATTTTTGTTGCTCTTCTGAAGATAGACTTTGTTCCAAGAAGTATTTAACGCTATCATGATCATTTTTAACCTTAAAATGTCTCCCTATAAGGTAGGGGCACCATTTCTTCAAGGCATGTAGTATTGCCAACATTTCCTTCTCATAAATGGGCTTTTTTAAGTTCTTTCCCTTGATTGGATGACTTGTGAAGGCAATAGGGTGTCCTTATGCATTAGTACGGCTCCAATTCCATTTCTTGAAGTATCGTATTCCACAATAAAGGCTTTTGTGAAGTATAGTGTCACCAAAACAGGACCTTTACACATGGCCTCTTAGAGTTGTTTAAAGGCTTGAGTTTCCTCTGGAGTCAAAGAAAATGCATCTTTCTTAAGTAATGATGTTAGAGGTGTTCATTTATTTGTAACTTTAGAATGTATTCACTTATATATTTCTTATTGTATTTCATTATACCCTGACAGAGATGTTCGTTCCTCCGATCGGGAGAGTCATTAATATAATAAAGTCATGTAAAGTCATTGAGGTTAACCCTTCGTTGTAATTAGGGGCAATAGACCCCACATTTAAGTTATATTAGGGTTATTAGACTCTCCTAGAGAATTCAGCCCTGTATGGTAATTATCAAGTGGAAATTAAGTAAAAATAGAGAGTGAGACTCTCTATTTGAAACACACACTCACTCAACATTAGCTCATGAGTGAGAGAGGAGTATCTTGCACAAGTGAGAGAAAGAACAACTGTCGGAGATCATGTTTGTATCTTTGGGTTTTACTTTTTCTATTGGTCTCATTCTATCTCTGAGGAAGTTACAGATTTTTCTCCTTTATGGTTTCCCCGAGGAAAATTCTTTGTGTCTCTTGTCTCTTATGATTATTGTCGTGCATGTTATTCTCTCAGATAAGATCCTAGATCATATTGATTAAATGATAAAAATATAACATGGTATCAAAGCTAACCTAAGAAGAAGACACTGTGCAGTTACAAAATCTAGGGCTTCTTACTTTTTGGATCTCTCTCCACAAATCATCAACAAAAGGAGGCTAGGCTAACTCTCCATTGAAGGGTGCGTCTTTTTGTCGAAGCATAATCTGATTTCGAGCATTTTTAGTTTTTGACCTATCACTACTGCAAGAAATTAGGGAATTTTATAGAAGTGGAATTTTTTAGTGAGCCCAACATAGGATTTCTCTCCTCCTCAAAATTGAAATTTAGAGGCTAAGATCGAATTTTTTGGTTGGGTAGAACTATAGGAAAGTCAAACCCTAATTTAACCCTAGACTAGAAAATCAGCACTGCAAAAAATCAACTCCATATCCAATTCTGAGCATGGAAGTATAGGATTTCACTTTTTCTTGAAGAAAATGAATTGGACACCTACATAAGTGGAGAGGTTCCAGTTCCATAAGGAGATGAGGCTAAATCCTTACACAAGAAGAACTTGGTCAAGGCCAAGAGAATTATTGTCGATTCTATCAAGGATCACCTTATACCACATGTGTCTTCCCTAAAGACACCTCAAGAGATGTTTGATTCCTTGAACAAGCTATTTGAAGAGAAGAATATAAATCAAAAGATGACTTTGAGAAATCTGTTGAAGAATGTAAAGATCTGGAATGCAGAGACCATACAGTCATACTTTACAAGGGTCTCTCAAATCAAAGAACAACTTGAAGCTGTGGAAGAAGAAATAGAGAATGGATAAATTTTGATGACCGCCTTGAATGGTCTCCCTAGGTCATGGGAATCCTTTATTCAAGGGATTTGTGCTAGAAGAAAGTTAATCACTTTCAGTAGACTGTGCGAGGAATTCTCACAAGAAGAAGCTCTAATAGTAGCTCGAGAAGAAAATATGGGAAATGAAGATCAATCTCTCACAGCACACACCAAGAAAATCAGAAGGGACCACCATCATCTCAAAGGTAAGCATTCTCACCAGAATCAGAGAGATGGCCCTAGAAGATCTAGCAGAGATCTATCTAAATTCAGATGTTATACATGTGATGAGAAAGGACACTTTGCCAGAGATTGTCCTAGAAATAAAGGTGGCTCTCACAAGAAGAAGGACAACAAAAGAAGACATCATGTCCACACTACAGAGGATGATGAACCTCCCAGGAAGAGAATTAAAGAAGAAAGTGAAGATTCTTTAAGTGATGAAGAGTATGTTTTGATTTTTTCCCTCACGGGAACTGTTACACATAGAAGCGATGCTTAGCTAATAAATAGTGGGGCTTCCAAGCATATGACAGGTTTCAAAGAATCCTTTGTGAAAATATCCGAACATGAGTCACCCCACAAAGTGAAACTTGGGGATGACTACCAGTATCCCATAAAAGGTAGTGGTGAAGCTTCCTATAAGCTAGACTCTGGAAAATATATGAAGATGAAGGATGTCTTGTTTGTACCAGGACTAAAGAAGAATCTTCTCTCCAAATCTGCATTGGATGCAAACGGTATGAGGGTTGCATTTGTAGATGGCCAAGTCCTTATGTGGCTAAAGGAAACTTACTATAGATGATACATTAGTGAATAGAGAGCAAGAGGGAGGCTTATACAAATTAAAGGGACAATGAGAACAAGATTTGGTATATGACTCAGTAGAGCCAAGTGAACTTTGGCATAGAAGGCTTGAACATATGCACTATAGGGCACTACCACTTACATGTTGAAGGTCTTCCATAAATACAGGTAAAGCATTAAGGCAGTTGAAAAGGATGTGTGGAGAGAAATAACACAAAGAAGAAATTTCCAAGTAACGAGAGCAAGGAAAAAGGAATCTTGGAAATTGTTCACTCCGATGTCATCCAGTTCATTAAGTGGGTATGTATATTATGTTTCTTTCATTGATGATTTTTATAGGAAGACATGGATACATTTATTGAAAATCAACGATGAAGTATTTAGTAAGTCCAAGGAATTCAAATCCTTGATCGAGAACCACACAGAGAAGAAAATCAATACCTTTTGATAAGACAATAGCGAATAATTCACATCAGATGAATTCAAGGAATTATGCAGAGAGTCAGGGATTAAGATGGAATTGACCACTCCATATAATCCACAATAGAATGGGGTTGCAGAAGGGAAGAACAACAATGGAAATGCTTCATGATCAAGACTCTTCCTATGCATTATGGGCAGAAGCTACTAGGACAGTTGTGTATGTATAGAATCACACTCTGCATAGAGTACTTGAGAACAAGACACCAGAAGAAGTATTCTCTGTCAAGAAACTAGAAGTCATCCATCTTCAAATATTTGGTTTCCTGGTGTACATACACATTCCGAAATAAAAGAGGATGAATTTAGATCCTTCAGGAAAGAAGGGTATATTTGTGGGATATATTGAAAGCTCGAAGGCTTACAGAATACATTTCCTAGAATTCAAGAATATCGAAATTAGTAGGGACGTGACATTTGACGAAGACATAGCTTACAACAAATATAAAAAGAGACCTGTTGAATACCTTGAAGAAACAGAATTACACAAGATCCAAGATACAACAATTAATGAAGCAACTCCAAAATAAGATCGAGAAATGGAAGAACCTCAGGATCCTATAGATCCACCCTGTGAAAATAATTCTTACAAGAGGAAACCAGCATGGGTACGATAGGCTATCCTAGGTGCAAAGAGATATGGTGCTCTAGAAGAAATGCACAGAGAAAGGAAGAGAACTAGGTCCTACTCTAGTTATGTAGCCCTGTTGTGTGACATCATTGATAAAGAACCTTCCAACTATGAAGAAGTGGTAGAAAATAAAGAATGGAAGGATGCTATGATCAACGAGTTCTAGTCAATCATGAAGAATGATGTTTGGAATTTGGTCTCGAGACTAGAAGGGAAGTTTGTTGTGACTTCCAAGTGGAACTACAAGATCAAGCATGTTGTAGATGGTAGCATAGAGAAATATAAAGAAATATTTGTGGCACGTGGCTTCTCCCAGAAGGAAGGGATAGATTGGGAAGAAAATTTTGCACCTGTAGCTAAATACACTTCCATCAGATCAGTACTTTCTTTGGCTACAGTGATGAAATGGAGGATACACTAAATGGATGTCAAGATCGTGTTCTTGAATGGTGTAGTGGAAGAGGAAGTGTATGTGGAGAATCTACTCATATTTGAGACACATGATATGGAGACTCATGTGTGCAAATTGAAGAAGGCCCTGTACGGTTTGAAACAGGAACCCAGGACATTGTACGGTAGGATTGACAGCTTCCTGAATAGTTTGGGCTTTATTAAGAGTAAAGAGGATTCCAAACTTTACTACAAGGTTGAGGAAGGGAACTGAGTGATACTCATATTGTATGTAGATGAATTGTTTGTAACAGGTGAGGATAGATTGATTGCTGACACAAAGAGGAATCTTGTTGTCAAGTTTGAGATGAAGGACTTGGGTATGATGCACTAATTTCTAGGCATGGAGGTGTGGCATAATGTGGATGGAATCTCCCTTGGACAATGGAATTATGCAGTGGAGATCTTGAAGAGGTTTAGGATGATGGACTACAAGGCCATGGCCACACCTATGGCATCAAACCTGAAGCTATTGAGTGATGCTTTATCAGAATCATTTGATGACATGATGTATCGTTAGATGATTGGGTCCTTGATGTACTTGATGAATACAAGACCGACTATTTTCTTTTTTATGAACACATTGAGCCAGTTCCTGATGGATCTGATACATGTTCACCTGATTGCTGCAAAGCATATTCTGAGATACCTAAAGGGTACAATTGATTATGGGCTCAAGTATGAGGTGAATCATAAGGTTAACATGGAGGGTTATGTGGTCTCAGATTGGGCAGGAAATGAAATTGATAGGAAGAGAACTTCGAGGTGTTGCTTCAGTATGGGATCATGTGTGATCTCTTTCTTTAGCAAGAAGCAGTCCTGCGTGGAATCGAGTACAATCGAAGTAGATTATGTCACTGCTTGTTTAGCTAATTGTGAGGTAGTGTGACTGAGGAAGCTACTATCTAACTTGTTTGATCTCCATTTGGATGCTACTTGTACATATTGCGACAACCAGAGATGTGTGAAGTTATTGGAGAACCTAATGTTCCATGAAAATTCGAAGCATATCAAGATCAAGTATCACTATATCATGGATATGGTGCATAGAGGAGTAATGAAGCTCCAGTATGTTTTGACAAACGAGCAGATAGTTGATGTGTTGACCAAGCCGTTAGCCAGAGTCAAGTTTGAGTACTTCAGAAACAATACTAGTGTTCATTTGATTGAGGTTCCATCCAAAGGGACTTGATGAATCCGGAAGATGTAGATACACATGATCCTTTTCGACATGGTGGAAGGTTGGGCCTCCCATGGTCAGATGTAAGTGCAAATCCTTTCTGACATGGTGGTAGGCTGAGCCTCCCATGGTCGGATGCAAGTGCAAAGCCATTCCGACATGGTGGAAAGTTGGGCCTCCCATGGTTAGATGTAAGTGCGTATCCTTTCTGACATGGTGGTGGGCTAGGCCTCCCATGGTCGAATGTAAGTGCAGAGCCTTTTCGACATGATGGAAGGTTGGGCCTCCCATGGTCGGATGTAAGTGCAAAGCCTTTTTGACGTAGTGGCAGACTGGGCTTCCCATGGTCAAATATAAGTGTTGAATATGATGAGACTTACATCCATCATGAAAAAGTGTTGGCACTGTAGATGAAGAACTACATGGAGGCTAGGCCTACATCTAGCATGAAAAAGGGTTGGGTCTGTAGAACTTCCTATGACAAGTAGATTTGAGAGATAGCACCTTTTGCTTGAGATAGCAGTAGCAGTGATAATGATGATACATCTTTGATGATGATCTAGTTTTGATGATGATCTGATAAGGAAGACTTGTGCTAATGAATTATTTCAAGATAATACCTTCCTAGTTAAGAGGGAGTGTTGATGTATTTGTAACTTCGGAATGTATTCACTTGTATATTTCTTATTGTATTTCATTATACCCTGATGGAGATGTTTTTTCCTCTGATCGGGAGAGTCATTAATATAATAAATTCATGTAAATTTATTGAGGTTAACCCTCCATTATAAGTTGGGAAAATAGACCCCACAGTTGAGTTGTATTAGGGTTATTTGACTCTCCTAGAGAAATTGGCCCTGTAGGGTAATTATCAATTGGAAATTAAGTATAAATAGAGAGTGAGACTCTCTATTTGAAACACACACTCACTTAATAGTAGCGCATGAGTGAGACAGGAGTAACTCACACAAGTGAGAGAGAGAGAAACTGTCGGAGATCATCTTTGTATCTTTGGGTTTTAATTTTTCTAGTAGTGCTCATTCTATCTCTCAAGAGCTTGTGGGGTTTTCTCCTTTATGATTTCCTCGAGGAAATTTCTTTGTGTCTCTTGTCTCTTGTGATTATTTTTGTGCATGTTATTCTCTCATATAAGATCCTAGATCATATTGATTAAATGATAAAAATCTAACAAGAGGAGTTGTTATTCTTCCATAGTTCCAAACAAACTTGTGGTAGTACCATGTCAGGCCTAAGAATCCTCGAATGTTCTTCAGGGTTTTGGGAATCAGCCAGTCCATCATGGATTTTTTTTTTAGGGTTTACCTTGACACCTTCATGAGATACAATATGACCTAAATATTCTACCTCCTTTATCCCAAAGAAACATTTTGAGGGTTTTGCATATGGTTTTTTCTCCTTTAGTCGCTGTAGTACCCTGTCAACATGTTGAACATGTTATTCCCAATACTTTCTATAGATTAGAATATCATCAAAGAATACTAGCAAAAATTTTCTAAGGAAAGGCTTGAAAATAGAATTCATCAAACCTTGAAATGTGGAAGGTGCATTTGTTAGACCAAATGGCATGATAAAAAATTCATAGTGACCTTCATGAGTTCTGAATGTGTTTTTTGGGGATGTCTTCATCTTTCATTTGAATATGATGATACCCAGAATGAAGATCCAACTTTGTGAAGGCAACTGCCTCATGTAATTCATCTAACAATTCATCAATGACAGGAATGGTAAACTTACATTTAATGGTGATCTTGTTGATCACTCTATAATCAGCACGCATACACCATGATCCATATGTCTTGGCTACCATTACCACTGGTGTAGAGTAATAACTTTGTCTAGGCCTAATTATGCCAACCTCTAACATTTTAGCCACCATACGCTCAATTTCACTCTTTTGGATATAGCGATATCGGTAAGGTCTATGTTAGGAGGAACACTTCCTGGAATTAAGTGGATAGCATGATCAAAGTTACGAATAGGTGGAATACCTTTGGGAATATCTTCAAATACCCTAGAATACTTATTAATGACCCTTTTGAGATCTAGGGAGATAGGGAAATTTGAGGTTTGAACATATAATGAGCATAATTGTGCAATTATACCTTGATGTCTCTTCTTTAAAAACTTTGTCATACCATTAGAGATTTTCACCTTGCTTAGTTTTCCTGTGATACCATTTAACTCATATTCTTTACCTTCCCATGAAATTTTCATGAATTGTTTTTGAAAATTAAAAGCCATTGTTCCCAATGATTGTAACCATTGGACACCCAAGAAGCCATCAAAAAATCCCATTGGGATATGAATCATTGGACTATTCAATACATATTCCCCCATAGTCAGATTGATATTATGGAATTTCCCTGAGCAATTTATAGTTCCTCCATTTTCAATCATTACTTGAAATTATGGTGCTAGATAAACACAACAATTAAGAAATTTGGTTAATTTACACTAAATGAAATTATGAGTACTACCAAAATCAATTAACATTGTTACCTTATTCTTTTTTATGTATCCTTCTATCTTGAGAGTTTGAGGAGCGTTAATTCCAACCAATGCATGACAAGATATGGTGGGAGTAATTTCTTCTGAAGTAGCCTCTTCTATTTCTTTTGAAGTCACCTCTTCTTGAGATGCTTCCTCTTCTTTTGGTTCTTCCTCTTCACAATCTATGTATAATAATTTCTTCTCGTTGCACTTATGTCGCTTACTATACTTCCTATAATAATTAAAGCATAATCCTTTTGCTCTTATTTCATCTAGTTCATGGGGTGTCAACCTTTGTGGTGGTTTAGAAGAAGGAACATTATTTTCTCTATGTGTGTTGGAGAAGGAATTTATAGTAGTTATTGCCAGATTTTTATTTTCAACCTTCCTTGCCATCATGAAATCCTTCTCTAGTGATGATGGTTCAAAGAGACGCATCTCATGTTGAATGTTATAGTTCAAGGTTCCAATAAAGATATCTAAAATATTATCTTCTGAAATATTCTTCACTCTGAGACTTGGATGTTGAAATTGTTTGACGTGATCTGTATTAAACCTTTTTGCTTGAGATTTACCGACTAACTGAAGAAGGTGTTTCTATTTATATCCCCATAATGTGAAATAAATTATTCAGTGAATATAGAGCAAGAGATAATAGAATCCTTTTTACAATCACAAATCCATTGGTACCATACAAATTGATCAGGTTCTAAATACAAGGATGCAATAATTACCTTTTGCATAGTGGGCACCTAGTGTAGATCAAATAATTGCTCCATCTGAAAAATCCACATGATTGGATCCTTGCCATCAAAATTTCTCATGTCAATCTTGAGGATAAAGTAGTTTCTTGGACCCAAATTGCACCCAGGATGTTGTAGTGAATCAACAACTTTTGAGGACTCCAACTTCCTACTCTTCAATTGTTTTTCAATTTTCTCCAGATGTGACTGGAATAAATCATATTTTTCCTCTGTATCCTCTTCTTGAAAAGATAATTGAGGAATAAAGTTATGTTTGATATCCTTGATAAACTCCTTCAAGTCTTGAAGATATTATTTACTAGCCATCCCTTTGAGATCTTCTTTAATAGCCATCCCTTTTATATCCTCTTTAGTAGCCATCTTCTTTTCCAATTTAGCAAAGTCATCAATTTTCACATTTCCTTTAATCATATCTTCCAACATAGACACTCTAAAAGAAATGTATTCCATTTCCTCGTATGTCAGAGATGAATCCTCTAGGGTTTTGAGTGGAGTGTGATTCTTTACACTTCCTTTTGGTGTCATTTTTAACAATATCACACCCTAGGGCTTACCACAAATATATACTTCTACTAAAATATATTCAAATGCAAAATGACATACCTTTTTAAACCTTGATTGGAATACCTTTTTAGGGTTGACTTGTAATTGAGGTAAAATTTGAATTGTGAATCCTCAGAGTCTGAAACTTCAGCCTGTAGTACCTTGATCTGTCCTCTTTCCAATTTCGTGGGTCTGACCTAATTTGGATGAGCCAACCAAACATTATTGGAAATATACCAAATCTTCTTATTTTTGGCCTATCAAGAAGAGCACATTTGTATTGTATGCCACGTGTCCATTATTTTGTTTCTGTATCTAAAAATTCTACCATAGATACCATGGTCCCACTTATTTCATATTCAACTAGTCTCACTCCATTTGGATCTTGGATTCCTCATATATGACATTTTTACCAAGAAAACATGTTTTGTACTAGCTATAGGACTAGTAAAAAACCCTAGGTTCCTCCGCAGTTATCTCTGAAACTGTAATAAATCAGGATCTGAATTTTGTAATTGAGATTTTTAGGCCTATTTGGAAGTGGGTTTTTAACCTCGGTCTCTGAGTCCTTGTAGAAAAAAATTTGTAGTGAAAGTTCCAAGATGACTCGTTTTGCAGAAGCCAGTCCCAAGGAAAGAGCTCTGCTACCAAATGTTATGCACCAAAGTCCCAGATATAGCATAAAAAGAGAAGAAATAGACAATAAGAGAGTAATCCACACCTTAAAAATTAATAGAAGAGATAAATATCAATCCTCTTCGAGGGAGGAACCTCCTTACACAATGTACCGAGTACACAAGACAAGATAACATACTATGATGACTAAAATGAGAATATCTCCTTCCTATATATAGGAGATAAATGTGTACAATACAAACTAGTAAACCCACTAATAGACCCAAGCCTACATAAATAATATGTAATGCACCACAATATAGGGGGTAATGTGCCACACTCTATGGTGTAATGTGTCATCATTAAGGGCTTAACAAGAATTTAGTGACAACATGCAGTTGGGAGTCGATGAATTTTCCATTGTGAGGCTTGTTCAGGGGAATACAGTAATCACCCACCCTTTTCGTTAAAGTTGAAGATGTGTGTTGGCCTCTCACCAAGGATGAGCCCACCCTTAAACTTGAATCTTATCACTACCTCTTCTCCATTTTCCTCTGTCGGACGAGGATGACGCAGATAAAGAAAAAGAAAAACATATCCCTAAGATACTGAATTAAGGACTAATATTGGAAGACGAAGAGGGATTGGATTTACTGGAGACTTTTCTTCAGCAACACGCGTGTCTGTAGTTTCCTGCAGAGTCTATAGGAAGTTTGTCCAAATTCACACGATCATTAAAAAAATGGTTCATGTGATGGTAAGAACCTGAAGGCTGCGTACTGGCTGCATCGGCACTGAGAGTTGAAGACTATAACAGTGTGTTAGCCAAAGCTATTGATTCGAGGTCGGGGCATATCATCAAGTGATTATATCTCTGTTCCAACACTTACATTTCTAAAGTGTAGAAAGGTGGAGCATCCATCAGAATCTGATTAAGGAAGGGCGATAGAAAAATGGTCGCAACAGTTGATCATCAAAAGAAAAGATTAATTCTAAGATCTGTCCTTGCACAAAGAGAAACATTTGAAGGTGAACGTGAAAAAATTGATCTGATTTGTTATTTTTTTCTCTAGATTTTGTTTTATTCAATGATAATATCGACTCCGAGTAACCCAACACTTATGGTAAAATGTAAATCTGGATATTAAATTTGGCATCGGTATCATGGTATGGAGGGCAAGAATTTGAGGTGATTATCAAATACTATAAAAAAAACTGTCATTATTCTGCTTTAAAATCGTCAAAACAAGTTATAAAGTTGTAAAAAGAATAAAATATTTGACAGATTGTTTTGGCTTCAAATTCCTACACTGATTTTTTTATCTATGTAGGGTTAAAAAACTATCAATGTATGTAGGGTTCAAAAACTGTCAAGGATGATAGAAAAACTGAGCGTGGTTAAAGGTTGGTTAGAAGTTCTTCCGCATGCTACCTGGAGATGTTATTGCTTTCTTAGATGCTTTAAGTATGGAAATATCCCTCCCCTTGCCTTAGAATATTTCTAACTAAATGTTTGGCAGTGGTTGGATGATAATAATAGGGTTTTAAATTCTTAAATGGCATAAATTCTTTTAGAAAAGTAGCACACGGTGTTGGAATTTGGTTTTTATTCTAATCGTCAATTTTTTGAAGTTTTGGTATTTTATATTGCACATCATGATAGGTTTTGTTAAAATTTTATTCTTTATGCCAAAAATTTTATTCTTCAGTAATTAATTTTTGTTAATTGTTTTTCAAAATAATATTGATTTTCTTAACATTTTTATAGTAAAATAAATAAACATAAAAATGATTCTTAAATTTTAAGAAAGTGTGCATACAAAAAGAAAATAAATATCACATCATTGTTTTTGTTTGCAAAATTGATATTATAAAATAAAACAAATACATAATTTGATATTTTTAGCAAATATCATAAATTCTCCTTTCTTTTTCACTATGTCAAATCTCATCAACTCCTTGCCACTACACTTCTGATTTTTCTAGACCTGTGAATGATACATGCATTAATGCATAAGGGTGTTTATTGGCAATTTTGTTCTTATGATATCTTTGATCACATTTTTCTTTGAAATCCCTTGTTTACATTTGGTTATGAACAAATCGGTTGGATTCTCAGAAAATGTACGACCAACGGTAATGAAAAATATTGATGGAGTGTGTAGATATATATAAACTAATCACTCTAGTCAATGTGCGCTGATTCAATATCCACTTGTCAATGAAAGAAAACAATATGTACTTCAGCTCCAAAAGACAAGATGTGTACAGTGTTGCGACTCGCAAGTATAAGGACCAGGCTACTTACGAAGCTACAAGCATTACCTTTGATAATGCTTTCCAAGACTATGTCTCCAACTTTAAGGGCTTCCAGACTTCCACATTCCAACTTCCAACTTCCAACTTTCAAATCATTTAGTTGGTCATTGAGCACTGAAATTTGAACTATGTAGATGCTAATTACACTAGTAAAAAAAATTAAAAATATATATATAGAAAAATCATTGTTAATTGACATTTTTTGGTTTCAGAAAAAATCAAGGAAACTTACAAAATAGAAAGGCAAGGATGATGAAAATAATACTAAATTAATATTTTTCTTTTTAGTGAAAGTATGATTAGAATTTGGAAAGTATAATTTTCTATAATAATAAGATAAAAATATTAATATTACTAATTTACTAGCAGTAACTTATAATAAGGTTTTAGTAATTTTGTCACCCTTAAAAAATAATAGCAATATAATGACGTTTTGAAAATTTTATTGCCCTTCAGTTTAAATGATAAATTTGCCCTTCATAAAAAACAGCTTAACAAGAATTTTAATTGTATTTGACTGTCAAAATGCCTATATGACGGTCATTTTTCCCATCAAATTCCATCATTGGTAGCAGGGAAGGATGTTCTGTTGTTGAGAATAATGTTGACTCTGACTGTCACAGTAGATGAGTAGATGAACCTTTTAACACTTCCAGATATCATTAACATCTAGAGAGTATTCTAGATATCATCGATTTAGTTCATAGGCTTTTGTAGAGTTCCGTAGGAATCTTCAAGAACTCTATGTATTCATATAAATACAAATTTTATGAACATCGAGATATGGCAATGGCCATCCCGGTTTCTTGTTTATGTGTAATCAATGTGTTGTGTATGAAGTGATTTCTTGGTGTATTTTTAAACATGGTATCAGAGCCCAATCGATGCTGGGTTGTATGTAATGAGTTTGCAGTTGTGTTGGGATCAAATGAATTATCGGAAATCATTGTTGATCATTGTGTCGATTATTGCTAATATGAATTTTGCTACACAATCAGAGACATATTACATGAGAAAACACCATTTACAAAAAATATTTAATGTGGTGAAAACCAATAAGTGGAAACATCCATGCATGCAAAGTATTGAATCTCATTAATCAAGAACTAAGAGATTACAATATGGACCTTCAACCTCTGAGACTACAACTACTTTATGTATTCCAACCATGCACTATATACTTCATGAAATAAGTTACATGAGTAAACCGCTGTCGGTTATGCCCATTATGAAAACTTCCTGTAAACACATTAGTTTAATTGTCATTATTAACTTAACAACAAAAATTTATAATACTTTGCCCAAAAATATTTATCACTTTTTTTTCAAACCAAGAGAAGTTACACACCATCGTAACTTCTCTAATAATACTGGTTTTATAAACATATCTACACAATTTTCTTGAGTATGAACCTTTTTCAGATCTACTCCACCTTCGCCAATGGCTTGTCTTACAAAATGATACTTTACATCAGTATGTTTAGTATTACTATGATAAACATGATTTGTAGCCAAATGTATAGCACTTTGATTGTCACAGAAAAAAGGCACACTATTCTGCAACCTTCCAATTTCTCTAAGAAGACCTCTCATCCAAATTACCTCTTTGTAAGCATGTGGGGAAACAATGTATTCAACCTCTGTAGTGGATAAAGAAATTGTTTCCTAAAGCTTTGAAATCCAATTTATAGCTCCACCTACAAGACTAAAAACATAACCAGAAGTAGAACTTCTCTTGTCGAAATCACTCGCGAAATCTAAATCAACAAAACCGCATATAGAATCACAATTATTATTAAAGGTGATTCAATAGTAACTTGTGCCTCTTAAGTACCGAAGCACCCATTTCACTGCATTCCAATGTTCTTCTCCTGGATTTTCCATGTATTTATTGACAACACCTACTACATGTGAAATATCAGGTCTAGTACACACCATTGCATACATTAAACATCCTACTGCATTGGAATATGGTACACAAGACATATAATCATTTTCTAACACTACTAGGAAAAACCTGAAGAAATCTTAAAATGGGAAGTCAAATGAACATTCACAGAATTTGCCTTATTCATTTCAAATATTACAAGTATTTTCTCAGCATGCTTCTCCTGTAAAAAAATAAGCTTACCATTTCTTCTGTCTCTGTGTATTTCAATACCCAATATTTGTTTTGCAGCTCCAAGATCGTTCATATCAAAAGTCCTAGCTATCTGATTCTTCAACCTATTAATCTCGGCCATGCTTTTACTCACAATAAGCATATAATCAGCATACAATACTAAGATAATGAATATGGCATTTGGGTATTTTGAAGTATAAACAATGATCATATTCACTTCTAGTATAACCTTGGCTCATCATGAAAGAATCAAACTTCTTCCACCATTGCATGGGAAACTGTTTTAGGCCATACAATTATTTCTTGAGCTTGCAAACTAATCTACATTGATGATGCTGCACAAAACGTTCTGGTTGTTCCATAGAAATCTCCTCATCTAAATCTCCATGTAAGGAAGTTGTTTTAACATCTAGTTGCTCTAATTCCAAATTAAATGCCACTAGTGCTAACACAATACGAATAGATACAAACTTGACAACTAGTGAAAAAATATCATTATAGACAATACCTTCCATCTGAGACTACCCTTTTGCGACCAATATGGATTTGTATCTTTCAAACTTACCATCAACTCATTTCTTCAATTTGAAGATCCACTTACATCAAACAATGTTTCTATCTTTGGGAAGTTCAACCAATTCCCATGTCTTGTTTTTATTCATAGAATCAATTTCTTCTTTCATTTCCATCTTCCACTTAGCATTATCAACACAATCAATGGCTTCCTGAAAACAAGAAGGTTCTCCATCATCAGTAAATTAAAAAAAAAAAAAAAAATCGGTATACTTCTTAGGAGGATTTCTATCCCTTGTTAATCTTCTTGGTGTAGGTTGTGGGGTTTCGACATTTTCTTGATTTTGTTCATATTATATGACTTCTCTCTCACCAGAAACTTCTTCTTTCTTCTTTAAGTCACAATAAGATTGGTTCTCTAACTGAACTAGTTGTTTTGACAGTACATGTTCATGTTCCACATCAACTCTTACATTTCCGGATTTAATCAGAGAAAATTCATCAAAAATTACATCTCTAATAATGAGGATCTTGTGGGAAGTATGATCCCACAATCTATATCATTTTTTTACATCATCATATCCAACAAAAATGCACTTCTTTGATCTAGGATCTAACTTAGAACATCGATTTTTAGGAGTAAGTGCATAAGCTTCACAACCAATGGTTTTCAAATTCGAATAATCACAGGGATGACTAGTCCATACCTCTTCTATAATTTCACAATCTATTTCCATTGATGTTAATCAATTTATTAGATAACCAGCAATGGGAATTGCTTCTACCCGCAACTCTTGCCCCAAATTAGCATTACTAAGCATGCTCCTTGCTCTCTCTAGAAGAGTCATATTCATGCGCTCTTCAGTGCCATTTTGTTGAGGAGTATATACACTTGTTTTATGTCTTAGGATCCCTTCATCTTTTCAATGCTTTTCAAACTCTAAAGAAATATACTCACCTCCATTATTCGTCCTTAAACACTTGATTATCTTGTCAATTCTTTTTTCAACCATAACTCTAGCTTGTTTAAACGTGTTAAACACATCAGGTTTTTTTTTTAAGACATAAACCCAAACTTTCCTTGAAAAATCATTTATAAACAATGCATAATATGTTGCTCCTCCATATGAAATAGTAGGAGACAAACCCCACAAATTAGAATGAATGTAGTCGAAAACACCTTTACTAACATGACTACCTGCTTTGAATTTTTGTCGACACTTCTTTCCAAATATACAATGTCTAAAACACATCAAAATCATAGTTTTCATACTTGGAAGCAATTTATGATTCATTAATGCATATAGTCCTCTTTCACTCATATGACCAAGACGTGGATGCCATAAATTAGGGTATTTTTTAAGGATTCTAATCTTATACTTAAGTATAGTATTCTAGGCGATTGTTTTGGATTGAAAAAAAATGTTTATAGATAGGTAGGCGAATATTTAATATGAAACATAAAATTAATACTGAAATGTTTAATTTTTGGTGAATATTATGATAAAAAAAACATATTTTATGTAAATATAGGCAATATTAGACACTCAAAATTACCAAATAGCGGATTTATTTTTTGAAAAAATCCCCAAAAATAGCCAATTGATGAAATTTCACCCCTAAAATTACCTTGGCCATAATTGAGTGGATCCTGACTTCTCTTCAAATACTAATTTTGTATCATTAACTTGAGTTATTCCAACCAATTTCTAAAGGTTTCCTGTTTTCTATGCTTTCATGACCACTAAAGCACTATTATATACTTTGAGTACTCCAATTAAACCTGTAAACTTATGACCACAAGATTCCAACACTCTCGGAGAAATTAAAATTTTATTTAATTCAGGTACCTATATAACATCTATAAGTGTTCTTATAACTCCATCAAACATTTTAATTTAACACTTCCAACCTCAACAATCTTACATGAATGACCATCTCCTAAAAGAACTATTCCATCATTAATTGTTTGATAGAAAGCAAACCAATCTTTGTGAGAACAAATATGGTGTGAAGAACCAAATATAATATCCATTCTTCATTATATTCAAAAACACTACAAACATACAAAATCTCATCGATCATACCTAAATCAAACTTAACTGAATTTGTCTCATATTTGGAGTCATCTTTCTTGGATTCTTGTGTTTTCCAACATTCTTTCTTGAGATGACCAATCTTGTTACAGTACCAATGTTTTAATGTGATCTTTCTACCTTTCAATTTAGACCTGGAAGTACCTCTTGACTTTTCTCCTTTCTCTTTGGATCGACCTATAAAAACCAAAGCTTCCGGAAAAGAGGTTTCAAAACTTGATTTATTCCTTAATTCCTCAGATAACAATGCTCCAACCACAATGTCAAATTCCGAAGTATCAGTTGTACTAAGGCTAATGGAAGAAACTACTTAACCCCAACATTTAGGTAAGGTACATAAAAAAGTGGCTCCTTTATCTTCATCATCAATTCTAATGTCCTTACTATTCAATTGGAAAATAAGAGTATTAAAAACATTCAAATGCTCTCCTTTCTTCATACCTTCTTTCATTCTCATATCGTACAACTACGCTTCAAGTAAATTATGTTTGTGAAAGAGTTGGTCATACACTGCCTTTCTAACTTGTTCCATATGCTTGTTGTTGACTTTTCTCGAACAATTTTAAACAACACATCATTCACAAGACATAATCGAATTGTTCTAAGCGCTCTAGAATCTAATTCCTCCCATTCATCATATGTCATAGTTAACGGTCTCTTTCTCTTATCATCCAGGAATTTTTGTAATCGTTGTTGTACAAACAAATCCCGCATCTTTAATTTCCATAGTTCAAAATTATTTTTACTACTAAATTTCTCAATTTTGAATTTAGTACTTGACATTGTTGATATGTGTGTGTGTGTGTGTTCCTAAACAAAACACATTAGGCATGGATCAATGTTTATACTTCAATGTTGTAATTTTTTTTTAAAATATATACTTCCAAACAAAATACAACACACAAGAAACTCACTAGAGGATCTTTTATTCACGGTCCAACAATAGCAAGTACCAACAGCTTCCTCGACACTCTATATCTTGTTCAGTAGCGCACAGTCATGATCAATTTCCATTTTCTTCATGGGTCCACATTAGCACTGGATAACTGCACAGATATGCTTCTCCACAACCGACCTCTTCACAGTTTCACAGGAGGAGGAATTCATTGTCCCTTTCCTTTTTTTTCACATCTAGAAAGTAGCAAGAGGCCTCTATTCTTCTCCATGTGTGGGCCTCTCCACGCGATCCTCCAACCTCTCTTCCTCTGCAGATAGGAAGCTAACTATAGTAACTCCTCCATGGGCTCCTTTTCTCCATGGGTGAGTTCTCCATTAGCGTTCTCCTCTCTAGCAACGACAACGCTGACCTATTCTCCACACGTGACTGATCTCTCCACCAATGTTCTCCTCTCCAACAACGACAGCATTGGTTGGCCTATCTCTTCTCCACACTCAGACTCCATGACCACCTTTTACACAGCTTTCATCGAATACTCTATGCAGCCTCTCCTCCACCACGATCCCACAACACTTGCAATGTATCCTCCAGTAATGACTCCAAGAAGACAGTGACAGTGATAGTTCCATATTGCGACGACTAATGCAGCATCTCCATACCCAGCGACGGCTCCAGTAATGGTCTCCCTCCTTTGTAGACAGGAAGATCACCTCTTCTCTGATGACTCTCTTTATCACATGGCTCCATGAATACCACTTGTTACACAATCAGAGACATAGTACATGAGGAAAAAACATTTACAAACAGTATTTAATGTGGTAAAAGTCCATAAGGAGAAACATCCAAAGTATTGAAGCTCATTAGTCAAGAATGAAGATATAACAAGATGGACCTTCAACCTCTCAGACTACAACTACTTTATGTATCCCAACCATGCACTATATACTTCATGAAATAAGTTACATGAGTAAACCATCATTGTCACATACCCAAAATTGCAAAAACATTTTATGTTTTAGGAGACATTATGTTTTAGTTTTATTATAAAGTTTGTAATTAATGACCAAGTGGGGTCAAGGATAATTGCATATAATTGCTGAATATTTTATTAATTAAAAAATGAAAGATGAGACAACATATTAAGGAGGCTTTTAAATGAGTGTTTTATTGGCCACTCGGTGGAATAGGCTGGGTTGAGAGCGGATTGACACTTGGCAGCATCCTCAGACTACTTCTAGTTGTTGCAGGAGGAAACTTACCTATTTTTGTGGTCATGTTCCCCAAGAAAGTGGAACAAGAGCAGGTGGCTCATTAAGTGACAACTGATCCAAAAGACTTAGGAATAGTGATAAAACTTCCCATTGAATTCAGCTAAGGCTGCTCATTCTTTACTTGTGAAATTTCTAAGTGAAATTAGTGCACAAGACATTTGATGGAGGGGACAAGCAGAAGTTTTTGAGAGAAAAGTGTTGAACTTCTGAAGTAGTGCAGCTGATTTGAGCTCAGTTCTTACTGCTATAGGTAGAAAGATCACTGTTGATTATTCTGTGGAGTTGCAGAGGTTTCTAAACCAGTTCTCTCACCCAGTGCTTTCAATTAGGTGGACTAGTAGACAGGCTTGGGGGTCCTAATATTTGCAGTTCAACTATCTTCAGGAGTTGGTTGGGAGGAACGAGCTCCTTAAGTTGTTGTCTCCTCTGCTATATTGCCAGGTTCTACATGTTATTTCTAATTTCTCTATGAAAGCTTAGGAACAAGAAGGAATGAATTTAGGAAATAATATATTTATGTGTCTACTTCATATGTTATTAAAATTACTTGGAGAAAATATTTTACTATTGAAAGATAGATGAATTTTGGATTAGATATGGATTAGAATGAATGATTAGGGTAATTTCAAATTTACTGATGGATAAAATACCTAACTGTATTTTTCCAAACCTTCAAGAAGGTAGTACTCTAGTACGGTAGGTGAGAATAAATTCTAATGGATAAATCAAATCAAGAACGTAGGATTATGTTTATTTACTTTTTACAGATTCTTTATAGGAATGTTCAAAAGTTTCCTTAGTTAGAATATACCTGTAAAAAAAATAAAAA
Organism: Pseudotsuga menziesii; assembly: GCA_001517045.1. Lineage (NCBI taxonomy): Eukaryota > Viridiplantae > Streptophyta > Pinopsida > Pinales > Pinaceae > Pseudotsuga > Pseudotsuga menziesii. The sequence goes on along the minus strand of LPNX011038436.1, from coordinate 216,736 downwards.
TAAACAAGAACTGTCATAAAGGAAGGTCTTTTAAAAACCAGTAAATAGTTTGTGTAACTGGGTTCTTTTAAACATGGTAATTAATTACTATCTATAAGCTTAGGTTATTATAATTATACATAGTTATTAAATATTATAGGAACAAAAAAATAACATAAACAGGAATAGCTAATAAACAATAAAAATGAAGAATAGTAATCACTTAGGTTTGGAACTAACATCTAGAGAATTTTTAATAATACTGTAAGTAAGCATCAAATAATAAACACATAATAGTTAAACAATTAATAATCCAGGGTTTTAAATTAAAATAAAATTTCAAACCCTAAATTTAGGGAAAATTGTCAACTAGCTTTCTTTTACTTTCTTTTCCTAGATTAGGGCTTTTACACTTTATCATATTTCTCTTAAATCAAACCCTTTATAATATCCTATTATAAATGCACAGAATAAAAATAAAAATTATACAAAAATAGTATTAAAATTGTTTATCAAGTATAAACTAAAACAATATAAGAAAAGACAAATTAAAAATTCCTAATCCAATTACACAGTAGAGCTCGGGTTGTATTGACAAACCCTTCTCTTTTAATTATTTTCTTAAACAAGTCTTTTTACTGACAGAGAAGAACTCAGAATTAGTTTTAATACTAATATCCTAAAGAATTCCCTCTTTCTAATAAAAATTAAAATTATGGACTTAAACAACAATAAAAATTCTTCCATAATCCTTTATCAAACCATTGCTCAAACATAGGTATTTAGCAGTAAGGTTTATTAAAATTCCATTAAATTAAAATCACATAGACTGAATTATACAACGAGAAGAAACCCCACAGTCCAAGTCTATCAGCAATTCTTTTCAACCACAGTTCGATGCCAAAAACAAGGCTCGCAACACAGCAAAGCTTTCGAAGTTAATCAAAACACATAAGATTTCAAAGCCTATCTTAAAAAATTTAATAACCAACTAGACAGAGTTACGACCGGTGGCCTTCACAAGTTTTTATGTAAAATAGTCTACGCCTTGTCCAAATAATTGTAAGTAAAAACAATCCATGGCCATATGGCCTTCTCAAACAAGTATTATACAACGTAGCCACGGCCAAGCAGTTTCGAATCAAGTGAAACAATATCATCCAAAAACCCCACACCCATTGAGTTGGTAGCTAGTGCAGTGCCTGTTACCACCTAAGTTGTACTTAGTGGTTTTTTATCAAGTGAGCTTGGTGAACCGGACAAGGATAGGTTGTTCGGAATTCAGAAGACCTTTGGAAGTACTTCTAGGAAGTGCTTGTTGTACTATATCACATGTTCATACCCCATGGGGGAATTGTAATAAATGTTCTAGCATGATAGTGTCTGTAAAAGACTCAGTCTCTTAGACTTTATTTGTCAATCCGATCAACCCAGGGTGTTTTTTCCCTTGGTTATTATTGGTTGTTGAATAAACGACTGATAATTTCTGAGTTTTTCACTCCATACCTCCAAAGTTGGGGTGGTTGGCTTGCCATTTAGGCCTATTGAGGTTATTAGAGTCTATGTGTCAATGTATAAACATGCTAGACATCATGATCGAGTCATATGAACATGTCTGAGTCCCCCTAGGGTTTTTCAACTTTTTTAAATTTTTAGTTTTTCAATGTTTTTTATTAAAATTTAATTTTTCCAAAACTTAGGCTATTTTTTAATAGTTTAATTGGAAAAATTGATTTTGTCATAAAAGTGGGCCAAATAATCAGTTTCAGTCATGTAGGTGCTCATTTTCAAGCTAACAGCACCATGTAAACCCATGGACCCACTTTTTCCTAGTTTTGAGTGATTTTCCATCACTCAGGTCAGAAAGCCCCAAAAATCAGTTATTGATTATTTTAATTAATAAATTGATGAATAACGGAGCAAATCCAAAATCATAGATCAGTGGATTCTCAGTCGATTTGATTGAAATCGGTCAGATCTGAACCAGATTGGCTGGATCTTGCAAATCCTTGAGTGAAGGAGGTGATCAAATCAGATCCAGAGTTGATCTTCAGCATCCTTTATGGGGAATTTCGCCCTCCCTCTCTCCTCCACATGTTTTGGCTCATCTGGATGAGTTTTGGTGGATACTTCAGTCAACAGGTTAAGGTGTTAGTCAGATCAGCTCTCCGATTGACAATTGCACTCAGTGAGAATTAGATCTGGCTCAGTTAGACATAGATTAGGCATTGATGGACTCTCCTTTGGCTACAATGGTCTATCTCCTTGGGATTTGTGCCCCCTGGGCTGGATCTCCTTTTTTTGTATAGATAAAGCTTAGGCTTCCTCTTCCAAGCTAGTTAAAACTGGGATTGAGGTGCTGCTACTATTGTACCATTGTTATTGTTCATTTGAAATAAAGAGAAGCTTTTGAGGCAATACGGTGTTATGCCATTGTATGTGTGGATGATCATTGCCATTTTTTACTGAGGTAACCTGTATCTATGTTCATAATTTGCTGATTGCTTGTCGATTCATTGCTAAGATTGATAATAAGATTATTATAATCTTGATATGAAAGGTGCTTTTCAATAAGTTTATTGGCCATCTCTTTCCTTTGATGCATGTTTAGAGATCTAGATTCAGCATGTTTTATAAGTTTATATGCATGTTATTCTGAATCTCTGTGTATGTACTAATCAGATCTCACAAGTATTTCGGTAAGTTTTTTTATTTCAGCTGAGCTGCAGGTTCCTAGATTGGAGAGGATGTTGATCTAGTTTGCTTCTTCACTCTCTCCAAAACCTTCCAAAGGGATAGTCCCTCGACATTCCACCTGAAAGCTCCACGGTGGATCTTCAAGGCTACCAGCATTTCTCTCCTCTTCTTCCTCCTTCAAAATCGGCTTGCTGCCTGTTGTAATCTCACAGATCACATAAGGTTACCAATAATACATACTAAAACATAACTATAAATCAGATACAAGAGACAAGAACAGATAGGGAAACAGATTATATTAATGTAATGAGTTCATACAAGGCACAGAACTGAACTGAGTTCTTGCTTGGCTCAACAGCCTAATATATACAAGTTACAAACAGTTACAAAATAACTACCTGTCGGTTCGGTGAACCGACACGACTGTTAGTTAGCCGACTAATCTTTCTAGTTAGTCGGCTGGTCGACTAGTCGGCCCATCGACTTAGTCGGCTGATCAACTAAGTCGGTCTTCGTTCCAGTCGACTTCGTCGACTTGCTCCTTTCTACATCTCCCCCACGAACAAAATGTTTCTTCATCCCTAAGAAACAGGGAGGTCAAAAAAATGAACGCTTGTCGAACTATTCAGACTTGCTCATGTTGTGGACTGTGCAGACGGATGGTCGGTCTCCTCTGGACACAGACTTCAATGATAGATGGAGCTGTGATGGCAAGATGATGCTGAAAGTCGATCCAACTCTACAATGCCTTCTGGATATCGGTCGTTAAGGTAGTGAGATTTGAAAGGATCGACATCTTTTCGGACATGGGCATTTCTGCTATATTTTCCATTTTGGGTCCCAACAGTTGGTTTTGCTCTTCTGCAGCATTGATGAGTCATTTCATCTGTGGGCAGAGGATGTCGACTTTCTCGAGGTTGGGAAGGTCCTGTTGAACCCACTGATGTGCCTCTCATTCTAGCTTCTACAATTTATTGGTCTCCATCACAATTTGTTCTTCAATGGTCTGCCTCAGTTCTGCTTCTGTCGACTTCCGGCCCTCCAAAGCCTGAATGCCCTGTCGTGCCTGCCTTGTCTGCTGATAGACCTGCCCATTGTGATTAGGCCAGTCTCATAATACTTTCTTGGTGACAACTGATTCTTCCATATGATCCTGGAGAACCTTGTATGCTTCCGAGAATGCAATGTGTTGGGCCAGGAGCAGTCGGACAGTCTCCTCCTTTTGCTCTTCCTTGGTCTCTTGCATCTGGGTCTAGACGGTCGATACTATTGTCTCGAAGAGCTGATATGCTCGTTCAAGTGGTAGATCCATGTTGACGTCGAGAGGTCCTGGTACCACAGTCTGGACTAGAGCTCTGCATCTGCCGAGAAACTCGACTTCTTCTGCATTCTTGGCTATAAGCTCTTTATTTTTTCGATCTGTCCTTTTCTTTGATTCTTTGGTCACAATTTTAAGGAGTTGGCCGACCTCTGTGTTGTCCAAGGAACTTGCATCCCTTAGGCTAATCCGGAGACTGGATGGTCTATGATGCTCTTTCTTTTTCTGCTGTTTGTCTGTCGGTTGCTCTTGGGTATCTGCAGCAGTTGAGGTTGGGTCTGTGGTTGGTGGAATGGGGGTCGTGGGTTTTTCTGGTTGGTTAGGTGGTATAGTAGTCAGGGGTGTTTCTGTTTGAGGAGGTGGTATGACCACTTCTGGTTGTGAAGATAATGGTGGTGGTGATGGGTTTGGCTATATTTCTGGTGGTGGTGGTGAAGGGGGTTGTGAGGATGGTGGTGTTGGGGACAGAGTAGGGGTATGGACAGGGGTCGAAGGGTTGACTGGAGTATGTTGTGAACTTTGGTCGGAAGAGATACCTGCTTCCAAAGGTGTAGTAGGTAGGTCGTCTTGGGCGTCGGTGTTGATTGGCTCTGTGACAGACTCTGATGTTCCTATTACGTAACCTTGTTCATCTCGGGTGAATGTCGTCGTAATAGTTGCATAGGGCTTTTTGCTGGCATAGAGAGGAGTTTTTGTTTGTATTTTCTGGGCCGACTTAAACAGTCTAGGGAGTGTCTCGAAGAAATCTTTAAGCTCAGCGTCCTTGTCGACCCTGGCTCTGAGTGCCTCCGGGATGACTCGTTGATATTCGTCATGGGGACTGTCTGCCTGCTGTACTTGTGCTTGTTCCTCGACTATGGTTGTCGAGGATGGAGAGGGGTCGACACAAGGTCGACCACATTTTCAGGTGTCGGTGCCATTTTTGCTTTCTTTGGCCGGCCTTCCAGAGCTCCTGCGTCCAGGTACCATTGAAACTGAACTTCAACGGATACTTTATTTGCATGTGAATCCTCGACAATGTCGACGGCTGTGGCTGCGAGTTCCTCCTCATCGTCGGATGAGTCAACCAGAATAAGCTTGCGCTTACCCCTACCTTGTTGTAGTTTTTGGGTTTTGAGTTTTTTCCTTGCGACAGCTATCTCCTTAGCCAGCTTTTTGATGATGCTCTTAGATAAAGCATATTCCGGGTCATTGTCTTCAACTTCACCTGTCTGTACTTGAGTGGGGTCGATGGTTGCTGGAGCCGGAGGGGTTGTCTGTTGCTGTGGTGGTACTGTTGGTTGTTGTTGTTCTGTCGGCTGGGGGTCGACTTCTTTCACAGTCAGAGGTTTGACAGTGATGTGCACCCGACTAGTGGGCACGGTCGGGGTGTCCTCTGATACAAATGTGCTGATGTATAAGTTTAGCTCATAGTCCTCTTCTTTTTCCTGGTCGGTGAGGGGCTCGACGATGGAAAAGTCGACCTGTTTGGCAGCCTCCGGAATTGATATTTTTGTCTGGGCTTGTCGGGTAAACTCTCGGAAAATCTGCTCGACCGTTGGGTAGTAGTCGAGGTCCTGTGCTTTGGGGTCCTGACCTCGCATGTACCATACTGATGTATGGTCAAGTTCTAATTGGATATGAGACTCAGCAGGGAGGTTTCGTCAGATGTTCTGGGGCACCCTCCACCTCGTCGTTCGAACCTTCAATTGTTGGAACCAGTTTTCCAGGAATACTTTTCCCTGTGCCAGCTCATGTAAGGTTCCTTTTTGTGAAAAGGGCTTAAACCGATGCATTTGGAACCTGGTCGACTCCCGGAAGACTGGAATACCTTCCGGGCAAATATGGTACATAACAATCCAGAGAATGAGAGAGGGGAATTTGATCATACCTCCCGTCTCCTGACAGTGTTCACAGATGGTTTTGATCATGTCGGCAACATAATCTCCCCATCGGTAGATCCGACCGTCGTTCGCGATTGTGTCGACTGCTTCCAACATCTCCAGTTTAAGGTCGCTACCCCGACCTGCCAAAGTAAGGGTGATTGCTATGATTTTAGCCACGATTTGTGGCGTCCTTGTCACAATCTAGTCGATCATCAGTCCTTTGGAATTCTTGCCCGACGGTGATCCCGTAAGTTCTTGGACTAACCCGTCTTTGATCCCAATATGTACAGGGCTACCTTGGTTGGACAGACCCGTAAGCTTGGAGATAACATCCCCGGTGATATCAATTGGCTGGTCGAAGTAGAATCGGCCATTATGGTAGCGACTGATAATGAATTTAACAGTTTCTTCCTTTGTCCCACTGAAGCTTGCCATCAGTGGTGCGTTAGGGTAGTTGAAAATGCTGCTCTTTTGAATTTTCTCAGTGGCCTGGGTCATTCGGTTGTCGACATAGGCCCACTCTTGGATCTATTGCCAGAGTTTCTGGAATGGGCCCTCCTGGACCTTTGCATTTTTTATGTTCTTTAAGCGGTTGAGCAAGGGGGTGTCCTCTGCTTGTAGCTCCTTTGCCTTAGCCGCAGCTCTGGTTAGTTTGGGTACCATTTTGTCAGACTGGTCGGGGTTTTGACAGGAACCAATGTTCCCGGCAATAGAACCAATGTTGTAATCTCATAGACCACATAAGGTTACCAATAATACATACTAAAACATAACTATAAATCAGATACAAGAGACAAGAACAGATAGGGAAACAGATTATATTAATGTAATGAGTTCATACAAGGCACAGAACTGAACTGAGTTCTTGCTTGGCTCAACATCCTAATATATACAAGTTACAAACAGTTACAAAATAATTACCTGTCGGTTCGGTGAACCCACACGACTATTAGTTAGCCAACTAATCTTTCTAGTTAGTCAGCCGACCTGCTTAGTCGGCTGGTCGACTAGTCGGCCCATCGACTTAGTCGGCTGATCGACTAAGTCGGTCTTTGTTCCAGTCGACTTGCTCCTTTCTACACTACCCTTCAAGAAATGGGGAGAAAAGATAGAACCAAGAAATCTGCTTGCTGCCCTTCATAACATTAAGAAGATGGAGAATGAAACCATGGATGAATTTAACACTAAGTTTGGGCGTGTGGTTGCGGACCTCCCTAATGAAATCAAGCCAAAGGATGCCTCCATCCTCATATATTACATCAAATATTTCACTGGTGATTTGAGGTACCAGTTAAGAGACAAAGAGCCAGCCAATCTAAAAATTGCTCAAGAATTGGCCGAGAAAATAGAAAAGAATATGCAGTCTTCAAGCAAATTAAACATTCCAGGTTACATTAGGGAAAACACTTCATACAACAAAGAAAAGGGAAAAGCTGTTGAATCAGAAGAAAATGGAGCCTCTAAAGATCCCATGGAAAAGGTAACATACATGATAAAAGACTTGGTTACTAGTCAAAACTAACTAATGGCCAATCATTCTACACACTTGAATCACATTCATAATAGATTGATCACAATGGAAAGGAATAATGGACCTAGGAACTTTCAGCCCAAGCAGAATCAGATGTATCAAGATAATTTTCCTTAGCATGAGCCTAAGATTCCAAACCAGTTAGACTCAGCTAACATGGTAGAAGAAGTAATTCCATGGTGTAGACCCTGTGAACAATTCCACCAAGAAAGCACTTGTTATCTTGCAAATCAAGTCATGGAACATGGACTTCCCGAGGTCAGTAATCAGGAAACAACTTCAACCGATCCTGATCATATATACATGGTAGGCCAGACCTACCCTTTGTCACCAGCTAAATGGTACACACCTAAGGATGAAACCATTGCAGAATCTTATAGTGAAACTTATGATGAAAACTGTAATGTACATGATGGGACTCCTACGTGTTCTCCATATAATGATGACAGTCTGGAAGGTTTACTACCTTGTGACCTTTTCTCTGAAGAATATGAGTATGAAAATGAGGACAAGTATAGCTTGGAGCATGATACAAGTGATGAAGAATCCCTTATCCCTGACAAAGATATTGATGAGGAGTCTTGGACATTCATGGAAAATCCGGTCTATGACATGAATAAAGAGGAAAATAATGAACCAAAAACTTTTGATGGTTTTGTTGATTTTTCTATCTATGGCATATCTAAAGGAGAGAGCATGGACCATGTGGCCTTGGGAAACTTTGATATGAAAAAGGAGCATGTAGTTTATCCACATGATCAGTCTGAGCCATATATCAGTATCAGTAATGAAGACAAAGAAAACTTGATATCGGAACCTGATATCAGCAATGGGGAATCCATCACATCTAACATAGATGATGATGATGACTATTGGGATTTTTGTGGATATCTTATTAAGAATCCTATCTATGCTATATCCAGCAAGGGGAGTGTCTATTTAGAAATTTGTGGAAGTCCAATATACTATAATTCCATAGAGGGAAGCATGGATTTGGAGACCTTGGAAAACCTTAGTATGGAAGAGGAGCATTTAGAATTTTCATGTGATCATTCAGAGTCATATCATGCAGAGCAGCATAAGGGTATCAGTAATGAAGACATTGAGAAGCAGTGTTGTGAAAAGTCAGATGTGATGAAGTCATTGGAATATCAGTCTCAACCATCTTTTTCACATATAGAGGTTCCTTATGATTTGGAGCTACTTGGGGCTTGTGCAACGAGTTATCATTTGATAAGCCCCAGTGATTAGTATGATGATGTAGTCAATCTGCCTCATCATTCTGATTGGTATATCGGTCCTATCTAGTCATGGATAGAAGCAACCTACATGAGCACATACAAGTTGGGGAATAATTTTTATGACATTATTCATGCCTATAATCTCCCATCCATCCTGCCCATTCTGAATCATCACGCAGGTTTGCATTTTTTTAATAACGTATCCTTACATTGGCTGGTAACCAAAGACAAGGAAAATTTTTTTATGTTAATAAAATTCTTAGATGGTTACATTGGATTTATGATTACACTTAACCCTTTTTATATCATGCGTAGAGTAGGAAAATAAGCTCCTTGAAAGAGAGCATTTACTTTCTGCATTTCTATTTTATACTTAGCTATAATAAAACTTTGCTTCTTTTAGTTAGTTACATTTATTTTGTTTAAATAAATCATCTTAATGGTTCATTTGGTTTTTATGTAAAGCTTGTGCTACTAAGGTTTTCTTGTCAAGTTGAGATGTTTTTACAGGGTGTATAAACCAGAGATTCTGGTGTTCTCGTATCCTCTCCTTTCCCTATGACCAGAACGAGCACACATCCCGCAGTTGGAGCCAGAATGTTACCACCTAATTTATACTTAGTGGTTTTTTTATCAAGTGAGCTTGGTGAACCAGACAAGGATAACTTGTTCAGACTTTAGAAGACCTTTCAAAGTACTTCTAGGAAGTGCTTGTTGTACTATATCACATGTTCATACCCCATGGGGTAATTGTAATAAATTTTCTAGTATGATAGTGTCTGTAAAATACTCGGTCTCTTAGATATTATTTTTCAATCCGATCAGCCCAGGGTGTTTTTTCCCTTGGTTATTATTGGTTGTTGAATAAACGACTGATAATTTCTGAGTTTTTCACTCCATACCTTGGGGTGGTTGGCTTGGAATTTATGCCTATTGAGGTTATTAGAGTCTATGTGTCAATGTATAAACATGATAGACATCATGATCGAGTCATATGAACATGTCTAAGTCCCCTTAGGGTTTTTCAACTTTTTTAAATTTTTTATTTTTTCAGTGTTTTTTATTAAAATTTAATTTTTCCAAAACTTAGGCTATTTTTTAATAGTTTAATTGGAAAATTTGATTTTGTAATAAAATTGGGCCAAATAATCAGTTTCAGTCATGTAGGTGCTCATTTTCAAGCTAAGAGCACCATGTAAACCCATGGTCCCACTTTTTCCTAGTTTTGAGTGATTTTCCATCACTCAGGTCAGAAAGCCCCAAAAATCAATTATTGATTATTTTAATTAATAAATTAATGAATATTGGAGCAAATCCAAAATCATAGATCAGTGGATTCTCAGTCAATTTGATTGGAATCAGTTAGATCCAAACCAGATTGACTGGATCTGACAAATCCTTGAGTGAAGGAGGTGATCAAATCAAATCCAGAGTTGATCTTCAGCATCCTTTATGGGGAATTTTTCCCTCCCTCTCTCCTCCACATGTTTTGGCTCATCTGGATGAGTTTTGGTGGATACTTCAATCAACAGGTTGAGTTGTCAGTCAGATCAGCTCTCTAATTGACAATTGCACTGAGTGAGACTCAGATCTGGCTCAGCTAGACACATATTAGGCATTGTTGGAATCTCCTTCAGCTACAATGGTATATCTCCTTGGGATTTGTGCCCCCTTGGGTTGGATCTCCTTTTTTTGTATAAATAAAGCTCAGGCTTCCTCTTCCAAGCTAGTTAGAACTGGGATTGAGGTGCTACTACTATTGTACTATTTTTATTGTTCATTTGAAATAAAGAGAAGAATTGGAGGCAAGACGATGTTATGCCATTGTATGTGTGGATGATCATTTCCATTTTTTACTGAGGTAACCTATATCTATGTTCATAATTTGCTGATTGCTTGTGGATTCATTTCTAAGATTGATAATAAGCTTATTATAATATTGATAGGAAAGGTGCTTTTCAATAAGTTTATTGGCCATCTCTTTCCTTTGATGCATGTTTAGAGATCTAGATTCAGCATGTTTTATAAGTTTATATGCATGTTATTCTGAATCTCTGTGTATGTACTAATCGGATCTCACAAGTATTTCGGCAAGTTTTTTTATTTCAGCTGAGCTATAGGTTCCTAGATTGGAGAGGATGCTGATCTATTTTGCTTCTTCACTCTCTCCAAAACCTTCCAAAGGCATAGTCCCTCGACATTCGACCTGAAAGCTCCACGGTGGATCTTCGAGGCTACCAGCATTTCTCTCCTCCTCTTCCTCCTTCAAAATCAATTCCTTTACCTGGTTACTTTGTTCACAGCTTTGATATTTTTTAGATATATTATCTTAAAGTAAATTTAACATAGATCTATCTTCTCAAATCCCATAATCTAGATCTTTCTCTTAAAATATTTCATAATCATTCTAGATCTAGCTTTAGGGAAATTGTCCTTTTTGCATGGAATTTTAAAGAGAATTTGTATCTTGCATGCATTAGATTTCTATTTTCTGTTATAAAAGATAAATATAGAAATCAATGCACATAATATTGGATGCCTAAAAGGAAATCCAAGATCCCAAGGAAAGCTTGCTTTCCTTGGTTCCCTTTTTACCTTTTTTAACTAGTTTTAACTTAGCCTTTTTTTGGTTAAAAGTAAGCTGACCCAAAGGTACTTTCAGAGTGCTTTTGGGAATATTTCAGTCTAATAATCTTGCTGTTTTTTAGCAGGTATAACAGAAAAGAGGAGGATCTGCTGCCCGAAAGTGACTTTTGGGCCTTCTGAATCCCTCCAGGGGTCTCCCTTTTTGACTGAAATCTTTAATTTTTGCACTTTGTAAGCTCTTAGTTTCATTCTGTATAAGAATCAAGAGGCATCATATCAGTTTTCTGATGTTGTAACCACTGGTAATAAAAATATTTCTGAATAGGCTCTTTCGAGCCCATTCCCCATCCCCCCTAGGGGGATTTGTGTCCGTGTCAATTTTTGCTTTTTGTTCATCTTTTTTCAATCTAGTGTAGTACTAATCTGCAGGGTAGTATACTTTGATTTAAAATCATTTCCATACTCCATTTCTATTTTTTTCAAAGTAACTTTAATACTTACCCCACGAGCCTCCTTTTGAGCCGAAAGGTGAAGAAAGGTTCGTGGTAGTCTAATTAGAAAATTGTGGTTTGCTTATCTTTTTATGTTTCATTTGCTATAATCATTTGTTTCAGTAACCATAATAAAATCAACCCCTCCTTGATTCCCCAATTGAAGTCCACTTGGACCAAAAGAGGTTCCTGGAGGATTTTCTTTTTAACAAGAACATCCATCTCAAAATTTACTAAAATTGACAAGACTCCGATGTGTATGCTCTGCAATTGGCTGCAGTTCATCCGATCAGTCAAGCTGTATCAAAAGCACTTGAGTGACTAGTATAATTAGGATTCACTCTCCCAAATTGGCAAACCATCAGGTGGAAATCCAACACCTAGATCAAACCATTATGGTGGCAAAATACCCAAAGGAAGCAGGAACTCTTGAAAAGTGACCTCGAGGCGTCCATCTCTGTCACACCCTAACGGATGTGTTATGAACAATAGCCCCATAGACTCCATTTATCCCACATATTGTTTGCGGGTAGCCGTGAAGGTTTAGTTTTGGACATACTCCAAGTACTCTCGGGTATATTTGGAGTCCACCCCTTCGCCTAATGTTAATCAACTCATATTTCACATTAACTTAAAACGTACCAAGAGGCAATTGCGAAACATTCACTCCAAGCACATGCAAGTATATTGATTTCTTTTTTACCCCATTTTAAGGCACTGGTTATTTTCTTGCTATATATATATGCTGTGTCTCAGCATTGTGCTTTCATGCGCTCATTTTGTATCTTGTCATCTATGGTTGTTTATGGTTAAATTTCAAACTCCTAAGTAATTCATTTAGTTTAACATCACCATACTAAGTAATTAGCCTTAGTAACTTAATAGGGTCTACCCCCCTTGGCTTCGTTAGGAGTTGAGCCTAAACAGAGGAGTCAAGAACAAGGTGCCAGCCTTGACTCGAGACTTGCCCCCAAAGACACACTGAGTGGCTTGAAGATTTCTGCCATGTCACCCGGGTGTGTGAAAGGCGGCAACAGTGCCCAGCTCAAAAGCCGCTTATCGGATGAATATATTGGAACTAAATGAATTAAAATCACAGGTAAAGGAACTTATTGATAAAAAGTATATAAGGCCCAGTGTGTCTCCTTTGGGAGCACCTGTTATTTTCGTTAAAAAGAAGGAAGCTACTCTATGCTTATGCATTGACTACCGTGAACTTAATAAAATGACCATTAAGAATAGATACCCGTTGCCCCGAATAGATGATATGTTTGATCAGCTACGTGGAGCAACTGTATTTTCAAAGATTGGTTTACGATTTGGTTATCACCAAGTCCGAATCAAAGATGAAAACATTTTTAAAACAGCTTTTAGGACCAAATATGGTCACTATGAGTTTGTTGTTATGCCATTTGGGATTACTAATGCCCCGGATATCTTCATGTGCTTAATGAATAATGTATTGCATAAGTATCTTGATAAATTCATAGTGGTATTCATTGACAACATTCTAATTTATTCTAAGTCTAAAGAAGAACACACGGAGCACTTAAAAATTGTTTTACAAGATTTGAGAGAACAATAGCTTTATGCTAAATTTAGTAAGTGTGATTTATTTAAGGATAAAATAGAGTACTTGGGCCATGTAGTAACTAAAGAAGGGATCTCAGTTGATCTAGAAAAGATAAAAGCAATTGAATAATGGCCAGCCCCAAAGGATGTGACTGACGTGTGGTCATTCATGGCGATTACAGGTTACTATCGAAGATTCAATGAGGGGTTCTCAAGAATAGCAAATCCCATAACTTCTTTACAGAAGAAAGGGAAGAAATTTGAGTGGAATCAAAAGTGTGAAGAAAGTTTTAAAAAGTTAAAAATATTACTAACTACTGCACCAATCTTAATAATTGTTGATCCTAATAAGGACTTTGTAGTATGCACTGACAGATGCAATGATGGTCTAGGTGGGGTCTTAACTCAAGAAGGACGCATAATTGCATACGAGTCTAGGAAGCTTAAAATTCATGAGAAAAACTACGCAACCTATGATTTAGAGTTGGCTGTCATCATACATGATTTGAAGATGTGGTGCCATCACTTAATCGGAAGAAAATTTATGTTAATGACAGATAATAAAGGATTCAAATATTTGTTGGATCAACCTAACTTAAGCGCAAGGCAAGCTAGGTAGCTAGATTTCCTTAGAGAGTACGATTTCGAGATCCAACATATTAAGGGAAAAGAAAATAAGGTCGTTGATTCTTTAAGTAGAAATGCAAGACTAAATTTTGCAGCAGCAATCATCACTTATAAAACATATTTAGAAGAACAGCTACAGGAAGGAGTAAAATTGGATGAAAATTACCAGAAATTACAAGCAAAAGTAACAGAAAATTTAATTGAAATTTTAAGTATATGGTATAGTCTAAATGAAAAAAGATTAATACTATGTAAAAATAGGTTGTATATACCTAATGCACCTAAAATTAAGCTACTGATTTTAAATGAAATTCATAAGACTCCTTACTCAGGACATCCTGGTTATCAGAAGACTATAACCATGTTATGGAAGGATTTTTTTGGCCAAACATGAAGAATGAACTAGCAGAATACATTGCCAAGTGTTTTGAATGTCAACAAGTTAATACTGAACACCAGCATCCAGTCAGTTTACTACATCCATTACCCATTCCTAGCTGAAAATGGGAAATAATCAGTCTTGATTTTATTACAGGTCTACCTAGAAATCAGAATCCAAATGATTCAATAATGGTAGTCGTTGATAAACTTAGCAAAGTAGCTCATTTTATACTTGTAAAGACCACCTACAAGGCTGCTAATATTGCTGATATATTCATGAAACAATTATTTTGTTTACATGGGATGCCGAAAGTTATAATTTCAGACAAAGACCCTAAGTTTACGGACAATTTCTGGAAGGCTTTATTTAAAGGCCCGAATACTACTTTAAATTTCAGTACATCTTTTCCAAGGATAATTTTAGGGGCGAGTTTTAGCCCAGTGGGTTATTTTTCCGTGTGTTTCTCCCAAAAATGATTCGCCATTTTGCATTTTTTGAAGCCTTGTTTCGCCCAATTTTGATGGGGTAAAATGTTTTCACCCTAAAAATCGCCAAATTATTATATAAACGATATAAAATCCTTGGAAATTAAATATTTTTTTTTAAAATATCGCCAATCATTTTATAGTTGGCGTTTTAAGAATTGGTAATATTCGCCACATTTATACACTTTTAAATAAGTATGGTCCCTTAAAATCATCCCTGAGATTCTTTTCATCCCCAAACGGATGGACAGACTGAAAGGGTGAATCAAGTATTGGAATATATTCTAAGAATGTATGTTAAGGAACAGCTAGGTAAATGGGAGGATTACCTACACCTGGTAGAGTTTGCTTATAACAATCACTACCAAGCTTCAACAAAATACAAACCCTTTGAAATTCTATATGGAAGAAAGTGCAATACCCCCATCTCATGGAGTAACCCAGTTGACAGGTTAGTACTAGGACCTGAACTACTAAAGGAGATGGAGTTAATTGTAAAATAGGTGCAAGGTAACTTAAAAGTTGCGCAAGATAGATAGAAAAGTCAAGCAGATCTTAAACGAACTCGGAAAGAGTTCTAGGTGGGTGAAAATGTCTTTATAAAGGTAAGGCCTAAAAAGAGTTCTTTGAAGTTAGGAATTTGTGCTAAGTTGGCACCCCGATATTGTGGGCCTTTTGAAATACTATCCAGAATGGGACAGGTGGCATATCAACTGGCTTTACCGCCAAATTTGAAGGTTCATAATGTTTTTAATATCTCTGTATTAAAATAATATGTACATGATGCTACTCATGTTATAAATTGGAATGATATGCAGGTGGAACTCGAAGGATATTTTCTAGTGGAACTGGATTGTATCCTTGAAAGGAGGGAGATATTGCTTTGAAATCGCACCATTGGGCAGGTGAAGGTGCAATGGAAGCACCTTAGTCCAGGAGAAGCCAGCTAGGAATTGGAGAGTCATATGCAGGAAGCATATCCAATTCTGTTCTAGGGCAACTCTGAGGACGATGAATAAAGTAACATTGAGGACGATGTTATATTTAAGGGGGTATGTATGTCACATACCCCAAATTACAAAAACATTTTATGTTTTAGGAGACATTATGTTTTAATTTTATTATAAAGTTTGTAATTAATGACCAAGTGGGGTCAAGGATAATTGCATGTAATTGTTGAATATTTTATTATTAAAAAAATGAAAGATGAGACAACAACTTAAGGAGGCTCTTAATTGAGTGTTTTACTGGCCACTTGGTGGAATAGGCTGGTTTGAGAGCAGATTGACACTTGGAAGCATTATAAAACTACTTCTAGCTATTGGAGGAGGCAACTTCCCTATTTTTGTGGTCATGTTCCCCAAGAAAGTGGAACAAGAGCAGGTGGCTCATTAAGTGAAAATTGAACCAAAAGACCCAGGCATGATGATAAAACTTCCCATTGAATTCAGTTAAGGTTGCTCATTCTTTACTTGTGAAATTTCTGAGTGAAATTAGTGCACAAGAAATTCGATGGAGGAGACAAGCAAACGTTTTTTAGTGAAAAGTGTTGAACTTCTGAACTAGTGCAGCTGATTTGAGCTGAGTTCTTACTGCTACAGGCATAAATATTACTGCTGATTATTCTGTGGAGTTGCAGAGGTTCCTAAACCAGTTCTCTCACCTAGTGCGTTCAACCAAGTGGACTAGTTGACAGGCTCGAGGGTCCTAAGATTTGCAATTCAGCTATTTTTAGGAGTTGGTTGGGAGGAACAGGATCCTTAAGTTGTTGTCTCCTCTAATATATTTCCAAGTTCTACATGTTATTTCTAATTTCTCTATGCAAGCCTAGGAACAAGAAGGAATGAATTTAGGAAATAATATATTTATGTGTCTGCTTCATCTGTTATTAAAATTACTTGGAGAAAATCTTTTACTGTTGAAAGATAGATGAATTATGGATTAGATATGGATTAGAATGAATGATGAGGGTAATTTCAAATTTACTGATGGATAAAATACCTAACTGTATTTTTCCACACCTTCAAGAAGGTAGTACTCTAGTACAATAGGTGAGATTAAATTCTGATGGATAAATCAAATCAAGAATGTAGGATTATGTTTATTTACTTTTTTTATAGATTCTTTATAGGAATGTTTAGAAGTTTCCTTAGTTAGAATATACCTGTAAAAATAAAATAAAAAACTATCATAAAGGAAGGTCTTTTAAAAACTAGTACACAGTTTATGTAACTGGGTTCTTTTAAACACAATAATTAATTACTAGCTATAAGCTTAGGTTGTTATAATTATACATAGTTATTAAATATTATAGGAACAGAAAAATAACATAAGCAAGAATAACTAATAAACAGTAAAAATGAAGAATAGTAATCACTTAGGTTTGGCATTAACATCTAATCATTTTTTAATAATACTGTAAGTAAACATCAAATAATAAACACGTGATAGTTAAACAATTAATAATGCGGGGTTTTAAATTAAAATGAAATTAAAAACCCTAAATTTAGGGAAAACTGTCAACTAGCTTTCTTTTACTTTTTTTTTCCGAGATTAGGGCTTTTACAGTTTATCCTCTTTCTCTTAAATCAAACCCTTTATAATATCCATATTATAAATGCACACAATTAAAATAAAATTATAAAGAAATAGTATTAAAAGTGTTTATCAAGTATAAACTAAAACAATATAAGAAAAGGAAAATTAAAAATTCCCAATCCAATTACACAGTAGATCTCGGGTTGTATTAACAAACCCTTCTCTTTTAATTATTTTCTTAAAGAAATATTTTTACTAATAGAGAAGAACTCAGAATTAGTTTTAATACTAATATCCAAAAGAATTCCCACTTTCTAATAAAAATCAAAATTATGGACTTAAACAGCAATAAAATTTCTTCCATAATCCTTTATCAAACCATTGCTCAGACACAGGTATTTAGCAGTAAGGTTTATTAAAATTCCATTAAATTAAAACTCATACAGACTGAATTATCCAATGAGGAGAAACCCCATAGTCCAATTCTGCCAACAATTCTTTTCAACCACAGTTCGATGCAAAAAACAAGGCTCCCAAAACAACAAAGCTTTTGTAGTTAATCAAAACACATAAGATCTCAAAACCTATCTTAGCAAATTTAATAACCAACTAGACAGAGTTACGGCCAGTGGCCTTCACAAGTTTTTCTGTAAAATAGTCTACGCCTTGTCCAAATAACTATAAGTAAAAACAAGCCATGGCCATATGGCCTTCTCAAACAAGTATTATACAACGTAGCCATGACCAAGCAGTTTTGAATCAAGTGAAATAATATCATCCAAAAAACCCACACCCATCGCAGAAGGAACCTCAGGAAAGAACCAAGGCTTACGGGTGGGTTGAGTAGTGTGGAGAACTTCCTCATGAAGCACTTTGTGCCAACCAGCTTCTAGTAGCACCGGTAAAATAACCTGCACATTAAAATAGAGAAACATCATGTTCTTATTCATAAGAAAAAAATCAGCTACAGTAAAAATATGATAAAGCTTTTGCAAGCAGAAGCTTACCTAGAGAAATCACCCTCAGTCACACGATAGTTTGGATTTTCAGCGATTCAAGCCAAGTGAAAAACTCTTACCCTAGCAATTGGGTAGGAGAAGCAAGTAAGCCAACACCTCAACGAGATGGTTTAATCCAACAACCAAGGCCATGATGAAACCAAAACTGAGACCACACTACTATTCCAGACAGAGTTTACAATTGGAAAAATGCACGAAGGAAAGCTCTCGTAGAGGTAAAGCAATGGCAACGAAGGGCTTTACACATGGAGGTAAAGCAGTGGAAACGAAGGCCTTTACACACAGAGACAACTCAATGGCACCAATGGCCATGAGGCCATGAGCCGCGGTTTTCTTCACAACAACAAAGAGAGGGTCAACAATGAGATATTTTAGGGTTTGGGAAACTATTGTAGTAGGGTTTTTCCAACATAAAAACCCAGCCACCAATTGCTCTCCACGTGTTTTCCACTTCCACTCAGATTTTGTGGGTTTATGTTCTATGATTTCAAGAGTTTGGGATAAAGCTTGCAAAAAGGGGCATATAGAACCTATGTTATGAACTCCTTGAAAAACATATAAACACTAGACTTTTATTTTATTATGAAGGTTCTTCTTTAGTGCTAGTACAAATAGGACATCCTTTATTTTCATAGACTTTCCAGAGTCTAATTTGTAGGAGGATTCTCCACTACCTTTTTTTTTTGGATACTAGTAGTCATCCCTTAGTTTCACCTTGTGGGGTGATTCATGTTCTGATAGTTTCACAAATGATTCTTTGAATCCCGTCATGTGTTTGGAAGCCACACTGTCTATAAGCCAATCATTGCTTCCATGTGTGATGTTTCCCATGAGAGCGGATATCAAAACATATTCTTCATCACTTGAAGAATCATTATTGTCTTGTTTGATTCTCTTCTTAAATGGCTCATCATCTTTTGTAGCATGAGCATGATATCTTTTCTTGTTTCCCTTCCTCTTGTGAGATCTATATTTGTTTCTAGGACAATCTCTTGCAAGGTGTCCTCTTTCATCACATGTATATCAATTGTAATTAGACAAATATTTGTTAGATTTTCTAGTGTTTTTATTCTAGCAAGAGTGCTTACCTTTGTGATGGTCTATTCTGCTTTTATTGGATTGTACTAAGAGAGCTTGATCTTCACTTCCCATATTTTATTCTCGTACTAATATTCAAGCTTCTTCTTGTGAGAATTCCTCCCACAGTATGCTAAACTTGATTAGCTTCTTTCTGGAATAGATCCCTTGAATGAAAGAGTCCCATGCCATAGGGAGACCATTCAAGGTGGTCATCACAATTTCTGCATTCTCCACTTCTTCATCTGCGGCTTCAAGTTGTTCCTTGACCTGAGAGACCCTTGTAAAGTAAGACTGGATGGTCTCCACATTTTGGATCTTTACATTCTTCAATTGGTTTCTCAGAGTCATCTTCTGGTTTATGTTCTTCACTTCAAATAACTTGGTGAGGGAATCAAACATCTATTTAGGTGTCTTTAGGGAGGACACATGTGGTATGAGGTGATCCTTGATTGAATAAGCAATAATATTCTTAGCCATGACCAATTTCTTCTTGTGTAAGGCCTTAGCCTCATCTCCCTCTGGAACCAGAACCTCTTCATTGATGTAAGAGTCCAACTCATTTTCTTCCAGGACCAGGGAGATCCTATACTTCCAAGCTCGGAAGTAATCAGTTCCCTCAATATTTTCATCAATCTTGGTATGATGATACATATTAACAAAGAACCTCAAATGGAAATGCAAAAGATTTATATCTTACCAGGTTAAGATGTGGAAACTGGATCTGGAACTGAATTTCTGCAGAGCTGGTTTTCTGGTTCAGGAGTAGATTAGGGTTTGACTTTCCCAGAGTTCTACACAACCAAAAAATCTAATCTTGATCTCTAAACTTCCATTTTGGGGAGGAGATCAATCCAGGCCTGGGCTCACTCAAAAATTCCACTTCTGTGGAAAGCCCTGATTTCCCGCAGTAGTGTCGGGTCAAAAACTAAAAATGATCATTATCAGTTTCTGCTTCGACAGAAATATGCAGCCTAGGGAGGAGAGTCATCCTAGCCTCCTTTTTCTGAAAATATATGTAGAGAGATCCAAAAAATAGAAATCCCTAGCTTCAGCAACTGCACAATGTCTTCTTCTAAGGTTATCTTTGATACCATGTTAGATTTTTAACATTTAAGATATATGATCTTAGGATCTTATCTGAGATAATAACAAGCACATCAATCAATCACAAGAGACAATGAACACAAAGATTTTCCTCAGGGAAACCATAAAGGAGAAAACCCCAGAACTTACTTAGAGATAGAATCAGCACCAAAAGTAAAACCCAAAAACATAAAGATGATCTCCTGACAACAATAGTCTCTCTCTCTCTTGTCCCAGCTTCTTCTTTCTCTCTCAGTTATGTGCTACAACTGAGTGTGAGTGAATGTGTGTTCAATAGATAGGCTCCCTCTCTATTTATACTAATTCTTGAATTGACAATAACTCACTAAGGCCGACTTCTCTAGGAGATTCTAATAAACCTAGGGTCCCACAACTGCGGGGACTTTAAACCTTGATCAATGAGGAGGGTTACACTCTATGACTTTACATGACTTGTTTACATTATTGAATCTCCCAATATGAACATCGGGGCATGACATGACTCAATTACATTACAGATACTTCCTGATAGAAACATCCGGGTACAATACATAAGCTATACAAGTGAATACATTCTGAAGTTACAAATACATCAATAGTAAGAGACAAAGGAGGAGGGTAGAGGTAAAGAGGGGGGATATTGGGAGATATAAGGATTAGAGATAGGGGTGGAGGGTTGGAGGGATATATATATGGAGCTAGAGAGAAGAAAAAAGGGCAAGATAAATAATGGAAGAGATGAAGGGGAAGAGGGAGAGTGAGAGAAAAGGGTTGGGGGTAGAGGTAAAGAGAAGAGATAGTGTGAGATATAAGGATTAGAGATAGAGGTGGAGAGTGGAAGGGATAGAGTGATGTAGGTAGAGAGAGGAAAATAGGGTTAGATATAGTAGTCTTAGAGAGAGAGGTGGAGAGTGGGATAAAGAGAGTGATGTCCATATAGAGAGAAGCAAATAGGGTGGAAGAGATAGTGGATGGATTGAAAGAGATAGTGAGTGAGTGTTACAGACAAAACTCCCTATGGTTCGGGGTACCACAATAGACAGAGTAACTACAGAAATCAATCCCTTCCCAATATGATAGAGTAGGTATAACATAATTATATGGCATGCTTGTCTTGTTTGTTGATTGTTGAGAGAGACAATTGCTAACACAAGCAAGACAAGGAACCGAGTCACTTGTCTCTTGGCCTTCCATATGCCTTGAGATTTCTTAGATTCAACCTTCCATTACCCCATTGAGGCACTTGTAATGTCCCCGACCCTCCAACCGGTGAAGAGGATCCTACCATACATCAATCATCTGGGCATGTAGCCCCACGAACATGAAGATACATACATATAATGTTGTAACAGGATCACTTAAAACATAAAACATACTACGATGTATTAATCATTCATATACATAGAGGAAACAAAACAACATGCATTCATATAAAATTCAGCATTCATTATGTACATTATCATTCATCAATGGTAAATACGATTGCAGACACAGGTCCAGCAAGAATACTTATCTTAATAAGGACTTGTCCCATAACCAGCTATGTCGCTGCAACGTTCCACCCAACCATAGGCCCGCATGCTCCTTAATCTCTCAACAACGCTGCCACCCCCAAGTCGGGCATGATTCCCCAAGGAATAAGAAACTAACAGGCTTACACATAGCCAAGGATAACAACACCACAAGGGTACATAGTTCATCCAAGCCAACACAGTTGGGTTTGTCAGGCGAACAACAGATCAGCCAAGCCAACAAAGTTGGGTTTATCAGGTCATCTAGGAGCTGGGAAAGGCTAAATGCTAAGCTAATGAGCTCATTGAAGAGCTAAGGACAGCTACACTAGAACCAGACTGACTTCTAGGACACCCACACACACCCAACACAAGGAAATCAGTCCTTTCTTTGCAACGCAGTCCCTCAGACCTTGATCTCCCTTCCAGTGCTATTCAAGGGTTGTGGAGAAGAAAGCCAACCCACTAGCTCTATTTGTGTGGTTCCCAAACCACCAGGTTTATCAAGAACATCAGGCCCTCATTCACCACTTTAATGCAGTCTGAGGACAAAGCCACTGCATGTATGCAACAAAACAACTATTCAAGCTTTAACAGGGGAAAACAACTCCCTGAATCGTTCTTGGCCCTATTGTGGCCAAAACAATTCCACAGCAACCTACAACATCACACGAGAAAACAAATTCCAGCAATCATGGCAAACAACAGGCCACGAACATCCATGAACCCACAGCACACAATCCCCAATGCAATCGCTGGAGAACTTACACCGACCGAAATGGGAAAGGAACAGGATCCCAATATAAACACGAGGGAAAACAATGCAACCCATAGAACTGTAGATGAAAATCATAGCCATGATTCAATGATGGAAAAATAGAACGTTACACAGTTTGGAAATGGTGGAAAATGCACAGACTCTCTGCGTGAACATGAGGATGAACACCACCACAGACTAACAACTTCGTGAGAGAAGGAAGAACCAACCCGCAAGCCAGCAATCCATGAGGCAGAGGAGAATGAACCCCAATCAATGAATTTTGTCCCCCTTTTAACTCCGCTCAATGTGAGGGAAAATGAACAGACTCATGATCCCCATAGTGGACAGACCATCTGTAACCCAAAAGGCGTGTTGTGGAGAGAGTGCAAGCATGGGCGTAGTAGTGGTTTTCCTGCCAGCCAATAGCTACCCCAACTAACAACAAAATAACTAAGGTGGTGGTTGGATGAGACAAAGGAAGGTGAGCAAAAGAGTGGTGACACGTGGATTTTCCCCCCATGGCTCAAGGTTCACCATTCCCCCTCCTTATCCTTAATAATAATGCCCCTTATCAATTTGGTTGTAGTGAACATAGTTGGTTGGGGTTATTTAATTAAATATGTATAGTTACATGATTCCACAACTTAATATGTATGCCTCAGGTCCTGATATACCATCGGTGACAATTTCTATCCGAAACATAACAGAACCAAATTGATGGTGGGGCCTTTGCCTTTAGCTTTGCACCATGATTAATTACAATATATGTATCATGCATATTTAATGCAAACGGGGTCAAAACCAGGGTGTTACATTCCCATCCCCCTTCAATAGCACTGTCCTCAGTGCTTTACAAAATTTGAACAAAATGCTACACTGGTATAGCCTCAGTGTTCCCCAGTGTTAGAACCTGTTTTTGTTTTCTATCTTTTGATACTTTTATTTATGTTTTGAAGCTTGGTTTTATTCTTTATTCCTAGAAAATTTTGTTGTTTCAGATAGCTTGAGTTTTTCCCTTTAGCCTCTATGTTATTTGATTTCTTAGTTTATTTTTACAAGTGTTGTTTTGATTTCATAATAAAAGGGTTTATATAGGGCTTATATGGATTAAAAAAGTCTAAAAATAACATAAACGTTTAATTCAGAATCCTAAAACAAGTTTAAACCCTTATCATTCACTTAATTTTTGCAAATCATTAACCTAGATTTTCTTGTAGCGCAAGTAAAAAACAAATGCACAGAGGTGCTACAAGAAAGTCACGCGAAGATAAAAACTCCTTTTTCAATGTTGCGGAGGCATAGTTCTTTAAGGCGCCAATGAGATAGTTCATAACGCTTCTGATCACCAATCATGAAGCTAGTTCTCTAAAGTGTCGACACTATGACAGCACAGTGGTTTAAAGCGCTAACGCGATAGTTGATAAGGTTTCCGACTGCAGCAGTGGTCGAAAGTGCCAACAAAGTAGTTGATAAAGTTTTCGATCACCGATCGCAAAGCTAATGGTCTAAATTCATTTTTCAATGTTGTGGAGGCATAGTTCTTTAAGGCACTGATGAGATAGTTCATAACGCTTCTGATTTCCAATCATGAAGCCAATAGTCGAAAGTGTCGCACAAATTTAAAATCATCTTTCAACGTTGCGGAGGTTCAATCGTATAATGCGCTGGTAGCACAATGGTTTAAAGTGCCGACACTGTGGCAGAAAAATGGTTTAAGGCATTGATGAGTCAGTTGATAGAGTTTCTGACACTGTGGTAGCTTAGTGGTTGAAAGTGCCGATGAGGTAGTTGATACAGCTTTCGATGTCCAATCGCGAATCCTATGGTCTAAAGTTTCATGCAAATTTAAAATAATTTTTCAACGTTGCAGAAAGCTATTGGTATAAAACGTTAACGTTGTGGTAGCATAGTGGCGTGGGGTTTCGGTGCATTATAGATTTTTGCTTCTGATCACCGACAGGTTAGAAATGGGAGGTGCTGATTCATTCAGTCTTGAACCTCCGATCACTGATCTAGAGTGCTAAAAACAGTCAGAGAAGATTGGATGCATGCAGTTCGACAGCTGACAAACAGAAGAATAGGTTTCTAGCAGCTGAATTAGTTGTTGTAACAACTTAAAAGACAATTAGAGATGAAGGAATTTGAGTCAGTTGAAGAGGTTTTACTTGCAAAACAAGTTCAAGATGTAAAATAAGATGTTAAGGAGCAGAAGCAAAGCCCCATTATAGTACTATCAGAAGAGGATGAAAAATATTTGTCCGATGAGGATAGAGTTCCTATTATTAATGAAGCTAGGGTTTGTGCTAAGCAAGAAATTCACACTCATTGTGATGAAGAAGCAGTGTCTAGAAAGAAAATAATGAAGGTTTTTGAATTTGCCTCAATAACTCATCAAGGAAAGGTTCTGAAGATGTTGGAAGAGGTAAATAGTCATTACCAAAAAATTAATTGTAGTTTCAAGGGAAGCTCTTAAAAGGAAAAGGCAAACAGAGAATCAGTTCACACAGCTAAAGCAGACTATCCAGGAGCTGACTCAGTAGAATGAGGAGCTAACAAGGAGGGTTGCAGACTTAGAGGCAAATCACTTGAAAGCTAAAAGGAAAAGTTAGGCCTTAGAGGGGATTTCTTTACTATTTGAAGCAACTAAAGATTTGTAAAGTTAGTTAAGGAAGTCAGTTATTAGTTAAGTTTGGAAAGTCATTTTATTTTTGTATAATGATAGTTTAGATGGAACTATTCGATAGATAGCCTAAAGCAGTTAGGGTTCAGTTATTCAATTGATTTTGAAGGAATAGGATAAATGTAAGTCTGAAAGAAGACAAATGGTTCGATTTTTTGCTGGCAAGGGGAGGCTATCAGGCTGTGTTTATGACCTAAGTAAAAGACTCTTATGTGTTTTTAATGACTGAACTATGAAATATATGCACTATATGCCCTTTATATTATTGAATGGTTTCATTTCTAATTTGTGTTAATTACTCAGTTGGTATATTCATTTCCTATTTAATGTTTTAATGCTTGAAATGCTTGCTAAATGTGGGTGAAAGTCAGTACTGTGTTTATTCTGTTGGATTATGGTTTATATGTTATGCATCTCAGTCATTTAAATGCTCATGATTTAGTGTTTTCTTTGGTCTTATGAATTTTTCCCTCTTGTCTCCAAACTGTTCAACCAAAACCTTATAAAACCCTATTTTACTTTATTATGATTTTTTGAGATTGTGTTGGCTTGTTCTTCCATAGTCTGGGAACAATTTCTGGCACTAACATCTTTGGCGTCGTTGCCAGGGACGAAGTTGAAAACCTATTTTCCCCGGAATAGTTATCATTTCACTAGTTTTGAGAGGTGAACTTAAACCAGCAAATCTTAAAAACTACTTTTCACCAGTATTTCACAGTGGCTACTAAGGGAGCTGGAACAAGAAATAGACCTAGTTCACCTTTACAATTGAGTGTCTCAGACCCAGAGCAGATTAGATAGGAAAATCAAAAGGTCTCAATCATCCCTATTTTTATGCAACCCTAATTTATTTTGATCTACTGTCACCATTTTCACTTTCTGAGGAGGAAAAACAAAGTCTATCTTGACAAATCGATTGGCGACTCCACTATTTCAAGATGCAGAGGCCGAAGTCCATGGAAGCCATTCTAGCTCAAAGGTTTTCACCTTTAAATTTTTCTGATGTTCTAGGTTTTCCAAATCCAGTACCTACTATGGATGTTTGGTGAGATTATCTTCCACGATTTAGAGAAAGAAAAGAGGATAATCCTTCAGATCACCTCAGCAGATTTCATCAATATATGGTTCAGTTAAATATTCATCATGAAGATGTGCTCATGAAGATGTTCAT
Organism: Pseudotsuga menziesii; assembly: GCA_001517045.1. Taxonomy (NCBI): domain Eukaryota; kingdom Viridiplantae; phylum Streptophyta; class Pinopsida; order Pinales; family Pinaceae; genus Pseudotsuga; species Pseudotsuga menziesii. The sequence continues at coordinate 190,120 of LPNX011038436.1, read as the reverse complement.
GTATTCAGTCAAGCAAGATGCATGAGAATGGTATTTTTCTCTTCCTACTGCTAGCATTTCCTCTCTAAAAGAATTCCACACATGTTTTCAGAAACATTGTAAGTATGTGTTCTCAGCTGAAATCTTTTTAGAAGATTGCTGTGAGCAAGCTAATTTTTATAAAACAACTTCTGATTCAAAAAATCATGATGATAAGTATAATGAACGATTGAAAACATATCATGAAGAAGTTGTAGTTTCAGAATTTGTTGAAGATGAAGAGGTAACATTTTTAGATACTACTGTCAAGAAAGAATTCCATGATCATTACGATAATCAAGTTGTTGTTTTAAGTCAGGTTGAAGATTATTCTAGTAATGAGATCAGCAGAGATAGTTTGGAATATTCTCATAATGATTTCAACAGTATTAATAATCATTTGAATGTTAATCCTATAGAAGATCAATCTCTTGTTCAACAAACTGTTGGAAATCATTGTTGTGTTAAAGATCCATTTTGTATTGAAGAAAAATACGAACCTTCAGCATCATCATTCGAAATTTCTCAGAATGCTCCACGTTATGATGAAGAGATTGGGGTTTCAGGACAAGAATTCTATGATGAATTATATTTTAGTCCTTTTTGTTTTTATATTAAAATTGATGAAATTCAAGCTGTTGACATTTTTTCATAACTTTCATATATTCATGGTTATGATAAATCTGTTGTTCAAAACCATTATGAAGATGCTATAATTTTTTATAAATATGATGAAATTGAAAAGAAAGACCCAGAAATGTGTGAGGTGTGTGTTATGGTACAATATGATCAGCAAATTCAGGAATGCATTCAATCCATTATCCTTCAACAACCGGAGCCAATGTATGATAGTTATTCATTTGAAGACAGTGTGGAAAAGGGGGTTCAGCTTATTGACATTATTGATGATACTGTCCAAAAAATTCTGGAGCAAATTCAGGTTGATCCTGATGTCCTTTATTGCCAATGCTTGATTGATATTCATGAAACAAAACATTCTTATGGACAACCTATCTTTTTCATAGAACATAAAGAGGTAACTTTTGGAAATTTTTATGATCCAATGGCAGATTATTTAGAATCAATACTAAGTTATAAATCTGTTATTTTAGAGACATCATTTGATGAAAGTGAGTACAAGTTGCTAGATCTTTACTCTTCATGTTTTCCAATATTTCTAATTATACATATATTCGGAGTTGGAAGCACGTTTTGGTGGGTTGATGAAATTTTTGCGTGGTTACATTGGAAATGGGATTACAATTTAATTCAGTAAATGGAAGGTTCCTCAAATAATTTTACAGTATTTAAAGGAAAGAGATTCGAATTTCATTGTATATACCAGTGTGTGAAGGATTGAATAAAGACTCCATAGCCCAATGGATATTTTGCAGACTAGCAAGTAGTAGCATAGAAGGCACTGGTCTACAAGTTCTTGAAGCCTCACAGGGAGGAATTCATCCCATAGTTGGATCCAGATGTTAGAACCTGTTTTTGTTTTCTATCTTTTGACACTTTTATTTATGTTTTGAAGCTTGGTTTTATTCTTTATTCCTAGAAAATTTTGTTGTTTGGGATAGTTTGAGTTTTTCCCTTTAGCTTTTATGTTATTTGATTTCCTAGTTTATTTTTACAAGTGTTGGTTTGATTTCATAATCAAAGGGATTATATAGGGATTATATGGATTAAAAAAAGTCTAAAAATAACATAAACGTTTAATTCAGACTCCTAAAACAAGTTTAAAACCTTATCATTGGTTTAATTTTTTCAAATCATTAACCTAAATTTTCTTGTAGCGCAAGTCAAAAACAAATGCACAGAGGCACTACAAGAAAGTCGTGCAAGTTAAAAAATCCTTTTTCAATGTTGTGAAGGCATAGTTCTTTAAGGCACCAATGAGATAGTTCATAACACTTCTAATCGTCGATCGCGAAGCTAGTTCTCTAAAGTGCCGACACTGCAGTAGCACAGTGGTTTAAAGCACCGACGGGATAGTTGATAAGGTTTTTGACTACGGCAGTGGTCTAAAGTGCCGACAAAGTAGTTGATAAAGATTCTGATCACCGATCGTGAAGCTAATGGTCTAAAGTCATTTTTCAATGTTGCGGAGGCATAGTTCTTTAAGGCATCGATGAGATAGTTCATAACACTTCCGATCGTCGATCGCGAAGCCAATAGTCAAAAGTGTTGCGCAAATTTAAAATAATCTTTCAATATTGCGAAGGTTCAATGGTCTAATGCGTCGGCAGCACAATGGTTTAAAGTACTGAAACTGTAGCAACAAAATGGTTTAAGGTGTCGACGAGACTGTTGATAGAGTTTCCTACACTGTGGCAGCTTAGTGGTTGAAAGAGCCAACGAGGTAGTTGATATAGCTTCCGATGTCCGATCATGAATCGTATGGTCTAAACTGTCGCTCAAATTTAAAATCATTTTTCAACATTGCAGAAAGCTAATAGTCTAAAATGCCGATGTTGTAGCAGCATAGTGGCATGGGGTTCCGGTGCATTATAGATTTCTGCTTCCGATCGCCAACATGTTAGAAATGGGAGGTGTTGATTCATTAAGTATTGAACCTCCGATCACCGATGCTGAGAAGGATTAATTGTTAGTGATGGGAGATGTTGTTACTGCACGAACATTCAAATGTTAATCACTTTGACAAGTGGAATATAATCATGAAGGTGAAGATTGTGGCAGAAAACTAGTTCTTGGAAAGTGGAATTTTGAATTAGAGTGAGAGTTAGGGATTTTAGCAACATTTGTCTGGAGTGCTCAAAACGGTCAGAGAAGATTGGATGCATGCAGTTCGAGAGCTGACAGACAGAAGAATAGGTTTCTAGCAGCTAGATTAGTTGTTGTAACAGCTTAAACAACAGTTAGAGATGAATTAATTTGAGCCAGTTGAAGAGGTTTTACCTGCAAAACAAGGTCAAGATGTAAAAGAAGATATTAAGTATCAAAAGCAAAGTCCCATTATAGTACTATCAGAAGAGGATGAAAAAAACTTGTCTGATGAGGATAGAGTTCCTGTTAGTAATGAAGCTAGGGTTTGTGCTAAGCAAGAAATTCACATTCATTGTGATGAAGAAGCAGTGTCCAGAAAGAACATAATGAATGTTTTTGAATTTGCCTCAATAACTCATCAAGGAAAGGTTCTGAAGATGTTGGAAGAGGTTAACACTCATTACCAAAACATTAATTGCAGTTTCAAGGGAAGCTCTTAAAAGGAAAAGGAAAACAAAGAATCAGTTCACACAGCTAAAGCAGACTATTCAGGAGCTAACTCAGCAGAACAAGGAGCTAACAAGGAGGGTTGCAGACTTAGAGGAAAATCACTTGAAAGCTAAAAGGAAAACTTGGGCCTTAGAGGGGATTGCTTTACTAGTTGAAGCAACTAAATATTTGTAAAGTTAGTTAAGGAAGTCAGTTATTAGTTAAGTTTGGAAATTCATTTTATTTTTTGTATAATGATAGTTTAGATGGAACTATTCGATAGATAACCTAAAGCAGTTAGGGTTCAGTTATTCAACTGATTTTGAAGGAATAGGATAAATGTAAGTCTGAAAGAAGATAAATGGTTCAATTTTTTGCTGGCAAGGGGAGGCTATCAGGTTGTGTTTATGAGCTAAATAAAAGTCTCTTATGTGTTTTTGATGACTGAACTATGAAATATATGCACTATATTCCCTTCATATTATTGACTGGTTATATTTCTAATTTGTGTTACTTACTCAGTTGGTATATTCATTTCCTGTTTAATGTTTTTATGCTTGAAATGCTTGCTAACTGTGGGTGAAATTTAGTACTGTGTTTACTCTGTTGGATTATGGTTTATATGTTATGCATCTCAGTCATTTAAATTCTCATGATTTAGTGTTTTCTTTGATCTTATGAATGTTTTCCCTCTTGTATCCAAACTGTTCAACCAAAACCTTATAAAACCCTATTTTACTTTATTGTGATTTTTCAATATTGTGTTGGCTTGTTCTTTCGTAGTCTGGCAACAATTTTCGACACTAACAAGAAAAATAGAACAAAAATGGATGTGTCAATCGCATGGCATCCTCCAACTCCCATGTAGCCTCTTCAAGTCCGTAGTGCTCCCATTGTGCCTTTACCTGCCCTATGGCTCGGTTTCGGAGCATTGTGACCTTCCTGTCAAGGATGCACAATGGCTCGATTTGGAACTCTCCCTTGGATTCCACCTGAATCACATCCCAATTTATCACATGGTTAGGATAATGTACATATTTCTTAAGCAAAGAAACATGAAAACATTATGATATCTAGTACTTGCAGGCAATGCAAGTCTACGTGCAACAAGCCCTATTCTTTCAAGCACTTCAAATGGCCCACAATATCTGGGTGACAGCTTGGAACAACTTCCAAGATTCAAGGAACTCTTCTTTTCTTTTACTCTGAGGTAAACATGATCCCCAACACTGAACTCTCTATTCATCCTATGCTTATCTGCATAGCTTTTCTGCCTATCCTGTGCTACTTTCATAATTTGTCTAATCTTTACAACCTCTTGCTCCATTTCCTTGAGCAATTCTGGTCTAAACAAAAACCTATTCACTGGGTTATCCCAAGTCACTGGTGTCCTACACTTTCTTCCATATAAAGCTTCATATGGACTCATCCCCAAGGATGCCTGATGTCCATTGTTATAAGCAAAATCTACCAAGTGTAAGTAATCTTCCCACTTGGTTGGTTTGTCCATCATGTACATGCAAAGCATATCTTTAAGCACCTGATTAAATCTATCTGTCTACCCATCTATCTGAGGATGGTATGCAGTGCTGAAGTTTAGCTTTGTACCGAAGTCCGCAAACAATCCCTTGCAAAAACTGGAAGTGAACTTAACATCTCTGTCAGAGACTATTTCCTTCGACAATCCATGCAATTTGAAAATATCCTTCATGAAGATCTTTGAATGCGGAGTTTGATGGATTTCATCCATAACAACTCTCCTCAAATATGCTACATCTAGAATATAAATTCTGCCTTTATAAATAAGAGGTCCATCTTCTTCCAATTTATATCCCTCATACCTCTTCTCAAGACCTTGCTGTTGTAATTTGTCTTTTACCTACTCATACAATTCATCTCCGACAACATGATTAACAATATGCTGCCTCAAATCTGATTGGAAAATACTAAGAGATGCCACATGCATTTCCTGTACCTTCCTGTTGAGTGCATCAGCTACCTTATTCTCCTTTCCTTTTATGTGCTTGGTTTTGAAATCAAACTCACATAAAAATTCCAGCCATCTCGCTTGCCTAGCATTCAGAGTAGGTTGATCAAACAAATACTTCAGACCACAATGGTCTGTCCTGAGCTCAAATATTCTACCCATCAAGTAATGTCTCCACATCTTGAGAGCATGCACTATGGCTGCAAGCTCTAGATCATGAGTGGCATAGTTCCTCTCATGTTCTTTTAGCTTCCTTGACTCATAACATATCACGTGGTTGTCCTACATAAGGACTATTCCAATCCCTTACCTGCATGCATCGGTACACACCACAAAATATTTCCTTGGATCTACAACCTTCAATACCGGTGCACTAGTGAGAATATTCTTCAACCGATGGAAGCTTTCTTCACACTTCAAAGTCCATTCGAACTTTATCCCCTTATTTTGCAAAGAAGTGATGGCATGTGCAACCTTGGAGAATCCCTCAATGAATCTCCTGTAGTATCCTACAAGTCCCATAAAATATCTTACATCCATCACATTTCTTGGAATAGGCCAGTTCATAATGGCTTCAATCTTCTCAGGGTCCACTGATATACCCTCTTCTGAGATAATGTGACCCAAATACTGAATTCTATCTCTGTAGAAGTCACACTTGCTCAATTTTTGATAAAACTAATGTTCCCTGAGCAATTGCAATGCCAATATCAAATCCTCTTCATCTTCCTCCTCATTCTTGGAATAAACAAGAATGTCATCAAGGAAAACAAGAACAAACTTGCCCAAATACTCGCTAAAGACACTGTTCATAAGGCACATAAATGTAGCTGGTGCATTTTTGAGACCAAATGATACCACTACAAACTCATAATGTCCATACCTTGTCCTAAAGGCTATCTTATGAATGTCTTCATCCTTGATTCTCACCTGATGGTAACCAGATCTCAAGTCAATATTGGAAATTACCTTTGCTCTTCTCATTTGCTCAAAGAGGTCATCAATCCTAGGAAAAGGATATTTATTCTTCACAGTAATTTTTTTCAACTGTCTGTAATCAATACATAACCTAAGTGTACCATATTTCTTCTTTACAAATAGAACCAGTGCTCCCCAAGGAGACACACTCGGTCGGATATACTTCTTTTCCAACAACTCTTGCAGTTGCATCTTCAACTCTAGCATCTCTGTTGTACTCATCCTATAGGGTGTCTTAGACACTGGTTCTTCTCCTGGCACAAGTTCAATGGTGAAATCAATGTCCCTCTTTTGAGGAAGCCCTATAATCTCATCAGAAAACATATCCTTGAATTCCTGTAACACCTGATAGTCCTCCAACCTAGGAGTTTCATCTCATGTTGGTTCCAGAATATGAGCTGCATACAACTGGAAACCTTTCCTATAGAACTTATTCAACTGCATTTCTGAAACCTATCTTACGGAAATTACCTTTGGAATACCCTTCACAACTACTGGGTTTCCTTCTTCATTCGTGCATTCAAAATTCTTCTTATAACAATCAAGATTTACTTTGTGAGCTTCTAACCAGTCCATTCAAATGAGAACATCATAGCAACCAAGAGGTAGAACATTTAGATCTATAGAAGTGATCAATCCATTCATAATCAATGGACATTTCTCCACTACTTCACTGACCTTTCTCTTAGTTCCAGTGGCTAGCTGCACTAACTAATATTTTCTATGCTTTACCTTCTTAAAAGCACAAATCTCCACTACTCTAGGAGTAATGTAACTTTGAGTAGAACCAAGGTCAATCAAAATAAAAATATATTAATCAACAATCTTACCTACAACTTCAAACACAGTTGACTAGTGATCTTCTTGGTGGTCCTCCAGTGCTGCATAAATTCTAGGGACTACTCTTGCTTCCTGACCCACTGTTTCTGCTTCCAGAATGTTATAAGATGGCCTTGCACTTCCATTCTTGAGTGGACAATATCTGTGCAAATGGGGTCCTTCACATTTCCAAAATTTGAGTGGGCCTTTATTATGTGGTGGCTCTTTAGGCTTTCCACCTATCACTACAACTGGATTACTCATAGCTTGGGATGACTGCTTATGTTGATTCCTGAATCTAGAAGGTTTGAAACCTTTCCTTCTTTGGACAAATTTCTCATTCTTCTTGTCCTTCCATGCCTTATGGTAATCAGGTTTACCTTTGCTTTGTTCATAGCAATACTTAGCCTTCCTTATTGCTTCTTCAAGTGTCCTAGGTTCATAAAACTCAATTCTATCTTTGTAAGATTGAGGCAACCCACTCAGAAACCACTGGATCTTCACTTTTTCATCTCTGATGTACTAGACATACCTCAATAATTCCAAGAATTTATTTGCATATTCATCCATGGTCTGTTGTCCCAATCTCAGCTCATGGAACTCTTTAACCTTGTCATCATAATACCTGTTAGAGAGGTATTTCTGCCTGAAATACCTCTTGAACTGTTTCCACTTAAATCTCCTTTCACTGATCTTCTTTACTTGCTTGAAGTGTTCCCACCAAATGGATGCTCTTCCATTCATATTGAATATGGAAACTCTTGCCTTCATGTTTCCTGAGTAATCCTGTACTTGAAAGTACTTATTTATCCCAAGGCACCAAGATTTAGCCTCTTGTCCAGTCTTTATCTCACCATCAAATGTAGGAGGCTTAGCTTTCTTAAATTCATCCCAAGAGAAATCCCTATGGTGTCTTATTCTTTCCTTTTATGAGAAGATGAACTTGTATCTCCACTAAATTCTTCAGAGTTAGATGATCCACTGGAAATCCTTCTCCTCCTCCTAGTGCTACTCTTACTGCCTTCCGATCTTGATGTACCTCATCCAGAATCTATCTTTCTCTGCAAGTCTGTCAAACTCTGCAACATGGTAGCATTCAGTTGATGCTGCTCTTCTTGGGATTTAATCAAGATCCTCATGGTGGCCACAACCTCGGACAGTGTCTCTTGGAATCTCCTTCCACTAGACTCTATGTCATCATTTCCATTACGGACAGTTTCTCCCATGGCATCTCCTACACGCTTGTAAGAATCTCAACCATCATATCCATCATGGGTTCTCATGACTGAATTACCTCTTGCTTTACCACACTGTTCTTTCTGGAGTACTGCTCTTGGAGGTGTCTATAATTTTACAAATTTGTTAGTAGCAAACTGTTAGATACATACCGTTAATATAATTCAAAACTACTTACCTTCCTCTTTTGGAAATTCATAAAACAACAATTTTTTTTTTTTGCTCAAAACACAAAATTTCCTCTCTCCCTTTTCAGCCTTATGACCACTGATAATTTGCTGAAAGCCTATTGAAAGACAGTTGAAAAATAATTGAAAAATCACTGAGAAGTTCTCTTGAGAACCCCAATCTCCTTTGGCCCAATCAGACCTCCTCCCAACTATCTTTCTGACACTTCGGTGGTCAAAACATCTAGCTCATCGGCAGTCTATTTGCTTATTTCTTTTTGGTGTGTCAGCCCGTAGTGATCTAATCCTCCAAACTGTAATGGCGATGCCAAGGTTTAACCATCCGCGGTTTCATCAGCTAAGTTTTTCCACAGTATTGGTGGTCGAACGCATTATTTGTCGGGTGCGTAGTCCCTTGGGCAGCCGCAACGGAAAAAAGTGATCTCACTGCAGTCTCCACGAACATCTATCGGCTATCAGACCTACTATCCATTAGGTGGATAGTGCTTTGGACTGCCGCAACGACGGATTTACAATCCTTTGATTCCTTCTTATCGGCAGCCCGATCCTTAATAATTTTTTGATGACTTTATACTCAAACCAAATCTTCAAAATTTTCCTCTAATCGGGTCTCTTCCCTGCTAACTATCCGACGTTTCGGCAGACAAACCGACTAAAATTTCGATCTGCATCGGCGGTGTCGATGACTGCTCATTGGGTCTTCTCCTTACTAACCTTACAAAATTTTGGCGGCCAGAACATCTAATTCTCTCTATTGTATCGAGCTTGTAGTGGTCTACTATTATGAGTTTTATCGGTGATACGTTGGTCTAATTTCATCGACCATATCAGGTCCATAATCATCTATTACTCTGAACTTCATTGATGATAACATAGACTAACCGTTGCGTCAGCAGCCAAGTGCCCTATGCATCGGGCGGTTAGTCCTTTCGACTTCCGCAACATTGGCCCACGATCTTTCTATGTCTTTCGCGGCTCATGACTTTGTCGGCTGTCAAAGCGACTAGTCTCTAGTGGCATCAATGCTCAGATGCACTTCATGTTAGGTGACTAGTTCTTTATGTGGCTGCAACGATGGGCAGCAGAGTCATTATGGTCTTTGTGGGGCACCCGTCGGCAGTCAAAGAAGTTGTTCATTGCGGAATGGGATGGATAGTTGACTAGGCAGCCGCAACTGCGGTTCACCTTCATTGAACCTTTTCCAATCCACTAACATCTCCCGATGGCCAATGATCTCATGCCTTAGAGAAAATTTTTGAATTTTCTTCTTGCCTTGTCTTTCACTATATCGGTCGTCGGAGCAACTATCCTCTGTGGCATCGGTGAACGAAGGCTCTACCTGTCGGAAGCATAGTTGTCTAGCCATCCACAATCACAGTGCAATATCATCTAACTTTTTCCAATGTAGTCATCAAAATTTTCGTCTCGTAGGAAACTTTATCCTCTAGGAATTTGTGATGTGATCAACTAATCATCACCGATCGTCGACGATTTTATGACTTAGACAAATTTCTAAAAAAATTTTCTTTAGTCAGACTCTTTTCTTTTGACGCTTCATCGGCTCAACCATCTCCTATTTGTTGCCAATTGTCGACGTCAAAACATCGGAGGTTCTTTCCACTAAGTGGAGCTGACGTTTTGGCAGTCTTCAGCTGATCTCCACCGAAACTGTGGCTCCCCCATCCTCTATCTTCCGTCAACAACTGACGAACCTTAGCGATATTGTGAAAATTTTCTACAGGCTGTACTCCATCGAGTGGTCATCAGACTAATTCTTCCGCTACGTCAGAAGAACTTCTCATTGAGTCCTCTGATGTGCTGACAATTTTAACACTTAAGCAAAATTTTGCAAAACCTTCCTCTATCGGGTGGGCTTCAAACTAACACTTCCGCTATGTCGGAGGAACTTCGCACTAATTTCTCCAATGCACCGATGATTTTAGCACTTAGAATTTTTTTGGGGAATTTTCTTGTCATCACCCATTTATCCTAGTTTCTTCTGGGCAGTAGGAAACCTGGCTCTGTTGATTGTTTCTCATGGTCCTCTGAGGCCCAAATGCTACAACATACGCTCTATCACTGCATCTTCATGGCCCATTCAAGCCCATGCTGCAAAAAGAGCTCTAATACCGCACTGTAACATCCCTGACCCTTCGATTGGCGAAGAGGACACTACCATGCATCAATAATCTGGGAATCTAGCCCCATGAACATGAAGATGCATACATATAATGCTGTAACAAGATTACTCAAAACATAAAACATACTACGATGCATTAATCATTCATATACATATCAAAAGAAAAACAACATGCATTCATATACAATTCAACATTCATTATGTACATTATCATTCATTAATGGTAAATAAGATTGCAGACACAAGTCAGGCAATAATACTTATCTTAATAAGGACTTGTCCTGCAAGAAGCTATGTCGCTGCAACGTTCCACCCAACCATAGGCCCACATGCTCCTTAATCTCTCAGCCGCCACTGCCACCCCCGAGCCAGGCATGATTCCTCAAGGAATAAGGAACTAACAGGCTTCCACATAGCCAAGGATAACAACACCACAAGGGTACACAGTTCAGCCAAGCCAACATAGTTGGTTTTATCAAGTGAAAAACAGATCAGCCAAGCCAACAAAGTTGGTTTTATCAGGCCATCCAGGAGCTAGGAAAGGCTAAATGCTAAGCTGGTGAGCTCATTGAAGAGCTAAGGACACCTACACCAAAACTAGCCTGGCTTCTAGGACACCCACACACACCCAACACAAGGAAATCAGTCCTTTCTCTGCAATGCAGTCCCTCAGACCGTGATCTCCCTTCCAGTGCTATTCAGGGGTTGTGGAGAAGAAATCCATCCCACTAGCTCTGTTTGTGTGGTTCCCAAACCACCAGGTTTATCAAGCACATTAGGCCCTCATTCACCACTCCAATGCAGTCTGAGGACAAAGCCACTGCGTGTATGCAGCAAAATAGCTATTCAAGCTTTAACAGGGGAAAACAATTCCGTGAATTGTTCTTGGCCCTATCATGGCCAAAATGATTCCACAACAACCTACAGCATCACACGGGAAAACACAATCTAGCAATCGTGGAAAACAATATCCCATGAACATCCATGAATCCACAACACACAATCCCCAATGCAATTGCTGGAGAACTTACACTGACCGAAATGGGAAAGGAATAGGCTCCCAATCTAAACATGAGGGAAAACCACACAACCCATAGAACTATATATGAAAATCATAGCCACAATTCAACGATGGAAAAATAGAACGTTACATAGTCTGAAAATGGTGGAAAATACACAAACTCTCTAGGTGAACATGAGGATGAATGCCACCGCAGACTAACAACTTCGTGAGAGAAGGAAGAAACAACCTGTAAGCCAGCAATCCATGAGCTAGAACCCCAATCAATGAATTGCAGCCCCCTTTTAACTCCGCTCAGTGCGAGGGAAAATGAACACACTCATGATACCCATAGTGGATAGAGCATCTGTAACCCAAAAGGTGCGTCGTGGAGAGAGTGCAAGCGTGGGCGTAGTAGTAGTTTTCCTACCAGCCAATAGCTGCCCCAACTAACAACAGAATAACTAAGGTGGTGGTTGGATGAGACAAAGGAAGGTGAGCAAAAGAGTGGTGACACGTGGCTTTTCCCCCCATGGCTCAAGGTTCAACATTCCCCCTCCTTATCCTTAGGAATAATTCCCCTTCTTGATTTGGTTGCAGTGAACATAGCTGGTTGGGTTTATTTAATTAAATATGTATAGTTACATGATGCCACAACTTAATATGTATGCTGCAGGTCCCGATATACCATCGGTGACAATTTCTATCCAAAACATAACATAACAAAATCTATGGTGGGGCCTTTTCCTTTAGCTCTGCACCATGATTATTTACAATATATGTATCATGTATATTTAATGCAAACAGGGTCAAAACTAGGGTGTTACAGCACTATATAAGGAACCCTTTGGATACATTGAAGAGGGAGGAATTGAAGAGCAAGAAAACTATAGTCCATTGTTGTCGGAGCTTATACTTGAGTCTGCATCCCTTCGTCCCTTGGAGAACTTTGTGTTCTTCCCAAGCTTACCTTTTCTTGTGAGCTTGCTATTGAGAGATGGAGGATTTAAGTGGTGGAGGCCTAGGTGGAGGACTCAGGTTTTTCGGTTCGCAGACGTGTCGACAGAGGTTGTGATTCTTGTAATCTCTTATTTATACTAATAGAAATATATTTTCCTTTCCAATAATGTGTATTTAAATTGATATCGAATCCATGGATGCTTTTAAATGATTATATGTTATTGATTATATATACTAGAGTAGGTCTAACACAATTATATAGCATGCTTGTCTTGTTTGCTGATTGTTGAGAGAGAAAATTGCTAACACAAGCGAGATTGGAAAAGCTCAACAAGGATCTGCATCAACCATCCGGAATAAGGTATGTTTTGAGATCCTTTAGTCTTAGATGTTTATTTCTCTTGCATATTGGGAGGGGATTGATTTCTGTGTTTACTCTCTAAGTTTTGGTACCCCAATCCATAGAAATTTTTCTCCGTAATAGTGTGAGAGAGAAAAAGAGAGGAAAAGAGTAAGAGGGAGAGAGGATTAGGGGGAAGATAGATAGATAGATAGAGAGGTATATATATATATATATATATATATATATATACAGAGAGAGAGAGAGAGAGAGAGAGAAGGTGAAGGATATAGGGGAATATGGAGGAATACATAGAGGGACCAAGGGCGTGAGAAAGAGGGAAAGGAAGATAGGAGGAGAGAGAGAAGTGGAAAATGAGAGGGAGAGAGTGTGATAGACTGGTGGTGGTAGAGAGAGCCAAACATGGACAAAGGAAGAGTTATAAGGGGGTGGTAGTTAGAGAGAGAGAAGGCTTAGATTCTATAGGTGGTATGAGGGAAGACAAAGGGAGGGAGAGAGAGATTTCTAGTAATGTCTGTAGAGAGAGAGTAAGAGAGGGAGAGAGGGAGGGGGAGTATAGGTAAAAAGAGGGGATATTGGAAGATAGAAGCCTGAGAGAGAGAGAGGTGTAGAGTGGAAGTGAGAGAGAGAGAGCAAGAGAGAGAGGTAAAGAGTCAGAGGGAGACAAAATGAGAGGGTTGTAAGAGATATAGGGAGAGGAAATAAGGGAATATAGTGAATGAGATAGAGGGAGAAAGGGAGCAATAGGGAAGTAGGGAAGAGAAGAGGAAGAGAGAGAGGTGGAAACTGATATGAATAAAATGGGAGAGAGTGGAAGTTGTATAGATAGACAAAGAGGGAGTATAGTGGGAGATAGATGTTTTATAATTTATATGTAGAAATGGGGGAAGACGCAGGGAAAGAGAGAGAGGGAGATAGGGAGAGTTTTAGAGATATAGTGATGATTGTAGAGAGAGTTAGAGATGGATAAAGTGAGAGAGAGATATGGATATGGAAGAGGGATATCTAGAGAGAAATGTGTCTCATGACAGTGAGAGAGTGATGCAAGTAGAGATAAGGAAAGTAAGTGAGAGAGATAGTAAAAGAGATGGAGCAAGAGAGAGAAAGTGGTAAAGAGAGTGAGTGAGAGGAGCAGTTAGAGTTTATAAAGAGGGGGGGTAATGGAACATAGAAGGTTTCGAGACTAAGAGGTGGAGAGTGAGAGGGAGATAGTGATGGAGGCAGAGAGGAGCAAAGAAAGTGGGTGAGATAATGGAAGAGGTTAAGGGGTGAGATAGAGGGAGATAAATATTGTGGGTTACTGGTTGTGTGTGTGTGTGTGTGTGTGTGAGAGAGAGAGAGAGAGAGAGAGAGAGAGGGTTAGGTGTTTAGAGAGAGAGAGAGAGAAAGAGAGAGAGAGAGAGAGAGAGAGATTAGGTGTTGAGAGAGGGAGAGAGAAAGAAATTGGACGATAGGGGTTTAGAGAGAGATAAAGAAAGATCATAGAGGGAATATTGATGGTTAGTGGTGGAGAGTTATGGATAATGGGAGTATGGGAGAGAGAGAGAGAGAGAAATATATTGAGGATTTAGGGGTTTAGAGACTAGGAGAGGTAAAATGAGGTGGAGGAAGAGGGATATATATATATATATAAAGAAAGAGAGAGAGAGATGGGAAGGTGGTTAGTGGAAGGGGATAGAGACAGATATGTATAATCCAACCAATATCTAGGTTATGAAATTTTGGATTCCCCAAATACAGAAAAAGAGAGAGAGGTTGAGAGGGAGAAGGAGAGAAAGGGAGAGAAGGTGGGTGAGATTGTGGAAGAGGTAAGGGGGGGAGAGAGAAAGAGAGGTGGAGAGTGAGAGGGAGAGAGTGAAGGAAAGAGGTTGGGTGAGATTATGGAAGAGGTAAGTGGGGGGAAAATAAAGAGATGTAGGTAGACAAAAGCAACCAAGGTGGGAGAGATAGTGGAAGAGATGAATAGAGAGAGAGAGAGAGAGGTATAGGTCAAGGGAGAGATAAAAGGATTATAGAGAGAGATGGATATCAAAAGATATAGAAGGATTAGAGAGAGAGAGAGGGATAGAGAAAGAGGGAGGAAGAGGAATAGATAGTAGGGTGGTAGAAAGATAGATAGGGGGGAGGTGATAGGGGAAGATGAATAATGAGGTATATGGAAAAATGGAATGATAGAGAGAGATGGGAAGAGAGGAGGAGAGACATAGGTGGAGAGTGATATAGAGAGAGTGGAAGTGGTAGATTTCGTCAAGAAATGGAAGTGAAATTGTAAAATTCTAAGAATTAAGTACAAAACTTTGCAATTGGAATAAAATACTTCTCAAAGTCACTATTTCCATGTTAAATGTTATGTATTTGAATGACAATATATATGAAATTGGTGATGAAATATAGTATTTTTCAAACTATGTATTTGGTAGAGAATTTTTCAAATTAGTGAAGGAGAAACCTCTTGAGCTATTCTCATAGAAGTCAAATTGTGTAACTCTCAAGGAGGAAAACTTGTGCAAGTGGAATCAAATCCTTCTCACATTCTAAAATTTGTTAAATTTTGTTACACGAAAATCTTGCACTCTTGATCCATGTGTCAACCCTTTGCCTAATCCCCAAGTTTCTATTTGATAAAGTTGATTTAGATTGAGGTTTTTCTTGCCTTTTTCCCTCTCTAGGATGGTCGATGCTCTTGTCCTTCATGCTATGAGCGCCGAAGGTGATTTTTCCTTTCATGCTAGGTGCGTCGATGCCGATGCTTTGTCTCCCACTACTAGAAGTGTCAACAGTGCTTTATCCCTTTTTGGAAAGTGCATCGATGGTGTTTTGAGGGAAAAAAACAAAGATTCGAGACCCTTCGTGAAGGTGGATGAGGTGGATGTCTATCCCTATTATTTAGGTGAGGTGGCATTTCAGTTCCTAACCTACAGGGAAGATCCCTTAGACTCTTCCTCCTAATCCTCAACCTAATCTATCCCTTTAGACTTATAAATTAAACCCTCTCTCCATTTAGAAAGGAGGAAGGTCTATGGTACTTTTACGCTAGTGGAATTTCTAGGTGGCTTACTATATTTCTTTGGAGGATTGGCTTTGTCTTGGATTGTTAAATGGAAGATTGCAGCGTTAAGGCTAGGTTGTGATGTTTTCTCCTATTTAATTCTATGTATCTCCTTTATTACATTAATACAAATATCTTTCCATAAATGTTATTGTCTTTATAATGTTTATAGCTTTCTTCCTTAACTGTTAGCTTAGATCAATTATATGTTTGGATACACATATGTTGTTTGTTTGTTTCCACATGCTTTATAGGGTTTTGCAGTTGAAGATCTGAAGACTCTAGATCTTGGATCAACAAAGAGAGAAGAGGATCTGCATATTTCATGTAGGTGATCTATCTGTTTCTTTGCATTTCTGATTGATCTAGGAAAGTAGATTGTATTCTGTATTTGATTTGTTCTAGATCCACTTGGACTAGGTAGATGTAGCTTGATTCTGATTAAGTATATTTATCCAATAACAAATTTGGTGATTCTACTAGGGACCATACATAGATCTGATTTCTTTTGACTTTGATTTTGTATCTTTATTCAATCCTTTTTACAGCCTCTGGAGACCCTCCTTTATTCATATTTTTGTCTTTTAAGAGTTTCTTGCATCCTCTTGATGCTCTTTGGATCACTATCAGACCTTCTTCCTTTCTTCCATAGGATATCTAGCTTTTATTTTGTTTTGTTTCTCCACCAGCACGCCTGGGCTATGTAGACAGAGCGTCGTTATTTCTATTTTTCAATGTCAAAAGTGTTGATTGTATAGGTTCTCTTTTCCTTAGGAGAAAAGGCACTATTAGTGATTTTACACTGTGTTGTAAGTGCGTCGCTACCCTCATAGGCACTCTTTTGCATCCTTATAGGAGGAGCGTCGATCCCCTCATAGGCGCCTTTTTGTAGTGGAGCAAAAGTGCCTAACCATCATAGGAGCTCTTGTACAGCATTATAGGAGCATTGGTCCCCTGATAGGTGCTTTTTTTCAGTGTATAAAAAGTGCCTCCCCCTCATAGGTGCTCTAGTGCAGTGTTAAAAGCACGCCACCCTTTGAAACTCAGTTTTTGGCTCAAATTTCCTTGATTTTTGGGTTTTGGTTTGATGGATTTTTGTTTTTAGGCTGCATGTGATAGTCATTCACCCTCTAGACCCAGCATTATCTCTTCCTCCCCTCATTCATTGATTATTTTGGTTGCATTTTGGTTGTTTTGGAGCAATTCTTAATTGTTTTGGAGTTGTTTGGGTGCTTGTCATATTCATTTTGATTTATGAGTGAATGGAGTGTTGTAGGTGTTCTCTCTTTTTCTTTTTTTAGATCTGAGAAGAAAAGTATCCTTTTATTTATTGTTTAGATTCATGTTTATTTGAAGAGGAAACTCAACCAAAAGAGAAGCAAAAAATAAAAATTCACAAGTCTTTTAAAGAATTGTATTTGATGTTAATTTTTGAAGCTTCATAGTTGCCTTTGAATAGAACTTGGTTTTCTTAGATCTCTGGTTTTTGTCTTGTTTTAACAGAAAACTATTTCCCTACCTTAGGTAGTTTTCATTGAAAGAGAAATGTGCATTATCATGTAGCTAGGATTTGCATTCTTTTTACATTTCATGTCTACACATCATGCATCCACTTAACTGCTCAAGATAAAATTAACTCTAGCTTAAGTTTAAAATCATTTAGTAACTGTGTGTAAGTTAGTGATGTGTTCAGGCATCGTAAAACATAGAAGCAGTCATTAATTTTTCTACACTACAACCCAAGACTCGCACGGTTCTTCCACGTACCGTCGGTATATCGAATGGTCTTTCATGTACCCTTGAGGTATATAGAAAGGTACTTCACGTACTCGATTGTATATCGAAAGGCCCCTTGTGAACGGTTGTGCATTAGATAGCACTACTACTGATTTGAGCTCCCTCGTACCTAGCGTATATTGGGATACCCTCTTAGGATTCATGTGACCATCTGAGTTATCCTATTGTCCTGTCCTATGAGGTTCCTGACTTTTGATCCACTCCTATTCACACAGTTTGCTTGTGGATTTTAGGCTTGAGTAATGTTTGATCTTGTGTGGTATTTCATAGATTCTTATAGAGTTCAGATATGCGAGACTATCCCGGGACCACCGGTCAAGAGAACCGTTTTCAGGGTATTTCTTTTGTTTCTCCCCTTTGTGGAGTTGTTGGTCCTCCCTTCATGGCCACTTTGAACCTTCCCGGATTGACTATAGGATTACCCGTATGGTTATTCTCCAATCATATCATACCAAATGCATCCTTTGTGTTGGATCTAGGTCCTTTACCTCATGTTAACGCTTCATCTTCTTCCTTGGATGTTAAATCAACCTCCCTTTCTTCCTCTTCACCTGTTGAAAAACTCTAATGTTAGTAAACTTGTGGGTAAGAAGAAGAAGAAAAGGAAGGCTAAGAAGAAGAACACTAAGAAGAAGGTCATCACTCCAACCTCTGATCTTCATGTTGGAAGCCCACTAGCCATTGGTCATCATGCTAGGGGTATTGATGTACATGTTTCCAGCATGCGTAAAGTTAAGTTCTCTTGTAGACTTTGCAAGGGTGATCACCTTCTCAAAGATTGTCCTGGTCATTCCCTTGTGTCAGAAGTGTGGTCTAAACATCTTGTGTCGTCAGTCTCTGATCATCATGTTCATGATGCCCCGTCAACAAGTGACTCTATGGTTAAGAGTCAAAAAAGAAAGGTTAGGTATCCTTTCTTGCTATGTAAGGATATGCAACACACTTACATTTGTACTTGCATGGATGAAGATTCAAAGTTGTTGGAAGATGTTACTATTCCTCAGCAACAGCTTCCAACCGGTTATCGTAAGTTGTCCCTTGATATCTCGCTGGTTGATCAAGTGGTTGATCCAAGTCCATTCTCATTCAATCCCACTCTTTTGTTGAATAGTGAAGTTCAAGTGGTCAATCCAAGTCCATCCTTGGTTGATCCCACTCTTCCTTTGGAGAGTGAAGTTAAAGTGGTAGAGTCAATGTCATCTCCACTCGATCCCACTCTTTCATCAGAGAGTGTTGAGACTGAAGTAGTCCCTTAGACAGAGTCTTCATCTTCTCCCTCTCTTCCAATTGAGAGTGAAAACCATCCTGCTAAAGTTTTCGTAGTTAGTTATGGTTGTTCTATGCAAGAATAAGTCTTGTCTCTTTCGACAGAACCCTCCCGAGTAGTGAGGTTATTTCCTTTGACTGGAGTAACCTAACATAATACCATCTCCATTCAAGTGTTCCTTTCCAGATAGTTGTGCGAGTTACTGCTAAGAGTATACTTTGCACTATCGTTGATGAAGGAGCTTCTCTTAGTATTCTATCATCTACTGATTGGCAAGCCATAGGTTCTCCTCTGCTTGTATCAGCTACCGATTAGATACTGGCTTTTAATCAAAGACATATAGTGACTTTATGGATCCTTCCTCAGTTTCCTATTACTTTAGAAGGAAAAACTATCTATATCAATGTTATGGTAGTCCAAGGTCCCTTAGATTTCAATCTTCTCCTTGGGCATAATTATGTTTACACCATGAATGTTGTAGTTTCCACACTCTTTCGAGTGATGTATTTTTCCCATGATTGGAATATTGTGACCATTGACCAGCTTTCCTTCGTTAAACCGGATTATCATGTGACTCCTAGTCCTCAGAATTCCATCAATGTACCACATGTTCTTGTGGCTCTTTACCCTTTGAGTTAGATTCTTCCCATCATAGGTAAAGTGGGGGGCATGGCTCCAACCTCTGGACATCATACTAGAGTTTAGTCACTCGCTTCTTATGTAAGGGGGAACCCACCAACCTCTGGACATCGGGTTGGCTTAGAACTGATGGTGAGCATAGTTCCCTTTCTGTGTCAATCTCATTAAAAAATGAAACAAATGGCTACGAGCATAATTCCCTTTATGTTTCAAGCTCATTAAAACATTAAATAGACATTGTGATAATAGTTCCAATTTGGTGTCAAGCTCGTTAAAAAATGAAATAAATGCTTGTGAGAATAGTTCTTTTTATGTGTCAAGCTCGTTAAAAAATGAAACAGATGTTGCGAGCATAGTTCCATTTCTGTGTCAAGCGCGTTAAAAAATGAAACAGGCGTTGTGAGCATAGTTCTCATTCTGTGTCAATCTCGTTAAAAATGAAATAGATCCTTGTGAGCATAGTTCTTTTTCTGTGTCAAGCTCGTTAAAAAATGAAATAGACGTTGCCAGCATAGTTCCATTTATGTGTCAAGCTCATTAAAAAATGAAACAAGCATTGTGAGCATAGTTCCTATTCTGTGTCAAGCTCTCTAAAACATGAAACAGATGTCGGTGAGCATATTTTTTATTCTGTGTCAAGCTCATTAAAAAATGATATAGATGTCCTCAAGCATAGTTACTTTCTATTTCAAGCTTGTGTAAAAATGAAACAGGTCCCCAGAAGCATAGTTTTTATTCTGTTCCAAGCTTGTATAAAAATGAAACAGGCCACCTTGAGCAGTGTTTATTCTTGGTTTCAAGCTCCTTAAAAAATAAAACTAACCTTGAGTAGAGTTCCTTTTTCTTGTCGAGCTCGTTAAAAAATGAAACGAATTCTTCCATTGTGTCAAGACTCAATGAAGCTTGGGGCGTATGTACCCTATCTTTGTATTAGTGTTAAGTTACTTGACAGTTATATTGGGGGAAACTACCAACCACTGGACATCATGTTAGGAAATCACTCGTCAATGGCAGTCATTTTGAGTATACTTTCTATAGTTTTGAACTTGCTAAACCATGAAATGACCCTTTTGAGCATAGTTCATTTTCTATTTCAAGCTCGTTAAAAAATGAAGTAGGTTTCCGTAAGCATATTTTACCTTTTGGTTTCAAGCTTGCATAAAAATGAAACCATGTTTTGAGCATAGTTCTTATTCTATTCCAAGATCGTTAAAAACAGAAGCAGATACCTTGAGCATTCTTTCAGCTGATCTTTGAGCTCATTAAAAACAGTAATATGGTGTCGAGCTTAATTTTCATTTTTCGTGCTCTGGTTAAACATGAAAATTGGTTTGAGCTTACTTTACCACTTTTCCGTGCTCTCGATCAAACATGAAAAAGGTTTCGAGTTCCTTTTATACCTTTAGCATGCTCGTTAAAAACATAATGAAGAGGTATCGAGTATAGTTTTACTGTTTTTTAGACTCGTTAAAATTGGATTATGAAAAAAGAAATCGTTTCGGAGTTATATTTAAGCTCTTTTCAGTCTCCTTAAAAACACAAAAAGATTGCCAAGTGAGCTTGTTACATTCCCGCTTGTAAAAGAACTAGAACAGTTGACCAGTCGGTGGTAGGTTATCTCTTTTTCGGACTGGCTAGCCTTATTTACGAAAAAGGACCTTTTGGAGTCTTCTTAGTCATTTCAGACTCTCTAAACATAGAATGACAAATGAGTTTGCTTCCATTGGACTCGTAAAATCAAACGATGAAGGACCCTTTTCTAGGAATGAACCCCTCCTTTCTTAGTGTTAGGATATTTAGACACTTAGGAGTTAGTTAAGATCAACTTGTGTAATATATCCATTGGGTAAAAGTGTGTTTCTTTAGTATGCACTAGTATGTATTTGTAAATATTCTAATCCGACGGTCACGATATGTTCTAGACATAGAGTGATCCGACGGTTCAACTTCTCTTAGATCATACCTACCATTGATCCGTGGCTTAACACCCGATTGTTCTATGATCTCTATTTAAAGAGCATAGAGGGTCCTTGGCTAGTTGATCGATTATGAGAAGCTCATGTAACTTTCTTTCTTTTGCATAATAAATTGCTCCAAGTAACTATTTGGCTGGGGCCATGGACTGTTTCCCTCTCGAGGGTTTTAACCACGTGACAAACATTGGTGTATTGATCTGTGATCTGTTTGTGTGAAGCGGTTGTTCTTGGTGTTCGGTCCTTTGGGAGTACCCTGTGTACCCTAACATGGTATCAGAGCTTTTATGAAGAGCCACTTTCGATTTTGATCAAGATCTGGAACCCGTGTTCCCGAAACTTTCAAAGGGTTTCTAGTTCTGGATTTTCTGTGCATTTGTGGCCTATGGGATATGTTCCATTACATCCAAAGCGTCGTTTTCATTTGGAAACAGTTTTCGTTTCACCGAAAACCATTTCCGTTTGTTCCAGAAACACCCATTTCGGCAAATCTAAAGATATAATGTTATAGTGATGGATTTGTTTTATTTTTTTTAAATCTCTCATATTTTATCAGTCTTATTATTAGATCCTTTTGTTTTAGTCTCAGACTATTGCCTTCCCTGGCTGCATATGCTCTTTTCCGTGCACCTTGTGCGATCGCGGCGAATCAGATACAGTGAGGGAAAGTTTTTTCTTTCTTGTCTTCTCGGCTACGTATGCTCTTTGCCGTGCACCTTGTGCGATCATGGGAAATCAGAAACAGCGAGAAAACTTGAAAACGTATACTTTCTGGGTAAGCTAACCATGATCTAACCCCATTGTGTAGAAAAAGTTTTTTGTTTTTTGTTTTTTTTTTTTTTTGATTTGCAGGAAAAGAAAGCAAGCACGGAAAATGAGAGAGAAGAGTAAAAAAAAAAAACCCTTCCTCTTTCCATACTTTTATGTACCTTTTAAACTTAGCTCACTTAGTCCAAAGTTGCTTTACACCTTGATAATTCTTGAGTTCAAATCTTATCAAGCTACTTTTTTAGTGCATGCAATTTCTATTTTCAAGTTACTTTATTGTAAAAGTGCATCTCACATTAATAAAATAAAATAAAAGTGAGTCACTTAAGTCTTTTAATTTATTGCCGCACTATTTAAAAGTACATTATTGTAAAAGTGAACATCACTTATTCTACAAAAGTGATTCACTTCAAAGCAACTTTATTGTAAAGTGATTGTCAAAGGTTGATCTTTGGAAGAGGGGGGATCTTTTTTTTAGTTGGTCAAGTTAATATCTGCCACGTCACTATTGGGGACATCTTCAACATTTTCTTTGATCAAGCATAAATTCATCATCCGAAATCCGTTTTAAGTGCCTTTTTTTTAAAACCGCATATTTTTTCGAACTCTTTGCATCCAAATAGTTTCTTTCTATTATTTCAGACATTATTTTATAGTATGGCCGCCCCTTATGATATTATACTTACAAGTTCTAACTATTTCTCATGAAATCTCGTACGGAGGATGTTTTGCGAAGTAGGGGACTTTTCAGGATAACCTCAGGGAAAGCAACAAAACCCACTGATGATGATAAGAAAATTAAATGGGCAAATAGATGCGATGAATCTCGTGGATTTATTGGGATGTCAATCTCTACTGATTTGCGATTCCACATATCTAGCATTGATGAACCCGATAAAGCTTGGGAAAAGTTGGAATCTGTGTTTGGTAAACACAATGAAATTCGGGGTCATCAACTTGAGAATGAGTTGCTTTCCTTGAATCCCAATGATTTTTCTTGCATTCAATACTATTTATCTAAGTATAAAAATCTTAGACTATTATGTGCAGAATGCAAGATTAAGAAAGAAGACAAACAATGTATTTATCATATTCTTTCCAAACTGGGACCTGCATATTCTATTTTTGTATCTACATTCTACTCCATGAAAGAATCATTGACTGCAGCTAGCTATGTAGAGCCTTGTCTTGAATCCTTTTGTGATTCCTTAATTAGAGAGCAAGATAAGCTCATTCATCTTGGAATAATTAACAATGCAGATACATCTGGGAAAGCCTTATTGTCCCAACAGAAATAAAAGTCCAAGCCTCCCAAGAAACAGAATTTTCACAATAATAAGAAAAACAACAAGGGTCCCAAACCCTCTCAGTCAGCTCCTTCTTCAAAAAATGACAAAGGATCCAAGCAAAAAGGAAAGAAGACTGAGCGTCATTGCAATTTTTGTGGGAAAGATAATCATGATGAATCTAAATGTTTTAAGAAGATGGCAGCCTTGGAAGCAATAATGAAGAAGCACCACATCAGCCTAAATTCATCTTCAGAATCTAACACTCATGGACATGCACTTTGTGCTTCTGGTTACTCTTATACGACATCTTCTTCTTCTACTTCAAATGAATGGCTCATTGATTCTGGAGCATCTTATCATATGCCTAAGGATAAAGCCATATTTTCTACTATGCATGAATGTAACACCAAACAAATATTTGTTGGTGATGATAGATCTCTAAGTGTTGTAGGATCTGGAACAGTTCTAGTAGAAAATGGTCATTTCAGTGATGTACTATGTGTTCCAAAAATTTCCTGCAATTTGTTATCCGTCTATCAAATTACTCATTCAGGTGAAGGTAAAACTGTGACGTTTACACCTCACCAAGTTGTAATCAAGGATTTTAAAAATCCTCAAAATATCCTTGCTACTGGAACTATTGATGATATTACCAGGTTGTACAAATTTAACAACTTTGGGTCATCACCTTTCTCAGTTTTTGTTGCTCATAGTGATAACTTGAGCAAACTTTGGCATGAGCGATTTGGTCACTTAAATTATCGCTCATTGCAACAACTATGTAAAGACAATATGGTGACTGGTCTTCCGCTGGTATCTTGCAAGGATGGTGTTTGTTCCGGTTGTGTACTCGAAAAACATCATCGGGATGGTTTTGACAAACGTGCCTCTTGGCACGCCTCGATTCCCTTGGAGCTTGTGCATAGTGACTTGTGTGTCCCTCTTCCATCTGCTTCCTTTTCTAGTTTCAAATATTTCTTAACATGCATTGATGACTACTCCAGACGCACTTGGGTTTACTTCCTAAAACTTAAGAGCGAAGTATTTAACATGTTCTTATCCTACAAGGCTCTTGTTGAAAAACAATCTGGTCGTCAAATTATTAAGTTAAGATCTGACAATGGAGGAGAATATGTTAACAACAAGTTCACTACTTTTTGCACTGAACAAGGAATCCAACAACAGCACATTGTTCCATATACACCACAACAAAATGGTGTAGCTGAAAGGAAGAACCGCACTTTAAAAGAAATGGATAATTGTATGATCCAATCTAAGGGACTAAGTCTTCAATATTGGGCTGAGGCCATAAATTGTGCAAATTACATAGTTAACCGCACACCCACTAAAGTTTTACAGGGTATAACACCGGAAGAAGCATGGAGTAAATTTAAACCAGATGCAAGTCACTTTCATGTGTTTGGTTGTGAAGCATGGGCTCACATTCCAGATGAAAAACGGAAAGCATTGCAGCCTAAAAGTGAAAAGTGGATATTTGTTGGATATTCTGAAGATGTAAAAGGTTATAGACTTCTTCAGCCACATTTTCATGATATAATCATTAGAAGAGATGTTAAATTTGATGAAAATCTCTTGGCCTACGAGCCTAACTTGGCGAGTGTGCCATCTTTGGCCTACGAGCCTGATTCGGAGATTATGCCTTCTTCTTCTTCTTCTTCTTCCAGATTCCTTGACAGGTTTCCAACTCTAGTTTCTGATGATGATAGTGAGGATGAAAATCCACCTCCACCTGCTCATGTTCCTCCAATTACACCAGCACCAATACTTCCTCTATGGTTCCATTCAACATGTGAAGCAACTGGTGATCTTTCCGGTGATCCTAGAGATCAACGTCGAACACGTTCTCAGTTTGAGTGAGCCTCTTCTCTTTTGGCTCAAGTTTCTGAGAATCATGATCCAGAAAATTTTGCAGAAGCTTCAGGAAATCCAGATTGGGATGCAACTATGGATGAATAATATCGTTCCTTAATGGTGAACAATACTTGGGATCTTGTTCATCTTCTAAAAGAAAGAAAACTTGTCAGATGTAAATGGGTCTACATAACTAAGTATGCATCAGATGGTATTGTTGAAAGACTTAAGGCAAGGTTAGTTGCCAAAGGTTTTTCCCAAGTTGAAGGGATTGACTACAATGAAACCTTTGACCCTGTAGTGAAAATGAACTCCATCGGCCTTGTTCTTTCCCTTGCAGCCTTACATAACTGGGAAGTCCATCAAATGGATGTCAAGTCTACCTTCTTACATGGCGATTTACATGAGGAAATTTACATGGAACAACTAGCTCCTGGATATGTTCAGAATAACTCTATTCTTGTCTGTCTCCTTAAGAAATCCTTATATGGCCTTAAGCAAGCTCCTAGAGCTTGGTATGCCAAAATGGATAGCTTTCTCCTTGACACTGGTTTTTTTAGATGCCATTCTGACCCCAATGTCTATACCAAGAAAGTAGGAAACCATCTCATCATACTTGTTCTTTATGTTGATGATCTTATCCTTACTGGTAGTGACCCTAACCTTATAACCCATGTGAAATCCAGTCTTAAGAAAAATTTTGAAATGTCAGACTTAGGACATTTGCATTATTTTCTTGGTCTCCAAGTCTTGCAAACCAAAGAATGAATCTTTCTTTCCCAGTCTAAGTATGCTTGTGACCTTCTTCGTCGCTTCCACATGGAAGATTGTAAACCATCCCCTTCTCCCTTCCAGTCTGGAGTCAAGCTTTCTACCACTTGTACTTTCCCTGAAGTAGATGCCACCTTGTATCGTCAGCTTGTTGGTAGTCTTTTATACTTGACTCATTCCCATCCTGACCTTTCCTTTGCTGTTGGTCGTGTTTCTCGTTATATGCAAACTCCTCATGAAAGTCACTGGAAAGCAGCAAAAAGAATACTTCGATATATTCGAGGTACAATTCAGTTTCGGATTCATTACAGTATAGGGGGGAAACCTGTGTTGGTTGGTTTCACTGATTCAGATTGGGCCGGTGATCCTGATGATCGGAAGTCTACTGCAGGTTATGTTTTCAGTCTAGGATCTGGACCTGTCACTTGGGCTTGTAAGAAACAACAAGCTCTTGTTCTTTCTTCAGCAGAAGCAGAATATCGAGCTACAGTTAATGCCAGTTAGGAAGCTTTATGGCTTCGACAGATCCTTTCAGAGTTTGTATTCGAGCAGCAGCAGCCTACTCCACTTTGGTGTGACAATCAAAGTGCCATCAAGATTTCCAAAGATACAGTTCTACATCAGTGCAGAAAACACATTGAGCTACACATGCACTTCATCAGAAATCTTGTTCATGATCGTGTTATTGAAGTGCTCTATATTCC
>LPNX011038436.1:151129-162733 GCA_001517045.1 Pseudotsuga menziesii | reverse complement strand
TTAAAGAGCATAGAGGGTCCTTGGCTAGTTGATCGATTATGAGAAGCTCATGTAACTTTCTTTCTTTTGCATAATAAATTGCTTTAAGTAGCTATTTGGCTAGGGCCGTGGAATGTTTCCCTCTCGATGGTTTTAACCACGTGACAAACATTGGTGTATTGATCTGTGATCTATTTGTGTGAAGTGGTTGTTCTTGGTGTTCGGTCCTTTGGGAGTACCCTGTGTACCCTAACACTTAGGTTCGTAAAACATATGAGATTGGACTCGTCGGAAGGATAAGCTATATTGAGCGTTTGTTACCCTTTTCCAGCTCATTAAAAAGAAAAGAGGCACTCATCAATCATGATGGGGAAATTAAGGAAAGAGTTTGTATTTTGTTATGGCAGTACATAGTCACTCTTGAACATGGCACTCATTTGCATATGCAATTCAATACTTGGGTAATCCCTTTGTCATTGAGTCTTGATAATTCCTAGATTCTTCTTCCTCTTGAGTTGTTCAATAATACTCTCACCTTCAGTTGCATTGGGGGATTGGTATCATTCTTGTGTCAATACTTCCAAGTCATGCCATGCCCATGTTCAAGAGAAGTTTGGTCACTGTCTATGGTCAGTTTACCTTCTATCATGTTGGTCATCCCCAATTTAGTTTTGTACATTACTCTGTTGTCCGGTTTACTCCAAAACATCTTTGATCATGTTTTGTGTCGATGATGAGGGATTCATCATGTCCCTCCTTCAACGGGTTTATTCCTGTCGACTTCAACTCCTTATCCATGAATTTGACTTAGAAACCAAGACAGGTACCTTGGGCCTGCATGCCTTAATGGCAAATTACCTTGCTTTCAACATGAGTTTACATCATTGACTCTTGACTGAAAGATACCATTGAGTGTTTGACTCCAAGTCCTTTATTCACATTCAATGGTATGTATTAAGATACCTTGGGAATCATTGACATCAATGGTGACTTCCCTTGCAGTTGTTAATTGTTTACATTATTGACTAGTAATCAAGAGGCTTCTACCATGTTCAATGTCAAGACATTGTAATCACATGGTTGTTAGATATCTACACCCAGGTTGCGATGGAGTTTGTTTTGATTCTGTTGATGCCTAGAAATTCACAGGTAACAACAGTTAGGGATTCACCCCAGTAAACATTCCCAACTAGCCCATTACTATTTGGTATAGGGAATCTGTCCGGTTTATGGTCCAGCTACCGTAGGTCAAGTAACAAAATAAAAAATTTTACCGGTTACGTCCTAGTCCACCGTGTATATTTTAGTTTTTTGAATTTAAGTATGATATGAAAGTGCCTATCTAAGAATGTAGATTGATAGATAATATGAGGAGCGGTCACAATGTGATGCGTAGGTTCTTACCTCTCATCTTAACTCACTCGCATCTAAATCACACACAACAAGAAACTTAAAACTAATTATCTAACCTATCCCTAGGGAGAAATATTATCATTTATCAATGAGTAATGTATTTCTGTGCATGCATTAAGAAAAATCAAAGATAGCTATTATTTAATTCAAAACACATGAACATTAATAGATATATGACCAATAAGATAGCTCATTGTTTATGAAAAGCCTTCATTACTCATAGTGAAAATTTCATAGAATAAACTAGAGCTCATTCATAACAAGAACATAGGTTCAAAGAGTTAAAATGATCTCATAGTTAATGGAAAACAGTTGAAAATGAAATAGTTCACATTCAACAAATCCATAGCACAGCATTTGAAACCTTCCACCAAGCTTTCTCCAACAAGAAACTTGTAATTTCTTTATTGCAAAAGGAAATAGTTTTTCTTACAACATACTCTCACAAATCTATCTAGGAAAAATTCCTTCCCACTATCTAACTCTCCTATACTTATACTACAAGCAAAACTCTTGGGCTGCCCCTCGGTGACCTTTGGGCTCCCCCCAACCATTCAAACCCACCCTTTTGTCTCTTTATGAGTGCTCATGATTGATACAATACGTTACATTTCAGATTAAGTTTTAAGAGAACTTTATAAAAAGGGACCAGCTTGGTAACTGACGAACTTTTCCCAAGTCTGGGCCTCTACTACTATCGATTCAACTCAGTGATCCATTGGTCTTTTTGAGATCCTGTTGATCTCAGACCTTCACTCTCTTCTTTTTCTTGAGCAACATCTCTGCCTCTTTATGCTTCAGCTTCTTCTTTCCTTGCTGCCTCCCTTCTTATTTTTCCTTTAGACATATCTTCTTTGCAGCAATCATCCTGTCATGAACATATCAGATTTTTAGACCATTTAGCATTTAACAAAGTAACACAAACTATATCAATACATGCATTCTGAAAAATGAACTATAAACAATATTAATGCATGAAAATATAAGGCAAAGGAAATCCTACAAGTTGGGTCTGAAATCTGCTAAATCCACTGTCCAAACTAAAATCACAAACCCGATAAAAAAGGATCCCCATCTCAATCCAGGCCACATATGGACCAAATTTAAATCCTCTGATGAAGGTATGAATCATAACAATGTAACCGCCAATCTGAACCCTAAACTGCACTCATCATCTCGAAGAAAAACTAGACTCAACCAAAACCCAAGGAGAAACTTTGTCGTCCCAAAAATAGAGGAAAAGCACACAAAAATGGCAGAAAAAACCCTCACTGATGGGAAAAATATTAAGTATCAGGCGAAAAAACTCTTCATCAGTGAATAGAACAATTGTATGTCGGACAGTCAGTTCACTAAGCCACCGCAACGGCGGAATTCATACAGACTAAGGTTTCCGTGGCAAAATAAAACGTCAACAAAATAAAATGTGTTTAAAAACTGCAGTACAGGCATCGGAGATCGAAACCACTAATCATCAGCGAGATAGTTTACTAGAAAACCACAACGACAGAAAGTGGACAGACAACGGGTTCCGCAATAACAAAAATCATCGGTGATCGAAAACTTAGAGGACTATGTATCGGCGATTAGAAACACTGACAATGGGTGTATAGTTGACAAAGCAGCTACAACGATGGAAAACAATCAGACTACGGCTTCCAATCAAAATTATAAACCGTTCCGATAGCGAAGAGAAACAAAAAATAATGAAAAGCAAAAAACCACAGAATCGCCAAGGATAAGAACTAATCCGTCAGAACGTTGCCATCTTCCCTCCGAAACGACGACGACTTAGAAGACTAATGCTCTAATTGTGATAAAATGAAAAAAACATCGACAGTCAAAAAGTAAAAAAAAATTGAAAAATAAACAAAGGAGATAAAACCCATCGGCGAAAAACATGATTCCCACTGGGACGTTCATTAGTTAGCTTCCGCAACGGTGGTGGAATAGAGAACTATAGCCCCGATTCACTGTTCAATAGACTTCCGACAACAAACAAGGAAATCATCCACAAACCAAGAACTTCAAGTTCCACAGTCAAAAGCATCAGCTGGACAAAAGGTAATCATTCAACTTCCGAAAAGAAGAAAAACAGTTTGTCCTCAGTTCAACTTCAAACAACCCAAAAGGTAGCAGAGGGAAAAACAAAGTTCAGTAATCCAAACACTCCCAGGCAAGATAAAAATAAAAAGGAGGGTCCAAAATTTTTTAAAAATTTGGGAAAATAGTTGCAACTGCAACAATTGGAGACTACTTGGTGAACCCAAATCTCTAGACAATTTCTTCCTTAAGTAACACATTGTTTGACAATAAAACCAACATGTTGAATTCGTCTAGATGTTTGGATTTCCCAAATGGAAAATGTATGTACTTTTAATCATTGATGATAGTCCAATTTAGGAAAATGGAAACCAAGATTTCAAAGTCAATATAACTCTTTTGAGGCCAGAAATATGAGTTTCATTTTTTACCTCTATCTTCGGGTAGCTTTCAGCTTGGACACCACAGGATTGTAACATATGGTAAACATAAATATTCATTTTTTCCTCATTCCCATGTCGTTTTGCACTTTTTTGTGCTTTTGGACCTTTTTTTCCTTTTTGAGTCCTCCTGCATGCCTTTCTTTCTGAATTTTTTATTCAGGCTCCTCTATCCATAGTGTCCTTTTGTGTGAGAGATGTATTGATTTTCAGCTCATGGATGGAGAAGAACTTTGGCAATTTTGTACTCATATGGTTCAGTACTTTGTTTTGATACATATTACTTTCTTAGGATATTTTTTACTCTTATTTTCCTTTTGGCTTTCAATTCTTGGCATGGGATCATTTATATATAATATATTGTTTACCCTACTTCCTTTCCATGGATCTTTTGTTGTCACCCCATAAGACATTTTTAAATGTGAGATGGACGGAGCCTCGAAATAGTATTCCAGACCTTTTGATACTGAGTTATTTTACAAGGATTAAGTAGGACTTCAATGTGTTCATAGCCATTTAGGAAAACTGCTAAACTAGAAGAATTCTTTTAGATAAATCAATAATACATAGTATTATAATCAAGGAGTTTGGTTAATCCAGAATTATGATGCTCTCCATGCAACCAAAAATTTTGCTTCTTTTATTGAAATCAACCAAAATCTAACTAAAAGACAAACATAAAATAAAATGAATCAAAGATAAACAACCAAAAGAGTTTAGTTATGTACAAAACAAAACGAAATATCAGGAAAAATAAGGTTTGAGAACTAAACCATTAACTGGTAAGTTCTCTTCCCACCCCTGTAAATCTCGCAACTTGTAGGTTGAGGGGCTAAGCTTTACTGCAATCTGAAAAGGGCCTACCCATAACTATTGAAACTTCGTGTGTTTCCCCTTTTCATCATGCGGGTGATCCCACTTAAGAACCAAATCTCCCACTTCAAATTCCTTTTTCCCAGCTTTATGTTTATCAAACCACCATTTCACTACTTCCCGTTGATGCTTAAAACGTTCTTTGGATTTGGCCCTCGACTCTTCTTCCTTCAAGAGATTATAGATTCTAATCTATAGGATTTCATTATTTGTGCCTCTAGACTCCTGAGCTATTATGGAAGATGGTAGCATAATGTTAGGAGGAAGAATAGCTTCTTTTCCATAAACAAGGGTATACGGTGACACACCTAAGGAATTCTTGGGAGTGACCCTATCCACCCAAAGAGCATTCGGTAATGTTAAATGTCAACTTCTCTGGTTTTCTATCACAGTCCTTTTTAAGATCCTGATTAGATTCTTGTTTGTATATTCTGCCAAACCATTTCCCTGTGGGTAATAGTTCTCAGAATAATGCAACTTGATTCCTCTTTCATGAGAAAATGCAATTAATATAATAAAAGAAAAATAAGTAGCATTATCAAAAACCAGGGAAATTGGAACCCCAAACCTGGTCATAATATGATCTTGCAAGAAATCCCTGACCGCATCTTCATTCACTTTACGTAACAGAATGGCCTCGACCCATCTAGTGAAGTAGTCAGTTTCCGTCAAAATGTATTTGTGTTTCAAGGAAGAATTTGGTTTTATCTTTCCAATGATATCAATCCCCCATTGCTCGAATGGTTTTGTTATCATTACAGGATTCAATGGTCCTGCTTCTTTAGCTTGTATTCCCCCAAACCTCTGGCAGACCTCACACTTTCTGACATGGGCATGCGCATCCTTGAACAGTGTGGGCCAATAGTATCTAGCTCTGAGAATCTTATGGGCTGTCGTATCTCAGGAAAAATGACCTCCAGCAGGCCCATCGTGTAACTTTGTTATGACCTTCTTTGCATCTTCTTTCTCTAAGCATCTGAGAATAACTCCATCATAATTCTTTCTGAATAATATTCCATCAACAATCTGATATGAAGCTTATTTAAGGCACAATGCTCTTCGTTGTTTGGAATTCCAATGTTCTGGAAATAATCATTCCTGAAGGTAATGAACAAGGCCTTGGTACCAGGAATCTGGAGCTATCAAAAGAGGACATACATCCATCATATGTAACTCAGCTTCATTGTCCCAATTGTTTTCTTCATTGTTTTTACCTTCAGCCATTAGTTTGCACAATCCTTTCCCTTTAACTATGGATGCTGGTTTGAATTCTAGGTCATATTCTTGTAAAGTTGTTACCGAGTTGCCTCTTCTTCCTCCTAATTATTTTTGTATGAAAAGAGACCTTACAGCTGGGTGGAACTATTACCTTCGTCTGGTTCTTAAGTATGTGTTGGGCCGAATTAATGTCATTTTAATTTCGTTGTAGTATTTTCCCAGCCATTTAATTTGTCAATCCGAGGTTTGTAGGCTTACGAAGCACTTGCAAAGTATATGCAATACTGAAGTGAAATTAATCTAATCTAACCCCCCGTGAAACTAAGACTAATCTAATCTAACCCCCCTTAAACTAAAACAAGCAATTGCTAATCTAATGCTGGAATATGAAACACACGGCTGAAATTAAATTGCATAAAAGAAAGACAACATATGAAGAGCAACAAGACAACACATGTGAGCTCACATTAACAATCAAGCAATCTTAATTTACATCAAAAGAATAAATGGCAAATCATGAAAGCATCAAAACCAATATTATGAAAAAAATCTAAGAATTCCCTTCTCGATATTACAAAGTCAAGACTAACTTCTACAATCTACTATTCTCTAAGATAATCTAAGATCTAAAATATTCTAAGATAATATCCCATAACAAATGAAGAGAGAGCACTCTCTTTTATACATGAATTTCTTTAAGAAGAAGATAACCATCTCATAATGAGAGATCCACTATGCACTCAACCACTCAACTACTTTCCTATTATTACAAGATATGATCCCTTCAAATCCTCCACATATATTTCACAAATTCTCTACATGTCTCTCAACCAAAACTCCATGATCTTCTCCTTGGAATATTCTTTGCATAACTATCTCCTTGAAATGATGGAGGAGATATACGTGAAGTCTTCTCTTTGAATTAATCCTTCACATATTCCTACACATTACAAAGCTCATCTATACTTTGAGATATTAGTG
Organism: Pseudotsuga menziesii; assembly: GCA_001517045.1. Taxonomy (NCBI): domain Eukaryota; kingdom Viridiplantae; phylum Streptophyta; class Pinopsida; order Pinales; family Pinaceae; genus Pseudotsuga; species Pseudotsuga menziesii. Next base: position 155,786 of record LPNX011038436.1, on the reverse strand, counting down.
AAAAACATGTTAATTTTCTAATATTTAATCATAAATTCACTTATAATACTAAAAATAAATAAAGTGGAAATAATAAGGTGAAACCCACATATATGTATGAAAATGGTATGATAAAAGGTTAATGGGATGATGAAATGCGAGGAATAGAGGAAGATAAAGTGGATGAAAAAGGGACATTTCTGCGTCCCAACATACTCCCCAACTAAACTTATTGCATGTCCTCATGCAACCATGTATGGATCTTCTCAAGAACTTTTGGCATCTAAACTTTGGCTTTGATTGATGATGTCTTTTTAACAATGAATATTTCTAGGGTGTGAAATACATGAGTAACAACTGGCATTTCCTTATGGTTGGTTCTTGTGTGACAACCATGAATATAAAGAATGTTGGTTCTTGTGTGACAACCATGAATACAAAGAATGTTGGTTCTTGTGTTAACAACATTCATTTCATGATGTGAAATGCATGAGTAATAGCTGACGTTTTCCTTATGGTTGGTTCTTGTGTGACAACCATGAATGTAAAGAATGTTGGTTCTTGTGCTAACAACATTCATTTCATGATGTGAAATGCATGAGTAACAGCTGACATTTTTCTTATGGTTGGTTCTTGTGTGACAACCATGAATGTAAAGAATGTTGGTTCTTGTGTTAACAACATTCATTTCGTCATCTATTTTCTAGCTACATAATAATTTAACCATACACTCACTGAAAATGATAAGTTATTAATGTGCATAGAAAGCATCATCGTGCATAAGAAATTATTTTCTTTATCTTTATGAATCATGCCAATATGTGTATCAATGTGTATGAAGCAAAGTGCAATAGAGGATTTGTTGGAAAAGAAATGCTCATGAATGGTAAATGAGATGAAAAATGGGTGACGGTAGTGAAAAGAATGGAATAATAGTAGTGAGTATGTATTGAATATAGTTCCCCCTCCCCAACTGATGTGGTTGCATTTCCTCATGCAGCCTAGCATGGGCTATGAAAAAAATGGAGCATGGTGAGGGAATTTTCCAAATTATTCATTGCTAGCATGTAAGGAATTGCATGATTAAAGTTTAGAAAACAACATACCCCCACTTACCCAAAAAGTAGATGAATGATGCAATAGGAATGTAGATGATGTCATTGGATCGTGGAATGTGTCACTGCTACAGCAGCTGTAACTGCTGGATCATGGGCATTAAAGGAATTGGAACTGCTGCAGCTGAATCATGGAGGATATGTAACTGTAAAAGCTGCTGCGGCTGTAACTGCTGGAACTGTTGTAATGTGAATTGGAGGAATCTGAACTGCTGCTGATAAATAATGGAAAATGTAGAAGGCAGAAAGTGGAACTGTGGTATACTCATAGATCTGAAGTCATGTTTCTGCAACTGCTGATGGATTCATGAAAAATAATGTATAGTCTTCACCTGCTACAAAACCCAGTGGTACAATTCTAGTCATGTGAATAAATGTGTCGAGGTTGATCATGAAGAGAAATCATTGGATTACCAGCCATTCATGGATGTTGTTAACCAATGTGAGGCAACTCAATGAGTGCCAAGGTACCCAAGTACATCCTGCGAAGTGCGAATAGATGTGCTGATGTCGAGCCACTTGAAAGATATGACGATCAAGAGACATTGATGAATTCCCATGATTGTCAACAAGAGAACTTACCATTAAGGCATGCAAGCCTCTAGGTACTCAATAATGAACTCTAGTCTATATCCTAGATAAGGTGCTGAGGTCGATGAGCAAAGATTTGTTGAAAGGTGGGCCTTAATGAATCCCACATTAGTCAACGCAAGTTGGTATAAAAAGATTGGTAGGACTATCAGTGAAAAGATCTCAGAGTCAAACAGTGGATATGGAAAGGCTATGTAGTCATGGAAAGGGAGCTGGTTTTATTCATAAGACAAACTGGAATGGAAAAATGAACTAAAAAAGATAAAGGGATGTATGCAACTCAGAAAGATAGGCATGTGTGAATTCATGATAGATAAAGCGATGGAAAGCGGACTTCAAGACATGGATGGTGAAGGTTCTTTGAAGGAGAAATATGGATAAACAATCATGACACAAATGAGTTTATGGATGGTTTCTATGTAACAACTAATGTTATGATGTTTATCACTAAAAATCATGAGTAACAACTCCTTCTGGCTATCTATCAAAGCATATTTCTTAAACGTTTTGTGTTTCTTTGAAAAGTCACTTCAACAACAAAATGCGACTGTCTCTTAAACCTAAAAAAAAACTTTACTACAAAATCCTGCATGAAAACTCATTAGTGAATATTTATTGAATATAGTTCTCCCTCCCCAACTGATCTGGTTGCATGTCCTCATGCAACCTAGCATAAAAATTGTGAGAAGTTCATAAAAGAAAACATATCATGCAGAAAGAAGTACATAAGCTGCAAAGAAAATTATATGTTTTCCGTGCTGGTTTCATCTGTGATTATTGCAAAGTGACTTTAAGAAAAACAATTCAGCGTTAATCATAAAAGCAATTTCAAGAAAAATGAAAACGTCCATTTGCAACTTTATTTTTGTTTTGGTTGTTCTTATTTACCCGATCATAGTTTTAACAACCCATCCAGCTGCGACAGCAATGACTGCAACACACAGTGGTGAAAATGAGCTGCAACAACCACCAGTAGCTACCCCATATCGATTTGCTTCTCACCTTCCTCCTTTTTGTGGTGTTAAGATTAGTCCAATTGCTTCTATGATTATAATATTTTCAATTGATGCTTTGTTCAGCCTTTGTTTATCCTTTACAAAACTATGTTCATCCCTCACAGAACTATGTTCAGCCTTCACAAAACTATGTTCAGCCTTTGTTCAGCCTTCACAAAACTATGTTCGGCCTTCACAGAACTATGTTCAGCCCTCACAAAACTATGTTCAGCCTTCACAAAACTATGTTAATCCCTCACAGAACTATGTTCAGCATTTAGAAAACTATATTCATCCCTCACAGAACTATGTTCAGCCTTCACAGAACTATGTTCAGCTGCTTGGAACTGGCCGCAACAATAAATCTGGAAAATATCCTCCCAAAGAACCAGATGTATATCTCAAATCATGGCTTTGTTTGGCAATTTCCTCAAGATTCAAGTAAAGGAGGATGTTATTCACAAAACCCATGTCTTGTATTTTAAAAATTCATTTCCATATGCCCGCAAATAAAGGCGCGACTCAAGGTGTTCTTATCTGGGATGCACGTTGGGTCAGCATAGACTACCTCACAGTGTTTTGGTAATAACTTCTTTGTTTCACGCCCGATTTGAATGATTTCAAAGCAAAAAGAAAGTGGATTCATAGGGATACTTCCAATAGAAACAAGTTTTAAAAATTCTATGGTATGGTATATCATATAATCTGAATAACATCCTACATCCTAATGTTGTTTGTGAGTTTCAACCTAGACCAACAGTCACTATTTTGAGTACAACATTTTCGTTAAAAGATGGATTGATGTGATTCTAATTGGGGATGAAAATATATTCATCTAGGTATCTCCAATAGAAATAGTTTTTGAATACAATAATAATTGATGGGTCAAATATTCCAATGAACAGCTAAGAAAGCATATTTTTTAGACTACAGATTTAGGATAGGTAGTCAGTATTTTGTTCATATCTTCTTCGTACGATATCGAAATCGAATGATTCAAATTGAGATGTAAACTAGATTGATAGGAGAGTATGCAATATAAAAAGGTTTTTAAAATTCATCCATTAGGTCTCCCAAAATGTGATTGTCCCAACTATGTTCTTGAGCTGCATACTCCACCCCCAGTCAGTGTTTTGACCATCTCTTTTTCACTTTAGAACCAAATTGAAGAATTCAAATTAGATTGGAAACTATACTTAAAGGGATACTTTGGATAGAAACATGTTTTAAAACTAAGCCCTTATTATCCCTAAAAATAGGACTGTCCCGACTGTGTTTTGGCGAATTTTAACAAGCCAAAATGTCAAAAAAATGCAATAGATTTGCGTTGTTTTAGCTTGGAGTTGCAGCTGCTTTTCAGCATTATAATTTCAACATTTTTTCAGCTTAAAAATGAAATTGCAAACTATTTTTATTTAACAATTGAAAAAGGTTTTAGCAAATGGAGATAATGAATTGCAAAATAAAGATGAAATCAATTACACATGTTGCAAAACATTAATTATTCATTCTTGAAAATTTTAGAAAACATCCTACTTTCTGATCCTCGCGATCACATGAAGCACAGAGGAGAGCATACTTATTCTAGGTGAAAGAAAAGACTAGAAATAAAATCCTACCTACTCTATGCTAATTGGGATTTAGAAAACAGTTACGTGTAATCAAATAGCCAATATAGCCATACACGCAACAGTAATAGAAATATATTATCTTTCAATCCCATGAATGAACAATGGAAATATATAAAGATGAACGAATTTAATTGTTGTGGCTGTGATCTAACTAAATAAAAAGAAAAACTGAATTGTTCTAACCTCATTCTCGCTTGAAACCATTGTTCAATAGGGCTTTCGTAGGCATAGTTTTCACTCCTCAGATCATGCTGCAACTCCTTGTGGTCCTCCTCAATCTCCTGCTCGTCTTCATCAATCTCCTGTTCAAATACTTGTTCACCTTCACATGCGCAGGAGTTTTTGG
>LPNX011038436.1:73204-150819 GCA_001517045.1 Pseudotsuga menziesii | reverse complement strand
CTTCCTCCAAAATTAATCAATATTATTTTATTATTTTAACTATTATTTTATTATTTTCCTTAGGAGGCCCATTTTAGACCCCAAAATTCCTCTAATGGATGATTCCTCGCTTGATTCTGGAGGAGTAGTTAAATCTCTTATTACTGCCAAGACCTCTTCTTCTTGGGAAGAGGAAAATCCAGTTTTTTCCAAGGCATGAGTGAGTAGTTCCAGACTTATACTCATTATTAAACCATGTTGAAAAAGGGATTCTTATAGCACCCAAAACTGAAATTTGAAAATATTAAATAAAAACAAACCATTTATGTAAAAAAAAAAACTCTAAAAAATAAATAACTCTTCACAGTTGCGGAAATTAAACACTCTTGCAAAAATTGAAATTTACACTACCACACTTGCATGTATTGAAATCTACACTACCACACTTGCAGGAATTGAAATCTACACTACCACGCTTGCATGTATTGAAATCTACGCTACCACACTTGCAGGAATTGAAATCTACACTACCACACTTGCAAGAATTGAAATCTACACTTCAATCCATCGTGCTTCCCCGGCAACGGCGCCAAAATGTTGGGTCGAATTAATGTCATTTTAATTTCATTGTAGTATTTGCCCAACCATTTAATTTGTCAATCCGAGGTTAGTAGGCTAACGAAGCACCTGCAAAGTATATGCAAGAATGAAGTGAAATTAAGCTAATCTAACCCCCCGTGAAACTAAGACTAATCTAATCTAACCCCCTTAAACTGAAACAAGCAATTGCTAATATAATGTTGAAAGATGAAACACACGACTGAAAGCAAATTGCATAAAATAAAGACAACATATGAAGAGCAACAAGACAACACATGTGAGCTCACATTAACAATCAAGCAATCTTAATTTACATCATAAGAATAAATGACAAATCATGAAAGCATCAAAACCAATATTATGAAAAAAATCTAAGAATTCCCTTCTCCATATTACAAAGTCAAGACTAACTTCTACAATCTACTATTCTCTAAGATAATCTAAGATCTAAACTATTCTAAGATAATATCCCATAACAAATGGAGAGAGAGCACTCTCTTTTATACATGAACTTCTTTGAGAAGAAGAGAACCATCTCATAATGAGAGATCCACTATGCACTCAACTACTTTCATATTATTACAAGATATGATCCCTTCAAATTCTCCACATATATTTCACAAATTATCCACATGTCTCTCAACCAAATCTCCATTATCTTCTCCTTGGAATATTCTTTGCATAACTATCTCCTTGAAATGATGGAGGAGATATACGTGAAGTCTTTTCTTTGAATTAATCTTTCACATATTCCTACACATTACAAAGCTCATCCATACTTTGAGATATTAGTGAAAAACATGTTAATTTTCTAATATTTAATCATAAATTCACTTATAATACTAAAAATAAATAAAGTGGAAATAATAAGGTGAAACCCACATATATGCATGGAAATGGTATGATAAAAGGTTAATGGGATGATGAAATGTGAGGAATAGAGGAAGACAAAGTGGATGAAAAAGGGACATTTCTGCGTCCCAACAGTATGTATGGCCTGCTTTGAAAACTACATAAGCTTGTGTATCGATAGCTGGGTAATTCAATTCAGCTCCCTGCAGACCAGTGCTCATAAATGATATGGGATACTCATCTCCCCCATCTTCCTTTTGTGTAAGCATTGCTGCTAATGAATCGTCAGATGTGAAAGTGTACAAAATAAAATCCTTTTCAAAATTTGGACTTTTGAGAGATGATGCATGAGCAATAAATGTCTTTATTTTACTGAATGCATTCTTCTCTACATCAGTCCACTTCAATTGTACACTTTGTTTCACCATTTTCTCCAAAGGTTTAACAATTTGAGTGAAATCTAGTGCAAACCTTTGCACAAAATTAATTGCCCCTGTTGGAATATAATCCATCAGGATTATACGTTAGTGTAAATAATAGGAATTTGAAGAGACTCTTAGATGTGTAATCCCAAGAGTCATTGTAAATGTATAAATAAATGCTTTGGCTATGAAATAAATCGAATTGGGAGTTATTTTACCCAATAGTGGTATCAGAGCACCACCTGCCATAACTCCTGCTATTAAGTTTCAGTCCTGGCAACCTGTATGCCTGCCATTCTATCTGTCAGTCGCGTGCATTCTCTTTGCCAGCCTGTATGCATTCATTATGTGCGTTTCTCCTCCAGTCTCTCCTGCGTGCCTTCAATACATGCGTTATTCTGCAACAGTTTTAATTTGAGGTATGAGAGATCATTTGGATCCTGCATTTTGATAGCTGCTACGTATACCTTTTAGGTATCGAAACTCGCTCTACTTTCATCTCACCACTCCCTTCACACCATTTCAATCTCCAGTTTCCAGTATTGTTGGTATTCTCATCACTCCTGAAAAGGGTTTTGTGAGTTGTGATGTGTGAATGGCCTCTATTTAGTTATGACCGTTGGGGAGAAAAAACCCTAATTTTTTCCCTAATCTTTTGCATTAAAGAGTGAAATAGTCTGCAAAAATTTCTCCTGTGAGTGGCTTGCCTGTTGATTATTCCCCTGATGTTCCTTGCAATTCCTTTGCTGCGTTTATGTGTGTGAATAATCCGCAGTCTCTCTTACGTTCCTCTCTCTCCACCTAAGTTACGCATACATATATTGTTTGCAATTTGAAAAATGCCAGAGAACTGAATTGCAACCAGATATTTGAAGCATGTGACTTAAGTGATGATCTTGGAACTGTTGCATAAAGAGAAAGCCTGATGTTCTGCCCTCATGAACTGATCGAGAATGAGAGTTTATTATGCTACGTGATTATTGAGTATAGATGCTGCGTGATTATTGAGTATATATGCTGCGTGATTGTTGAGTATATATGTTGTGTATATATGCTGTGATTGTTGAGTATATATGCTGCGTGATTGTTGAGTATATATGCTGCGTATATATGCTGTGATTGTTGAGTATATATGCTTCATTTGGAACTTATTTTGTTGCAAACTTGTGAGAGTCCACGCATTCTGCCTTTGCGCGTGTATTGAGACGTCCACCATCTACGTTTTTGTGCTACGATCTATAATCTTCTTAAAAGCTGTGAGCCACCCCTTCCCACATCTGCGCGGAGTTGAAGGCTGAAGCAGACTGAAGCTGTGAGGAATCTTGTTATTATGTTGTTGCAAATTTTTTGAAGAATGATGATAGAAGGCTGAAGGATCACGCCTTTTCATTTGCTTGAAGAATGGAACAGTATTTCTCTTGCGATTTGCTTGAAGTCCAATGACTGAATACTGCTAGTGAAGATTCATGCCTTCAGAATACAACGTGGAGGTAAACCTTTGGTGTTGTATTACTTGTGACCGTTGGAGACTGCATAAACCCTAATTTTTTGACCTAATTCCTGTGCATGGAGTGTATGTTGCACTTCACCTTTCTGAAGCGAATTTCTTCTTGAGAATTGCTACAAGTTCTTGAAGCTGCTTGAAGATTAAAGCTGCGCTTTGAAGATTAAAGCTGCTTGAAGATTAAAGCTGCATGGAGTTGTGTGGAGCTGCTATGACTCAATTGATGTGAAGACCGAGTTGAAGGAAGAAGACTGCTTGAAGAGTGTTAAACTGTAAAAAGTATTGGGAACTCATTCGACTCAGTGGTGATAGAGGTTTGCTGCAAGATATTGTATTGATGTATTTTTCATCTTCGATGAAGATTTGAAATGTATTGTTTATATAATACCACTCTAGAATAAATGATATAGAGTTGCAAAATTAAATATAGAGCAGCTGCAAAATTGTTTTGATAGGGATGTAGAATTAGTTTTGATAGGCTGCAGAATCATATTGTAATTTGTAAAGGAGCAGGAATCTAAACCTGCATCCCATATATTTTTCCAAGTATTCTATAAGTTGCAGATTCCATAGTGAACATGCAATCTATAGCATCTGTAGAATCACTTTGCTTTGCTCAAAAAGCAAAGAACCACACCAAAGATCAATCCATTGATCATCCCAAAGGAGAAAGCAGCAAGAGAGGCAGAGGAAGAAGAAACTTCAGAGGTAGAGGAGGCAGAAACAACTCCAGCAAAAGATCAGATTTGTAGTGCAAGCGTTGTGGAAAGACTGGACACACATCAGATCAGTGTTGGGCTTCGTGGGACTCCATCAAAGATAGACACAACCAGAAGAAAGATGACAATAAAAACCAAGATGCTAGTAAATCTTCAGATTCTGCTTTTGTATTGTTGCACATTATAATCTTGGTATTAATGAAATGACTTCACTTTCATCTTACACAGAATGTTGTCTACTTGATACTGGTGCAACATCACACATGACATTTAGAAAAGACTGTTTTGAAGAACTTAATGAAACAATAAATGGCATAGTTTACTTTGCAGATAAGTCAAGTCTTAAACCAAAGGGAATGGACACCATTCGGTTGAAGATGCCTGGATTCCCTGATTTCTTGTTGAAGAATGTTCTTTATCTTCCAGAGTTGCAGAGAAGCCTGCTATCCTTGGTGGAGATTTGACAGCAAGGCCATTCCATCCACATGTTTGATGGAATCATAGAAATAAGAAAGTCCTCCGACAACCAAGTCATCATGACTGGATAAGAAGATGGGAAGCTGTTGAAGCTAAAGGGTTCATCTGCAAGGGTTCAGAACTATGCCTACTTCTCTCAGCATGGAGAAGGTAATGTGTCATCAAGTTTATTGTGGCATGCAAGATTTGGTCATCTGAATTATAACAGTCTTCATTTGTTGAGAAAGAATGGTGTATTTGGTTTTCCCACCATTCCTAAAGAAAAGAGCAAATGTGATGCATGTATATTAGGGAAACATAGTAAGCTTCCATTCCATGAATCTAATTTCAGAGCAAGTAGGAAATTAGAATTAGTGCATTCTGATTTATGTGGCCCAATGCCAACTCCTTCTGCAAATGGGAATAAGTATTTTATGACCTTTGTTGACGACTACTCAAGAATGTGCTGGATTTACACATTAAAGACAAAATCAGAAGCATTTCAAACATTTAAGGACTTTCATGCATTGATAGAAAAACAAGCACAATCAAAAATTGGTACACTTCGTACTGACAATGGGAAAGAATACACTTCAAATGCTTTTGAATATTATCTTCGCCAACATGGAATTGCACATCAGACTACAGTTCCCTACAATCCTCAACAAAATGGTGTAGAAGAAAGAATGAACAGAACCATAATGAATATGGTTCACTCAATGATGTTTTTTAAGAATGTAAAACTAATGTTTTGGGGTGATACAGTGAAATGTGCAGCCTATTTGAGAAACAGAAGTCCCTCAAATGCTCTTGATAACAAGACTCCACATGAAAGGTGGTTTGGCCATCTCCCTTCAGTCAGGCATCTCAGAGTTTTTGGTTCCACCTGTTATACCTTGATTCCAAAGGAGCAAAGAAACAAGCTTGGTGCTCGAAGCAGAAAATGCATTTTCCTGGGGTACAAAGAATACTCCAAGGCATACCGTCTGTATGATGAGGTAAACAAGAAGTTTGTTATTTCCAGAGGTGTCATTTTTATTGAGACTAATAAAAATGACCAGTCCATTGAGAGACACCTTGATCATTTGGAAAAATATCCTCATCCAAAGAAATATTCTGAAAATGAATATGAAATTCCAAACCTTGAAGGGGGGATTCCTATTATGGATCAACCTTTGGAATTTCCATATGAAGCATCAACTCCCCCGCACGAAGAAGTTCCTGCTACTTCACTTGATCAAGAGATTCAACTGGATGATGTGATTGAGAGAATTGGAATACTCTTAATCAATGATGAAGCACCACCAGCTGATCAACCAGGACCATCACGAAAGATTCCTAAATGGGCCACAAAGACACTTGGAAGTGTCCATCCAGATGAAGTTGGAAAGACGAGAACGAGAAGTTCAAAAAGACATGAAGATGGAGGAGAAGCAGATAATTTAGGTGATGACATGGATGTATAATTTGATTGTGAATTTAATTTATCTGCTAACTTTGAACCAACTTCCTTTGAAGAAGCTTCTACTCGGGTTGAGTGGAAAGAAGCTATGCAGAATGAGTATGATGCACTCATGAAGAATGGAACTTGGAAGCTGGTTGACCCTCCAGTTGGAACCAAACCAATTGGCTGCAAGTGGGTGTACAAGAACAAATACATATCAGATGGCTCACTTGACAAGCACAAAGCGAGGCTTGTAGCAAAATTCTATGCACAGAAAGAAGGAATTGACTATGAAGAAACGTTTTCTCCTACAGCAAAATGGGTTACCATCCGTACCTTACTCTCTTTAGCTGCTCAGAATGGGTGGAAAGTTCATCAAATGGATGTGAAGACTGCTTTCTTGAATGGAGACTTGAAAGAGAATGTCTTCATGTCTCATCCAGAAGGCTTTGTTGTGAAAGGAAAAGAACAAAAGGTATGCAAGCTTGTCAAATCCTTGTATGGCCTAAAACAAGCGCCTCGCGCATGGTATGAAAAATTAACCGAGCATATTTTGAAGTTAAATTTCAAACATTTTGATCTTGATGATGCAACATTGTTTATAAAGAAAGTTGGAAGATCTGTTGTGTATCTTGTGGTGTACGTAGATGATCTTTTGATGACAGGGAACAATGAGAGCTATATAGCATCCATAAAGAAATATTTGAAAAAGATCTTTGAAATGACAGATATGGGACATCTCCACTATTACTTAGGCCCATTGAAGTCACTCAACATCCTAAGTACATATTCCTATCTCAAAAAAAATATGTTGGTGAACTACTAAACAAATTTTGCATGACAGAATGAAACCCTATCTCTACTCCAATGGAACATAAAATGAAGCTCACATCAAGCGAAGGAAAAGAATTTGAGGATGCGACCAAGTATTGACAACTTGTAGGAAGTCTTATCTACCTTACAACAACTAGACCAGATATTTCTTATGTTGTTGGCATACTTTCAATGTTCATGCATAAACCTTGTGAAGGACACTGGTCAGCTGCAAAAAGAGTTCTAAGATACTTGAAGGGGACTCAAGACGTTGGACTCAAGTACTCTAAAGTGGATGACTTCAAACTTATTGGGTACTCAGACTCAGATTTTGATGGTGATAAGGAGACAGGAGTATCAACTTCTGGATACACTATGAGTCTTGGATCAGTAGCTATCTCATGCAGATCACACAAACAGTCAGTTCCGGAAGATTCAACAACAGAAGCAGAATATGTGGCTGCAGCTGAAGCAACGAAAGAAATAGTATGGCTCAGGAAGATAGTTGAAGATCTGCAAGAAAAATAAGAGAACCCCACTCCATTATTGATCGACAATACTTCTGCAATCAAGCTGGCTAAGAATCCTAGATTCCATGATAGAACCAAACACATCAACACAAAGTATCATTTGATTCAACATCATGTAGAGGCCAAGACAGTCCATCTTCGACATTGTTCCACAAATGATCAAGTTGCAGACATCTTCACCAAAGCGCTTGGATGAGAAAAGTTTGAAAGATTCAGAAACATGCTCGGACTTACTAACACCCCTTCGGATTAAGGGGGGGATTGTTGGAATGTAATCCGTCAGGATTATATGTTAGTGTAAATAATAGGAATCTAAAGAGACTCTCGGATGTGTAATCCCAAGAGTCATTGTAAATGTATAAATAAATTCTTTGGCTATGAAATAAATCGAATCAGGAGTTATTTTACCCAACAGTCCCCATGAATGATTGCATACCTTTTTTGTTATGGGGTCAAGGGATCTGTTCTATGGCCTTGATCCTTTCTAGGTCTATGGAGATCCCTTTTTTAGAAACAATGTGACCCAGTAGCTTTCCTTCTATAACCACAAACACACATTTCCTAGGATTTAGTGAGATACCATATTTTCGACAACGCTCGAAAATTTGTTTTAGATGGAATGTGTGTTCTTCTCTCTTCTTTGAAAATATCATGACATCATTGAGATATACTACAATAATACGGCCAATCAGACCACGGAAAGATATATCCATAGCCCTCTGGAAAGTAGCTCCACCGTTGATGAGTCCAAAGGGCATTCTATTGTAAGCAAAATTTCCCCACTTTGTTCTGAATTTAGTTTTAAGTCTATCCTCTTCAACTACTAATACTTGATTATAGCCAGAGAATCCATCTAATGATGAAAATAACTCAAAACCCGAAACCATCTGCAATATCTGTTCCATAGGTGGGATTGGATATTTGTCATTATCCGAAGCACGATTTAGGTTTCTAAAATCCACACATAGCTTGATTTCTCCATATTTCTTCGTTACTGGAACCAAATTCAAAACCCATTCTGAGTGTCTGACTTTGAATATAATTTTGACATCGAATAATTTTCACTTCACTCTGAATTAAAGGCTCCAATTTTGGATGCATTTTTCTCAAAGGCTGTTGATAAGGCTTGAATCCAGATCTAATAGGGATGACATGTTGTATAATCTTAGTGTCATATCTTTTAAGCTCTTCATATGTCCAGGAAAACACATCTTTGTATTTTTTGAACAAACTAATGAACTTATTTCTTTCACCTAGAGAACAACACTTTCCCAAATTTATATATCTGGGTTTAACTTCAGTTCCCAAATTTATATATCTGGGTTTAACTTCAGTTCCCAAATTTATTAGCTCGAATTGTAAGGATGAGCTGTGAGTTTTGATGTTTACTGGCCTTCTGAATTTGTTGTCTAGATCAAACATTCGCTCTAAGGTCCTGACTCCTTTAGGAATAAAGTTGTCGAATTTTAATTCAACTTGCTGTTCTTCATCATCGATTATTGCTCCTTTGAAGGTTTCATCATTCATCAAGCATTCCAAGATTTGTTGATCATCATCAAAAACTCGTAGATTGGTAATCATGTATGGAACCGAAAGCCTGAAAAGTAATTCAATAGAACATCTATTATTTGAAGGTACAAGCCTTTCAACTGAGGTAGTTAACAAGTTAGCTGCTGCATTCTTTAGTCTAGGAATGGATACAATATTAAATGCATAAAAAATTTTAATCAAATCCCACACTTCATTCTTGTAATATTTTAAATGAGGTGAAATGCAATGTATCTGATTTTGAATTTGCTTTACAATTATTTCAGAATCCCCATACACTTTCAGATTTTCTACTTTTAATTCAATTGCTTTTCTTAGTCCCTAAACTAATGCTTCATATTTGGTTGTATTATTGGTACATTCAAACTCTAATCTACATGAAATAAAATATTTATTTTTCTTTGGGTCAATCAGGACACAGCCATCTCTTGATCCTTCCAAATTTTTAGATCCATAAAAAAAAAGTGTCCAAAAACTATCTGCTTCTACTGTACTGGAATCAAAAACTACATCTGAAACTAAGTCTACTATTTTATAGTCAAATTCATCAGCACGTGAAAATTGAAAGAGATCAGGCTGTGTGTCTGGTGCACCGTTGGCTTCTTCTGCTTGGTAATTTCCCAGTTCAAGTTCGATAAAGTAATTTCCCAACATGGAATTCACTGGTTCATTCTTACCCTCCAACTGAGTAACATTGTGCTTCATGTGGGGTTCTCTTAATACTTTTATTTGATTGGGACTTCCCTTATGAGGCAACCACAGATGTGACCAATCTGATGCAAAATATCCATTTAGCTTTGCTGACCAATATCGACTCAAAACAAGTCCATAAGCCTCAGGTATGTCTGCTACTACAATATCGATGAACTGACATACCTTTTCATTTGAAGATAATCAAATCAGAACATCCTCCATTTCCTCAATTACCTTCACAGTTGTTCTGTCTAACTGAATAACCTGCCAAGTAGATCGTTTAGGTTGTCCATTTATCTTCTTATAGACTAAAAGTGGCATAACATTGACTGATGCCCCTTAGTCTACTAAACAGTTTTGCATGTTATGGTTGAAAATTTCAAAAGATAGGAGAAATGGTGGGGTTTTTCATTTAGACTTACCTCCCACACTTGCTTCACCAATTTCTTCTTCTTCAGGTTGGTTATCAGTGGGAATATTTTACTCAGGTGCTGTTGACTCTATGGGTAGACCCAGGTTTACTATTATACATATGTCAACAATACCCCTAGCTCACTGGCCCTTTCGGCAACAGACCGCAAAACAGCCTCAAGTCTCACCCGAAGTGATCTTATGCGTTGGGCGAAGACTCAGGTGTCCTCAACCAAGTTCTGTAGCATCCTTGGATCTCGCTGTTTCTCTTAACCAGTGAGATCTCTCTACAACGCGCGCTTCTCTCTTACTCATGGGTTCTGACAGGGGAAGGACTCCTATCGCATCACAACTACTCGGGCGATGCGCAACTCTCCCTTCCTCTTAACCTGTGATCTGTGATAACTCGCACCGTAGCTCCTCTGACGGTGTGATATCACCTAATGTTAACACAATACCTTCTATAGTACATCCCACTATGACCCTTGCAGTCCAAAGGCTATCTCACTGGGTGGAGTGACTTGGTTAACTTTCAACAGGATATTAAACACTCTGACTTGAACTTCCGCAGTTCAACACACTCTACCTCAACTATACTTAACTGGCCAAATAAGTATACTGGAAACACTTAACATAATGACTTATTACTGTGTAATACAAGCACTGATAAACTCATATGCAGACGCTTGATACATGTAAATCCACCTTTAACCTTCAATAATGTTGTAACTGAACGAGAACATACAGACATTTACTAAATGATATACAACATTCATGTAACAGATAACAGATATCAACTAAGTAAACATAATCGCATGAAATAATCACATAACACACTGGTTTTACGTGGTTCACTTCCAGGGTAGAAGCTACACAGAACTATGTTTATTATATCTTGAGAGAGTACACAGTTCTGCTGCAACCTGTTGTGCAGCTAGAGATCTTCTGGGTAACTCCGCACTCACTGCCGGGAGCCCTTCTCTCCTAGATCTCTTCTCTTTCTCTATATTTCCTTATTACAATATTCTCTCTCTCTCTCTCTCTCTCTCTCTCTCTCTCTCTCTCTCTCTCTGTCAATCCCTGCGGATTGTTACATAAATACTCCTACAATCCAGCTGCTGGTTACAGTAAGATACTACATACTGAATACAGAACCAGAGCACGAGTGTCTATGAGCTAACAGATCAACTGACTCTCTAATTTTCTGACTAGCTAAATGACTCAATGGCTAACCTTTTACAATAGAAAATACATCCCTTTATAGGCGGCCTGAAGGTCTCTCCATTACAACATTGTGGTCCTATCCCAACAGTAACCCAAAACCCTAACTGTGACAGTCGGTCTATCTGTACTCGAACTGTCGCTTTCCGTCACACAACAGCTCTCTGCAGTCTTCCACGCTTCCTAGCGCTAATCGTGGGTATTGGGTGCCGCTTCCTTTTCTGTCCTTTGTCTTCAATACCTTAGCCTTGTTGCTCCTTTTCCTTTATGAGGGTAGATGAGCCCTCCTGTCTTCCGTCGCTGGCTTGAATGCAGTGGGTGAGCTCTCTCTTCTTGGTTGATGCCTTTAGTGCAGTAGGTGAGCTCTCTCCTCTCATCCGCTCAAGTACTGTCACCTTCTTTGACTTCTCTATCCCGATAGTCATAGTTTTTGACTCTGATCTACAGCTGGAAACATGCTACGGCATCGTATCTTTACCTTATCTCTTATATCTTCGCCAAAACTGTCTATCCGCCAAAATGGCAGCTTCTCCTGTAGCTGCGGGACCCTGCTCCAACAGTCCCCTAACACTTACTTGTGGCTCGTCCTCGAGCCACTACCAGTGGGATTCTCCTATTGTAGCTTCTCCTTGGCTTCCTGCGAAGTCTGTTTAAATTTCTCCCGAAGTCCTGCGACCTCGTTCTGCATAACTTCGACACACTCTTGTGCCGATTCAAGCATAGCTTGAATAATACTGGAGTCTTCTGTTGCATCAATTTCATTTCTAGTGGTAGTGAACTCCCTAACCTTCTACTCAACCACCTCGACTAGCTCTGTGATTTGTTCCTGATATGGTTGAAGCAGATTATTGATTTGTATCTCCTTTGCTCTCAACCACTGCGCTTCTTGTTGCAAGCAGTTCATCTCTGTTGTTTTTCTCATCTTCGCAAGAGCTCCTAAATTCCTTATTTCTTCCTTCATTGTTGTTGTGGCATTCTCTATCTGCTAAACGATTTGCTGGAGTTCCACTCTCTCGGGATGCTCATCTAACTCTGACCATGTGTTCATCGCATCAGCTAGTACTGACTCTGCATCGTCTATGCGAGATTTCATTTGTGCGGAAGTGAGTCTAAAGGCCTCTACTCTCACTTCCTTATCTACCTGGGGGGTGCTCGGTGCTCGAGCCTCTAGCTCAGCAATCTGTGCTTTGTGGTCTTCTTCCATCTTGGCTACTGCTTCTTCCAGAGCCTTTTCTCTGTCTGCAACTCTCCTCAACTCTCCTTACCTTCTGCGTGAGAGGAAAGGAAAACTCAATGTTACATTGGGGTAACTCCAATGCGATGCTCTGTAGGACCTGATTGAGATCCTGTTCTCTTTATTCATATGTTCTTAACTCCTCCACCTTTTTCTGAAAGCTTGTGGTGAGTGTTGTATTCTTTTGTTTCAGCTGCGTGTTCTGTTTATAAGTTGCGAGCTCTCTATCTCTGAGCTTTGCGCTTAGCTGCTGCTGGATCATCTGTAACTGATCAACGTGAAACTCTGCGAGGTTAACCTCAAAAGGTTGCCTAATCTGTATCTGTATGTCCATCATTGAAGCAGGGAATCGGATGCTCCCTGGTGGTATCAATACTGTATTGATGCAATCCTTTGCCAGGATTTCCTCGCGGGAAATCGACTGTGTTGAACTTTCTCCTGCTGTCACCTTTACCAGCGGAATCTGTATCATGGTAGTCTTCTCAGTAATTGCTTTTAACTCCAGAATATACTTTTCTACCGCGCTGTGTATCTTTCCCTGCGATGTCTGCATCACCTCAAATGCGTCCTTCAACGTGTCATGCATTCTCGTTGCAATGATTTCATAGTCATCCTCTGTCAATGCATTATTCAAAGGTAGTTTTGAGGCTTTATGCTTCTTCTTTTTCTGTGCCTCTGGTGTCCCTTCTTCTCCATTCTTTGTCATCTGTGTCTCTGGTGGCACTTGTTGTGGATCTTTTCTCTTTTCTCTCGGTAGTGGCACTTCTGCTGTATCTTGCATCTAGGACCCCACTTTGTCTTTGCCTTTGTCCGATGGGTCTGTCTGTGCGGTACTTGATGGTAGTGCTATGATATCCTCTAATGCTTGCCTCCATTCATCATCAAAGTCTTTGATGACACCTTTGACATCCTGCACTGTGATCTTGAACCAACCATTAGCCCAATTATCCCTTTTAGATCTTTTTGGCCTCAGGTAGATTCTATGGCTGTCTGCCATAAAATCAAGCCGGTTATCATATATGTCCACAGTCTCTGTGCTGATCCGCGGCGTCTCTTGGATGATTCTCTGCAACAGTTTATAGTATTCATAGAATACTATCATATTGATCTTTTTCTTGGCTGGGTTGTTGCTCTCCCATAAGTTGGTATAGCGCGCGCCTCTGGGCTTGCCACTTGCTAGCTGTCGAAACTGGGTATGGGGTGGCTCCTTCCACCCAACGAATGCACATAGTATAAGAAGCCACAAGAAATGGAAGGGGTGGTTTGCCTCATCCTGGGCTGTCAAACAATCTTGCTGAAAAATATTTAACAAAAATAAACACCAATTGAACTCTTCACCTTCTACAACTTGTATGGAAAGGTGAATTATTGATCTTGTGACTTCCTTTGGGAGAACCTTGGTTAACAGTCTACCTACAAGCAGACTGGCTATAAATCTGAGTGTATCGTATGTTAAGCTTGTGATGTCATAAGCCCGTCCTCCTCTCTGTAGCTTATACTTGGTAACTAGGGCTGGTGGTAGCTTGGGATCCTTGGTCTTTCCTGTTATATGTGTCTTATGGTCCTTACCAGTCTTGGATAGTCCGGTTATGCGGTGTATCAGGTCAACGTTCAGGTTGACCTTGTTACCTAGCCAGAGGTAACCTCCATGTACACAAGAAAGTAGGACACGCACCACGGCATTAACCTCTGCACCTCATCCAAAATGTGGTATTCTCAACAAATTGAGCAAGCCTGAGTGCTCAAGAACCTGGACATGTTCCATAGGAACATATTCATCTGCACCTGTTCTTGGGTTCTTCTGAATCGTAAGATACTGATCCGGCCGGAACTGAGGATATGTCTTACTGTCTCCAAGGTTATAATCTATAAATTTGACAGTAGGGGCATATCCTAATAGATCTCCATCTTCCTTTACTCGAGAATCAATCGGTGGTACGAGAATAGGAAACTTACCACTCTTGGGAATGTTTACCTCTGGTGCACCTTCAACTCGTGGCACAATGTAGTCTGGTGCATTATGAACTGCTTCCTCTGGCTCCGGACTAGATTCGTCTGTTATCTGAGATTGGCTCCTCATCCTCGGTAGCTATCTGGGCTATGATGAACTTGGTTTCATACCCTTGGGTGGCGTCGTCATAGCGGACACAAGGCCACCATGCTCGAATCATCTCAAAATGTCTTCTAAAGGTTCCTCCTCGGACAGAACCCACTCGGTGCAATACTCTAGATGGGAAATGGCTGCAAAATAGGGAAATCACAACACTCTGTAACGAAATTAGCTCTGCACAGGGAAAACTTAACAACTGAATCTATAGCTCTCGGATCTTTGCAAATGTAATCATCCTGAATGAATGATCTCTACTCTTATGCTGAAGGCTATAATCCCGAACACAATGGTGATCTAGGATGAACCCATCGGTAGTATTAATTACATGGAAAAGACCACACCCGTCATCCCGATCCTTATTAAATGCTGAAATTCGATCAAATTTCCCTCGAAGCGTGTGTGCAGGTGCCATTCTCGTCGAAGATTTTACCAAATCTTAGAAAAATCATTATACTGTTGCCAAATATAGGGCAATGGATACCTGTCATATCCGATATTAACTGCTTGTCAGAGGGCGAAGTGACTGGCCCTCTATCCTTTTTCAAAACTGGGTATGTGGCACGGGGAATCATCGCCTTACTGTGATGACACACTGCATCACCTGTACAAAACAACTTAAGTGTTTTTTTGTTTTTTTTTCAAACTCTCCTCATGCGGATGCGTTTTACCTGCCGGTGTAGACTAACTACCGGTGCGATGCCTCCTTTCAACTACACTAGACATCTGCACTCTCATAACTGTCTAAGTTAAGGCTAGGACATGGAGTGGCTAGCACTGTAAAGCTTAAAGCCTACTGCCATTAATGAAAGTGGGAAGAAGCTCCCCGTTCAGTTTGCTGAGCTGAACGGCACCTCCATCTGTAACTTGCTGAATCTGGTATGGCCCCAACCAATGCATCTTGAATTTCCCTGGAAACTTCACAAACTTACTGTCATAGAGGAGTACTAGGTCTCCGATCTGAAGAGTCTTACTCTTAATGTGTTTATCATGCCAAGCTTTCTCTCGTGCCTTCTGCACTTTCTGATGGAATCCTGCGATGAACCTGTCTTCCTCTAAGGAAAGCAGCTGCGCTAGCCTTTCACTTGTCATATCTGTGTCTGTCATCCTGGTGATCTGAGCAATTCTTAAACTGGGCATAATATACTCCATATGCATAACAGCCTCTTGTCCATACACCAAGATTCAAGGTGTATGTCCTGTAAGTTTCTTGCATGTCATCCTATAAGCCCACAACACAGCATTAACCCTGAGGTCCCAATCGTTTCTTTGGCTGTCGGAGATCTTAGTAAGAGCATTTTCTAGAATCTTGTTAAAGGTCTCCACCGTACCATTAGCTTGTGGGTGGTAGGGAGTGCTCTTATGGTGTTGTATCTGGAATTCCTCCGTCAAGGCCTCAATAGTATGGTTCAAGAAATGGGTGCCTTGATCGCTCATCAAAATTACTGGACATCCAAATCTATTGATGATGTTCTCAAAGAGGAATTGTGCAGCTATAGTAGCATCACAATTCCTTATTGCTTTAGCCTCTGCCCATCTGGTGAGGTATTCTGTTCCTGTGATGATATATCTCGCACCAGTGCATTTTCCTGGTGGGTTGATAGGACCCACAAAGTCTATAGCCCACTTCTCAAATGCCCACAGCGTAATCTGTGGTCGCAGCAGCATTTCATCCCTCCGCAAAGGTTTTCCTACCCTCTGGCAGATATCGCAGCATCTGCAAAAGTCCTTAGTGTCTTTATGTAAAGTAGGCCACCATAATCTTGCGGTCAGGATTTTCTGCGTAGTCAGCTTTCCTGCGAAATGACCTCCTGTGGTACCAGAATGTGCTTCTCTGATAATGGCCTCTTTCTCGTGTGGCATTACGCATCTGCGCAGGACTTCATCTGGACCTAACTTATATAATTGTCCTGCAATCAAAGTGAAGTCTGCTACTTTGACAGCTAACTGTTTCTTTTGCTGCTTTGTAAACTCAACAGGTGCCCATCCTGTAGTGAGAAAGTGAATAATACCAGTATAGTACTCGTCTGTGATCTAAATAGAAAACAATTGTGCATCAGGAAAGTTGTCCTCTAGGTTACTTGGCTCTTCTCCTAAGTCTATCCTCGATAGATGATCTGGTCCGGCATTTAATTTCCCTGGTTTGACAATAATTTCAAAATCATACTCCTGAAATAGGAGTAACCATCTGCAGATTCGTCCCCCTAATACTGGCTTATTGACCAAGTACTTCAAAGTAGAATGGTCAGTGAACATATTGAATGAGGCACCTAGCAGGTAGTGCCTGAATTTTTGTAGAGCATACACCATGGCTAATCCTTCTCTTTCCGTAGTGGTGTAGTTCTTTTCTACGGTGGATAGTTTTCTGCTGGAGTATGTGATAGGGTGATCGATACCTCCTTCTCTTGGATGGGTTAAGACGATCCCCAGTGCAATGCCAGATGCATCCACATGTACATGAAATGGCTTGGTCCAATCTGGGAATACTAAGATGGGTGTTGTAACCATCTTCTCTTTAAGGGTGTCTAGACTTTTCTGGCATTCCTCATTCCATAGGAATTTTACAGCTTTCTTTAACAGCTTTTCCATAGGTGCTGTGATCTTTGCATATCCTTTAATAAATTTTCTATAGTACCCGGTATGACCAAGTACTGTCCTCAATTGCTTTACTAAGTTGGGTGTTGGAAGGTTTACAATGATGGCAATCTTTGCGGGATCTACCATCAAGCCTTGTCTACAAACAATGTGACCCAACAAAATACCAAATGGTGCACAGAATATACATTTTTTCAAGTTCAGAGAAATCTGGTACTGCCTACATTTCTCTAACATCAGTCTTAAATCTCCTATGTGCTTGTCGATTAATCCAAATACAATCCAATCATCAAAATAAACCTCTAGGAATTTATGGATGTATTCTTTAAATACAGCAACTACTACTCTAGAAAAGATAGCTGGTGCATTCTTAAGACCAAAGGGCATTACCGTATACTCGAACGAGCCCCATTCTGTCGCAAAAGTGGTCTTAGATCGATCTTCTGGATGGATTCTGATCTGGTGATAGCCTAAAAAGCCATCGGTGAAGGAGTAGACCTTCTGTCCTCCCACATTGTCTAGAACTTCATCAGTAAAAGGTGTTGGAAATGGGTCATGAAGTGATGCATCATTGATTTTGTGCAAATCGACACAGATTCTGATTTCTCCTTTGGTTTTCTTCTCTTGCACGACCATGGGACTAACCCATTCGCTTTCTTCCACTAGCTCAATGATGCCTGCTGCTAGCATCTTATCAATCTCATCCTTAAATTTTTCTTTATGCTGAGGATTAATCTGTATGGACGCTTCTTAACTGGTCTAGCATCCTCCTTCAATGGTATCCTCATTACTCCCAAGTCTCCAACTATTCCCTTCAACTCTGTGAACTTAGTGGGGAATAAGTCCTGGTAGTCATGTAACAGATCTGCAATGTGCCCTACCGTTTCATCATTCCAATAGTCTCCAATGGATGAAAACTTTGGTTCTGTGTCTATGCCAATGTTGATCTTCTTAATCTTGATAGGCTCTGTGATAGCTGGAGTCTCTAGCTTCGGTCCATCAACATCGCGAGTGCCTTCTAACTCTAGGATGTTGATGTTGCGAGGATCCTCATCCTCCTCCTCTGGTTCTGATGCAAAGTTATAGCACTCTAGCACCTGGTCCAATTGGACAACCCAATCAGGTTGAGCCGATACTGATATGGTACAGTCCTCAAAGATCTTACTCTTTATAACGTCTAAAGCCTGATTAATGCTTGGGTACTCAGATTCAAAAGAGAAAGTGAGTTCAAAGCTGTCTATCATAAGTGGCCATTTAGTTGTTCCTCTACGCAACTCTGTCTCGGTGCACTAGTTCTTTGGAATTTGATCTAAAGTGTGTATGAATCGGTGAACCCATTCATCCTCGAGAATGTCCAACCAATCCTGTTCACAACTCTAAATGTGTGACCTGGGGTCACTTTCTCCTGTATATTTCTTCTGTAGACACTCTCTGTCATTAGAAAACCTGATCGCCGTCAATCTCTTGAAGTTGTCCCATGACGCGATATGTTGCTTATGTGCATGCCACCATCTTGCAGGTGTGGCTCTTACTGCAAGGTCGATCACTGACATCCTCTGCTCTTGAGGAATTTTTTGTTCAAACTGGTATAAAAAGTGTTTGACATCCGCTAAGCCATCAAACGACAGAATATCCTTAATCTCTGCTCTGATCCATTGCAGTGACTTAGTTAGATATGCACATCTGTGAGATGAGACTTCATAAAGTCTCATTTCCAAATCCTTCACCATGGCCAAAGCCTCCTCCACGGCCAAAGCCTCCTCCACGGCCTCGCCCTCTGAATCCTCCTCCACGGCCTATAGGAGCCGGTTCATGCTGTGGTCCTACTGCTGGACCCTGTGTCTCTGATTGTACTTTGTACAAGTCATTTTCTCTATCAACCATGAGATCATAGGCTCTGCAGGTATGGTCATCACGTCCTACTGACTTACAGAAGGTACAATATAAGTTCTTAGGTGTCTGTACATACTTCTGAAGTAAAGGGCATTGCTGAGGTAGATGTCCTCTTATTCTGCATAGTTCACACCATGGCCCATGGGTCTGTGGTAAGGGGTTAGGAGCCCCGCTTGCTAAATATTCAACAAATACTGGACAGTTATCTTTAGTATGGCCTTGTGCTTTACACTTGATACACCATATGTCTTATGCAATCTATTTTCCTTTTCTAATCTCATGCATCTGTAACGTGAGATTTGCTAACTGGTTTTGCAGGTTTGTCATACATGTACTAGTCTTAGCTAGAGGTGATGCCTCTAGTTTCATTGCCATCTCCAATGCTTCATCCTGCGTACAGAGTCTCTGCTGCATCAATGGATGTCTAATATGTGGAAGCAGTGCTGCGATGAACCATTCCTTATGCTGCTCCAGCGCAAAATCGAAGCTAACTTGGTCTATGAGAGCTTTGAATTTCTGGTCAAAGTCCCATACTGACTCTGTAGGTAACTGTTTAATGTCTTTGAGCTCTGTGATACACTGGGATTCAGACTTGGGCTTCTTAAATTCTTTAATCATGGCAGTCCAGACCTGTATAAGTGTTATGGGTATCGCTGAGTATAGTTCATATACCATGTTAAGGCTCGTTCCCTAAGTGTGGTGACCAACTGTACAAGTTTAATATTATCATTGTGGATTCCTTTAATGGTCCACATGGCTTCACATAGAAACCAGTGCTGCTCTGGGTCTTCTGCCCCTATACCCTTAAAGGTAGGTAACTTCATGTCATCTCCCATTCTATTTCTACATGGTGGATGCTGATTTGTTGCGTTACTACCACTTGGTGGTGTAGATGCAGGTATAGGTGATGTAGCAGTAGTATGTGCTGTGGGTGAACTACTAGATGGAGTTCCTGCGGGATTGTTCTGAGTCTCGGTTGCTTTCTGTGGGGTATAAGGGTGGTAAGGGATACCCCCTTTTGTTCTTTATGTATTACTATGACTTTGCTGTCTAGTATTATCTGAACTGTTTTCAAATATGGAAGAGCTGAAATCTACTTTATATTTCTTGCCACTACGTGTATATCCAATATCATCAAAATCACTCTCAAACTCTTGTGACATCACACTTTCTTAGCTTACTGGTCTGAAACTACATCCATTACTCCTTTTTCATATAATAACATCTTAATGGACAAGTTTAAAGATTTTAGGTACTTACCACGATATCCTTTGAAGAAGTACTGCTCAGCCTCACTAAAGCTTTTTTTCTGTTCAACTGCAAACTCTGTGACAAAGCATTCTAGCACACTCGCAAGCCAGAAGTCGACTGTCCTCGTAATGGGATTGTCTATACTCTTCATGGTGTGAATCAGCTCCGATGTCCACATGATGTTTCTTTTCTTTCTGAATATATCCCGACTAGTCAGCTTTGATAACCAGTCGTACAACTCATTTCCATAGGTCACAAAAAATATCGTATGCAGGTCTGTGTAGATATGTTTTTTCAACCAGTCCTCTGTACTCAATCTAGGACTCTTGTTCTCTTATGGAGCAAACTCTTTCTCTGTAGACACAAGCCACTAGTTGAGTTCGTCTCTGGAAGGATGCCAACAGAACATTAGCTCTGCAATGTGTTCAAAACTGGAAACGAAACCATTTGTTGACTTTGTGGGCAGACCCGGCTTTACTATTATACATATGTCAACAATACCCCTAGCTCACTGGCCCTTTCGGTAACAGACCGCAAAACGGCCCGAAGTCTCACCCGAAGTGATCTTATGGGTTGGCCGAAGACTCAGGTGTCCTCAACCAGGTTCTATAGCATCCTTGGATCTCGTTGTTTCTCTTAACCAGTGAGATCTCTTTGTGATGCATGCTTCTCTCTTACTCGCGGGTTCTGACAGGGGAAGGACTCCTATCGCATCGCAACTACTCGGGCAATGCGCAAATCTCCCTTCCTCTTAACCTGTGATCTGCGATAACTCGCATCGCAGCTCCTCTGACGGTGTGATATCGCCTACTGTTAACACGATACCTTCTATATTACAGCCCACTGCGACCCTCGCAGTCCAAAGGCTATCTCACTGGGTGGAGTGACTTGGTTAACTTTCAACATGATATTAAACACTCTGACTTGAACTTCCGCAGTTCAACACACTCTACCTCAACTATACTTAACTGGATGAATAAGTATATTGGAAACACTTAACAGAATGACTTATTACTGTGTAAGACAAGCACTGATAAACTCATATGCAGACGCTTGATACATGTAAATCCACCTTTAACCTTCAATAATGCTGTAACTGAACGAGAACATATAGACATTTACTAACTGATATACAACATTCATGTAACAGATAACAAATATCAACTAAGTAAACATAATCGCATGAAATAATCATATAACACACTAGTTTTACGTGGTTCACTTCTAGGGTAGAAGCTACGTCCACAGAACTGTGTTTATTATATCTTGAGAGAGTACATAGTTCTGTTGCAACCTGTTGTGTAGCTAGATATCTTCCGGGTAACTCCTCACTCACTGCCGAGAGCCCTTCTCTCCTAGATCTCTTCTCTTTCTCTATATTGCCTTCTTACAATATTCTCTCTCTCTCTCTCTCTCTCTCTCTCTCTCTCTCTCTCTCTCTCAATCCTTACGGATTGTTACATACATGCTCCTATGAGCCAGCTACTGGTTACAGTAAGATACTACAGACTGAATATAGAACCAGAGCATGAGTGTCTATGAGCTAACAGATCAACTGACTCTCTAATTGTCTGACTAGCTAAATGACTCAATGGCTAACCTTTTACAATACAAAATACATCCCTTTATAGGTGGCCCAAAGGTCTCACCATTACAACACTGTGGGCCTATCCCAACAGTAACCCAAAACCCTAACTGTGACAGTTGGTCTATCTGTACTCGAACTGTCGCTTTCCGTCACACCACAGCTCTCTGCAGTCTTCCACGCTTCCCGGCGCTGATCGTGGGTACTGGGCGCCGCTTCCTTTTCTGTCCTTCGTCTTCAATACCTCAGCCTCATTGCTCCTTTTCCTTTATGAGGGTAGCTGAGCCCTCCTGTCTTCCGTTGCTGCCTTGAATGCAGTGGCTGAGCTCTCTCTTCTCAGCCGCTGCCTTTAGTGCAGTGGGTGAGCTCTCTCCTCTCGACTGCTCAAGTACTGTCACCTTCTTTGACTTCTCTATCCCGATAGTCATAGTTTCCAGCTCTGATCTGCAGCTGGAAACATGCTACGACGTCGTATCTTTACCTTATCTCTTATATCTTAGCCAAAACTATCTATCCACCAAAATGGCAGCTTCTCCTATAGCTGCGGGACCCTGCTCCAACAGGTACTTCAAGTGCTTTTAACAATTTTTCGTTCTGCTAAGGCACATTACACATTTCAAACAGTGAGATATTTGTCTTGGCCCTTTTAATATATTCCACAATATTATACTCCATCTTGTGTTCTTCGAGAATCTTCTTTACATTATCAATTTTCTCTTCAACAGGCTTAACATGAATGTTGATTTTCTTTGGATTTTGACTCATAATGGTGAATTCAGTTATTTTATTGGCTATGGTGCTCTTCTAAATTTTCTTTACATTCTCTTGAAGTCTCTTAATTTTCGAGAGTACTGACCTGTCTTCTTTTATCAAACCCTGACTTCTTGTTGTCATATTTGTTTCTGATATCTCCCCATGTTTCAGAGAATCTTCGTCTTCTGTATCAAAAAGTGAGACACAGTCCCATAAAACCAGAGCATCATCCTCTTGTTTTTCTGTGGATTTATTGCCCTTTTCTTCCTCATCATCAGCTTTTGTTAGCTTAGAGTCCAATAGCTGATTCATTACTAATGTCATCGAATTGATCCATTGAGGGCAATTTTTTTTAGAATGAGGTTGTTGATGAAAGGTGCAAAAATTATCCATACCCACCTTAGTTAAATTCATTGATGTAGGACTGTGTGGAGGAGGTTTAGATTTATTGTTGTCCTCTCTCCTTTTATAGTAAGGCTTATAATATTTTTGAGCTTCCTTTTCCTTTTCCAAATCTATTATTCTGTTGGATAGCTTCTGCATCATTTTCACCATCCCTTCAAAGTCATGTGATTGCTCATCCTTAGGCTTAGTCAGTAACAACACTTTCTTACTAAAAAAAAATTCTCCCAACTGCTCAGGATAATCTTCTATGCTCTCTTTTTCAACTTCTACCCTCTCAGCTTCTTCATAAGTTTCTGACAATGTAGGTTTGACTGACATCTTGGAAAACATGTCCAATTCAGGCCCTAGAGCTGAAGTATAGTATTCACTCAGAACTTTATCAAATTGTTTATCAGTTGCAGAAAAATTCTTTAGATAAGCAACAAACCTTTGAGTGAAACTATGCACTTTTTCCTTTCTTTCTTTCTTTAAAGTGCATAACCCTTTCATCAGAGCTGCATGAGTTTTTTGGACTGCATACTTACTTCTAAATATTCTTTCAAATGTATCCCAGTCTAGATTGAGTTTGCAGGAAGAGCAAAATACCATGAGGCTGCTGCTCCTTTCAGGGTATGAGGGAACAATCTGCAGACTACATATTCATGTTATCCAGCCCGTATTCCTTCTATAGCCAAGTAAAAGCTTTGCAAACGATCATATACCAAAATATTATCACTTGGGTCAAACTTAGGCAACATTTTCTCAAAACCCTGAGGTAAGTCGTGCAAAGGAGGTGCTAGGTGTAATGGTGATCCATCCCTTCAAGTAGGTGGTCGATTTCATGGGCTAGGTGGCTAATTTGCATTTACATTTACCATGATTTTAAGTGGAGAGTGAGGTGGTGAATGAACAGGGGTATGAATGGGTGAACATTAAGGTGTATCTGGGTCTAACTGATTCAGAGGTTGAAAAACTTCCTATAAGGATGTTTCTACCAGTTCTTCAGAATCTCCAACCAACACTGTGTCTTCCAATATAGGGCAATATTTCTTTCGATTTTCTCTTCTGGGTGAGGCAGGGATAATCGGTAATCCTCCAATATTCTTCGCATAAGCCCTAGTAATTCTTCTCAAATCATCAACTACTTCCTTATCGATAGGATTCAAAAAACTCTTTACCCTTCTCTTCAGGAATTGGATTGGGAAACAAACTGCTCTCAGAACTGTTACCGGTGGAATAATTTCGAGGAAATGGGTTTCCTTGGCCAACCATGCACTAGCTACCCTCCTTTTAGCACCAAAAAATTTTGATGCCTAGAAATTCACAGGTAACAACGGTTAGGGATTCTCCCCAGTAAACGTTCCCAACTAGCACGTTACTGTTTGGTATGGGGAATCTGTCTGGTTTATGGTCCGGCTACCATAGGTCAAGTAACAAAATAAAAGGTATTACCGGTTACAGCCTGGTCCACCTTGTATATTTTAGTTTTTTGAATTTAAGTATGATATGCAAGTGCCTATCTAAGAATACAGATTGATAGAAAATACAAAGAGCGGTCACAATGTGATGCGTATGTTCTTACCTCTCGTCTTAACTCACTCGCATCTAAATCACACATAGAAAGAAACTTAAAACTAATTATCTAACCTATCCCTAGGGAGCAATATTATCATTTATCAATGAGTAATGTATTTCTGCGCATGCATTAAGAAAAATCACAGATAGATGTTATTTAATTCAAAACACATGAACATTAATAGATATATGAACAATAAGATAGCTCATTGTTTATGAAAAGTATTCATTACTCATATTGGAAATTTCATAGAATAAACTAGAGCTCATTCATAACAAGAACATAGGTTCAAAGAGTTAGAACAATCTCATAGTTAATGGACAATAGCTGAAAACGAAATAGTTCACATTCAACAAATCCATAGCACAACATTTGAAACCTTCCACCAAGCTTTCTCCAACAGGAAACTTGTAATTTCTTTATTGCAAAAGGAAATAGTTCTTCTTACAACATACTCTCACAAATCTATCTAGGAAAAGGTCCTTCCCACTATCTAACTCTCCTATACTTACACTACAAGAAAAACTCTTGGGCTTCCCCTCGGTGACCTTTGGGCTCCCCCCAACCATTCAAACCCACCTTTTTGTCTCTTTGTGAGTGCTCATGATTGATACAATACGTTACATTTCAGATTAAGTTTTAAGAGCACTTTATAAAAGGGGACCAGCTTGGTAACTGATGAACTTTTCCCAAGCCTGGGCCTCTGCTGCTATCGATTCTGCTCAGTAATCCGGTGGTCTTTTTAAGATCATGTTGATCTCACACCTTCATTCTCTTCTTTTTCTTGAGCAACATCTCTACTTCTTTATTATTCAGCTTCTTCTTTCCTTGTTGTCTCCCTTCTGCTTTGTCCTTTAGACATATCTTCTTTGCAGCAATCATCCTATCATGAACATATCAAATTTTTAGACCATCTAGCATTTAACAAAGTAACACAAACTGTATCAATACATGCATTCTGAAAAATGAACTATAAACAATATTAATGCATGAAAAGATAAGGCAAAGGAAATCCTACAAGTTGGGTCTAAAATCCACTAAATCCACTGTCCAAACTAAAATCACAAACCCGATAAAATAGGCTCCCCATCTCAATCCAGGCTGCATCTGGACCAAATCGAAATCCTCTGATGAAAGTATCAATCATAACAATGTAACCGCCAATATGAACCCTAAAATGCGCTCATCATCTCAAAGAAAAATTAGACTCGACCAAAACCCAAGGAGAAACTTCGTCGTCCATAAAATATAGTAAAAGCACACAAAAATGGTGAGAAAAACCCTCACCGGCTGGAAAAATGCTAAGTATCGGGAGGACAAACTCTTCATCGGTGAATGGAAAAACTGTATGTTGGACAGTTAGTTCACTAAGCCTCCGCAACGGCGGAAATCACACAGACTAAGGGTTTCGCGGAAAAATAAAACGTCGACGAAATAAAACACTAAAAACTGTCGTACAAGCATTGGAGATCAGAACCACTAATCATCGGCAAGATAGTTTACTAGAAAAATGCAACGACGGAAAGTGGATAGACAACAAAGTCCGCAATAACGAAAATCATCAGCGATCGAAAACTTAGAGGACTATGTATCGGCGATTAGAAACACTGACAACGGGAGGATAGTTAACAAAGCAGCCGCAACGGCGGAAAACAATCAGACTACGGCTTTCGATCAAAATTATAAACCATTCCGATAGCAAAGAGAAACAAAAAATAATGAAAATCAAAAAACCATGGAATCGGCAAGGACAAGAACTAATCCGTCGGAATGTTTCCATCTGCCCTCTGAAACGGCGACGACTTAGAAGACTAATGCTCGGATAGTGATAAAATGAAAAAAAATGTCGACAGTAAAAAAGTAAATGTTTTTTGAAAAATAAACAAAGGAGATAAAACCCATCTGTGAAAAACATGACTCCCACCGGGATGTTCATTAGTTAGCTTCCGCAACGGTGGCTGCATAGAGAACTATGGCCCCGATTCACTGTTCAATAGACTTCCGACAGCGAATAAGGAAATCATCCACAAACCAAGAACTTCAAGTTCCACAGTCAAAAGCATCAACTGGAAAAAAGGTAACATTCAACTTCCGAAAAGAAGAAAAATAGTTTGTCCTCAATTCAACTTCAAACAACCCAAAACGTAGCAGAGGGAAAAACAAAGTTCAACATTCCAAAGACTCCCAGGCAAGATAAAAATAAAAAGGAGGGTCCAAAATTTTTTTTAAATTTGGGAAAATAGTTGCAGCTGCAACAGATTCATATTACACAGATCCACCTTTGTATTGGTCGTGGTTGTGTTATGATCACATCATGGATCTACGTTTGTGTCTAGTAGCCATGATTGTGTTCATTCGGTCTCTACTACCATGGATCTGTATTATATTGGTTAGTAGCCATATTATGAGTCATTTGAGATTTGATTAAGTGGTACTGCAGCAAATTCCAACCCACATCCTTGCCTTAGATTTATTCACTTTGCAAAGCATTCACCTATCGCATTCCTCTAACTTCATGTTTTGGGAAGCATTCTATTACACTGAAATCTTGCACTCTTGATCCATGTGTCAAGCCCTTGCCTATTCCCCAAGTTTCTCTCTACTAAAGTTGATTGAGATTGAGGTTTTTCCTACCTTTTTCCCTCTCTAGGAAGGTCAAACCTCTTGTCCTTCATGCTAGGAGCACCGAAGGCACTTTTTCCCTTCATGCTAGGTGTGCCAATGCTGGCGCTCTGTCTCCCACTACTAGGAGCACCGATAACGCTTTTTCCCTTTTTATAAAGTGCGTCAGTGGCATTTTGAGGGAAAAAAACACAGATTCGAGACCCTTCTCGAAGGTGGATGAGGTGGATGTCTGTCCCTATTATTTAGGTGAGGTGGAATTTCGGTTCCTAACCTGTAGTGAAGATCCCTTAGACTCCTTCTCCTAATCCTCAACCTACTCTATCCCTTTAGCCTTATAAATTAAACCCTCTCTCCATTTAGAAAGGAGGAAGGTCTATGGTATTTTTATGCTGGTGGAATTTCTAGGTGGCTTACTGTATTTCTTTGGATGCTTGGCTTTGGCTTGGATTTGTTGATGGAAGATTACAGCGTTAAGGCTAGGTTGTGATGTTCTCTCCTATGTAATTATGTGTATCTCCTTTATTACATTAATACAAATCTCTTTCCATAAATTTTATTGTGTTTATAATGTTTATAGATTTATTCCTTAACTGTTAGCTTAGATCAATTATAAGTTTGGATACACATATTCTATTTGTTTGTTTCCACATGCTTTACAAGGTTTTGTAGTTGGCGATCTAAAGACTCTGGAGCTTGGATCAACAAAAAGAGAAGAGGATCTGCATATTTTAGGTAGGCGATCTATCTGTTTCTTTGCCTTTCTGATTTATCTAGGAAAGTAAATTGTATTTTGTATTTGATTTGTTCTAGATCCACTTGGACTAGGGAGATCTAGCTTGATTTCAATTGAGTATATTTATCCAATAAAAAAATTGTTAAATCCTTCTCACATTGTGAGGAGAAATTGTGAAATTAACTCATTATAGGGGATACTCATTTAGACGTGGAAACAAATGTAATAAGAAAATAAAGTGTTCAAGGAAAATGCATCCCATAGAAGTTGTTAATGAAGCAAGAGAAAAGGAAAGGATAAGTATGGAAAAACATAGGTTGTTATCAAAGGAGCGGAAAAATTCTAGCACATCTGATGAACCTCCTATCAATAACCCATAAAAATAAGTTTTGAATACAGGGATGAAATACTAGTTGAGGCTAGTTATAATGTGAACGAAGGTAGAGAGGATATGGATGCAATAACCCCTGATCAAGAAGTTCACATGGCACAACCTCTTGTTTAAGAACCTAATATCTTGAAAATAATTATTTAGAACACTATATTCCCTCCCATGACTATAACTGTACAACCAAGAATTCAAGAGTGCCATAATATAGACCCATATTCCATGACACCATTGCAAATCATACATCAAAAAACTCCAAAGCCCATTTAGGTGGATGAAATTTTTCTAGCATCACTCCATATAAGAAAATGAAATGAGTATGTGATTTATTATAAGGAAGGACTCATGTGTTCCACTATTTATAAGAGATTCCAAAACTACACACATGTTGTCCTAACACTTACTAATATTATCATCATATTATGGTTTCCATCAATTTAAAAGGTTGTCACAAATGTACATATCCATCATATACAATTTTTCATGCTACAATCAATTTTAAACCATTGAGGGTTGTTCGGTTCCAAAAATGCCCATTTTTGCTCACTTTGCTTGTGATCCTTTTTCCCTTTTCTTCCATGTTAACATAACTAAGCTGCTATTTTTCCTAAAGAAAATAATGATCTTGAAGAAGATATAATATGTTATTACTTCGTCATATTAATGCTCAGAGTTTTCCTGTATTTATGAATTTGCTTCCTAATTAAGAAGATTTGTGACGAATTGATGAAAGTAATTGAGATAATAGGGAATTCAGTTGTATCAGCTTGCTAATGCACATGGATAATGAAGCATATGGTAATTAGTTACACTTTTTAGGTCTCTAGTTCATACCATTGCAAAAGTAGCTCAAGTTATTGATCCACGCAGTCAACTAAAACTCACTAGGTACCGGATTGGTTCATATCGTTGAGGTGTTGATGCTCATGAAGCCGAATTTATCTCAATATAATTATGAAGGAAATATTCTCTATTTATGAAGTATTGATTCGATAGCCTAAATATCTTCGATCTTCATGGCTATCTGAATTAAGAGGAACTTGATTGTCTTGTCTAGTATTTATAGGAAGGTGAGATGGTCCAATAGAGGTTAGGATCATTTTAGAAAGAACTTGTAACAATGGTGGAAGGATTCTGTAATTGAATTTCATTATGTTAATGAAAGTGGTGGTATTTTCCTAATATATTGTGTATTGATTTCTGGTAGTGCTTAGAAACATCTCTATTAGAGGGAAAGGTCCCACCTTCTTTTAGAGGTGTCGACTTAATTCCTTTATTCTTTTTTTTGTGGAATTGAAATTACATTTACTTTCGAGTTGTTGAAACAATGTGAGCATTAAGCGTGAGATTCTTAGATTATAGTTTTTCTTGGTGTTGAGGCCTAGAAAATCGTATGCGACAACAGCAAGGGATTCTCCCTCGTAAACATTCCCAACTAGCCTGCTACTATTTGGTATGGGGAATCCATCCGGTTTGCGGTCCGGCTACCATAGGTCAAGGAACAAAAATAAAGGGTTTTACCGGTTACGGCCCAGTCCACCATGTATCTTTTTATTATTTTAGTTTTAAGTATGAGATGCAAGTGCCTATCTAAGGATGCAAATTTTATAGAGAATATGAGGAGCAGTCACAATCTGATGCGTAGGTTCTTACCTCACATCTTAAACTCTCTCGCATCTAAATCACACACAGCAAGAAAACTAAAATTAACTTAACTACACTGTCCCTAAGGAGAAAGATCATCATTTAATGAGTAATGTATTACTGTTCATGCATTAAGAAAAATCACAGGTAGTTGTTCTTTGATTCAAAACACATAAACATGAATAGATAGATCAACAACAATAGCTCATTGTTTACGAAAAGAATTCATTAATCATAGTGGAACTCCATAAAATAAACTAGAGAGCATTCATACAAGAACATAGGTTCAAAAAGTTAGAACAATCTCACAGTTAATGAATAAAAGCTAAAAATGAAATAGTTCCCCTTCAACAACATCCATTGCACAGCATTTGAACATTCCACCAAAGATTTCTCCAACAGGGAAAATTGTAATTATCTATTGCAAAAGGAAATAGTTCTTCTTACAACATGTTCTAACAAGTCTAACTGGAAAAAAGTCCTTTATTCCCTCTAACCTTCCTATATTTATACTACAAGCCAAACTCTTGGACTGCCCTCGGTGCCCTTTGGGCTCCCCCAATCGTTTAATCTCACAATTTTGTCTTTTTTGAATCATGATTCACACAAATTTTACATTTCGAATCTAAGATTCAAAAGCACTTTTATGAAAAGGGCCAGCTTTGTAACTGATGAGTACTCCCAAGCCTGGGCCTTTACTGTTATCGATCTATCTGAGATCTCAAACCTTAATTTCTTCTCCTCCATTTCTTCATTTTCTTTCTCTTCCTCCCCTGTTGCCTCATTTTTTTCTACTTAGTCTCCTAGACATATCCTCTCTGCAACAGCCATCATCCTGTCATGAACAACCCGTTCTTAAATCACTTAGCGTTTTGACAAAGTAACTCAAACTGTATTAACACATACATCTTGTAAAATGAAAAATTATTAATGCATGAAGAGAAAAATGATAATGCAAAGAAAAATCCTGCACTTTCACATCTTGAACTTAGCTAAGTCCAAAAACCACAAATTTGGAAAACAAACTCCTTATCCTAATCCTGGCCGCATCTGGACCAATTCGACACCTCCAATGGTAGCATGAAAAAAGACAAAGTCACCGCCATCAAAAAATAGGGTAAAAGCACACGGGAAAGGTGGGAAAACTCCTACCAGTGGGAAACACTGTAAGTTGGATGGTTAGTTCACTAAAACGCTGCAACGGTGGAGACCTTATAGACTAAGGATCCCGGGTCAACATAAAACGTCGACGAAATAAAACATTAAATGATGTTATTCATGCATCGGAAATCAGAAGCTTGGAGGGCTAGGTATAGGTGACCAAATTCTGAATGCTGCCGCTGTTTCGGTAACACATAGGAGTAACCCCCCCCCCCCCCCCCCCGATTAAAAGTCAAAACCACTCCGATAGTGAAAAACAAAACATCGCAAAGTAAAAGCTG
This sequence comes from Pseudotsuga menziesii, assembly GCA_001517045.1. Taxonomy (NCBI): domain Eukaryota; kingdom Viridiplantae; phylum Streptophyta; class Pinopsida; order Pinales; family Pinaceae; genus Pseudotsuga; species Pseudotsuga menziesii. Next base: position 119,417 of record LPNX011038436.1, on the reverse strand, counting down.
AAAAATCAAGGCATCGGCGAGCACTAGAACTATCCATCGGCGAACAGAAAGACTATAAATCAGGTGGTAAGTGCACTATGGATCCACAACAATGGGAAACATAAGGACTAAGGCCCCAATTCAGAGATAAAAAATACTTCCGATAGCGATAAAAGAAAACATCGAAAAATAGAAAATTGAGTGTTTGGAAGACTTAAAGTTGTGTAGGGGTTAACATAGTTCGTTTCACCTCCGAAACAATGGCAACATAGAGAAACAAAAACCTGAATTCGATTCAATCTCAAAATCCAAATGTGTAGCAGAGAAAAACATAGTTAGGGGATTCAAACAATTTCATGCAAGATAAAATCAAAGGAAGATCCAAAAAAATTTTAAAAATTTGGGAAACCAGTTGCAGCTGCAACAATTGGCGATTTTCTGGGAAACCCAAATCTCTAGACAATTTCTTCCTTAAGTAAGAGACTGCTTGACAATAAAACAAACATGTTGAATTCTTCTAGATGTCTTGAATTCCATAACGACAAATATATGTACTTTTAATCATTGATAATAGTCCAATTTTAAGAAAATGGAACCCAAGATTTCAAAGTTGAGATAACTCTTTTAAGGCTAGGAAGATGAGTTTCATTTTTACCTCTGTCTTCAGGTAGCTTCCAGCTCGGACACCACAGGATCGTAACATATGGTACACAAAAATATTCATTTGTTCCTCATTCCCATGCCATTTTTGCACCTTTTTTTGTGCTTTTTGGACTTTTTGTCCTTTTGAGTCCTCCTCATGCCTTTCTTTCTGGATTTTTTTATTTTTTTTTATTCAGCCTCCTCTATCCATAGTGTCCTTTCATGTGAAAGATGTATTTAATTTTCAGCTCACAGACGGAGAAGAACTTTTGGCAATTTTGTACTCATATGATTCAGTACATTGTTTCGATACATATTGCTTTCTTAGGAGTTTTGACTCTTATAACCCTTTCGTCTTTCAATTCTTGGCATGGGATCATTTATATATAATATACTGTTACCCTGCTTCCTTTCCGTGGGTCTTTTGTTGTCACTCCCTAGGACATTTTAAATATGAAATGGATGGAGCCTCGAAATAGTATTCCAAACCTTTTGATCCTGAGTTAATTTACAGGGATTAAGTAGGACTTCAATGTGTTCATATCCATTTAGGAAAACTGATAACTAGAGGAAATCCTTACAGATAAATCAGTAATACATAGTCTTATAATCAATGGTTTTAGTTAATACAGAACTCTGATGTTCTCCATGCAGCCAAAAGTTTGCTTCTTTTATTGAAATCAATTAAAATCTAACTAATCAAACAGAAATAAAATAAATCACCACAAAGGATAAATAGCCAAAACAATTTATTTATGTACAAAACAAGAAACAAAAAATCAGGAAAAATAAGGTTTGAGAACTAAACCATTTACTGGTAATTTCTCTTCCCACCCCTGTAAATCTTGCAATTTGTAGGTTGAGGGGCCAAGTTTTTCTACAATCTGAAAAGGGCCTACCCATAACTGTTGAAACTTCGTGTGCTTTCCCTTTTCGTCATGCGGGTGATCCCACTTAAGAACCAGGTCTCCCACTTCAAATTTCTTTTTTCTAGCTTTATGTTTATGAAACCACCGTTTAACTACTTCCTGTTGATGTTTAAAGCGTTCTTTAGCTCTAGATCTAGAATCTTTTTCCTTAAAAAGATTATAGATTCTAATTTGCAAGATTTCATTATCTGTGCCTCTAGACTCTTGAGCTATTATGGAAGAGGGTAGAATAATGTTGGGAGGAAGAATGGCTTCTTTTCCATAAACAAGGGTATACGGTGACACACCTAAGGAATTCTTGGGTGTGACTCTATCTTCCCAAAGAGAATTTGGTAATGCTGAATGCTAATTTCTCTGGTTTTCTATCACAATCTCTTTTAAGATTCTAATCAAATTCTTGTTTGTAGATTCTGGAAAACCATTTCCTTATGGGTAATAGTTCACAGAATAATGAAACTTAATTCCCTTTTCATGAGAAAATGTAGTTAATCTAATAGAGGAAAAATTAGTAGCATTATTGAAAACTAGGGAAATTGGAACTCCAAACTTGGTCATAATCTGATCTTGCAAAAAGTCCATGACCGCATCTTCATTCACTTTACGTAATGGGATGGATTTGACCCATCTAGTAAAGTAGTCAGTTGCCGTCAAAATGTATTTGTGTTGCAGGGGAAGAATTTGGTTTTATCTCTCCAATGATATCAATTCCCCATTGCTCGAATGGTTCTGTTATCTTCACCGGCTTCAAAGGTCATGCTGCTTTAGCTTGTCTTCCCCCACACCTCTGGCAAATATCACACTTTCTAACATGGGCATGAGCATCCTTAAACAGCATGGGCCAATATTATCCGACTCTGAGAATCTTGTGGGTTGTTGTATCCCCAAAAAAATGGCCTCCAGTAGGCCCATCATGTAACTCTGTTATAACCTTTTTTGCGTCTTCTTTCTCTAAGCATCTGAGAAGGACTCCATCATAATTATTCTTGAATAAAATTCCATCAATGATTTGATATGCAGCTGATTTAAGGCACAACGCTCTTCTCTGTTTAGAATTCCAATGTTCTAGAAAAAATCCTTTCTGAAGGTAATGAACAAGGTCTCGGTACCAAGAATCTGAAGCTGTGAAAAGAGGACATACATCCATCATATGTAATTCAGCTTCATTTTCCCAATTGTTTTCTTCATTGTTTTTGCCTTCAGCCATTAATTTGCACAATCCTTATCCTTTAACTATGCACGCTGGTTTGAATTCGAGGTCATATTCTTGTAAAGCTATTACCCAGTTGCCTCTTCTTTCTCCTAATTCCTTTTGTACGAAAAGAGACCTCACAGCTAGGTGTGGAACTATTACCTTTTTCTAGTTCTTAAGTATGTATGGCCTGAATTGTTTTACCGCTTTGAAGACTGCATAATCTTGTTTATTTACCACTGGGTAATTCAATTCACCCCCCTTCAGACCAATGCTCATAAATGATATGGGGAACTCATCTCTCCCATCTTCCTTCTGAGTAAGCACCACTACTAGTGAATCATCAGAAGCGAAAGTGTACAAAATAAAATCCCTCTCAAAAGATGGACTTTTGAGAGAGGGTGCATGAGCAATAGATGTCTTTATTTTACTAAAAGCATCCTTCTCTATATCAGTCCACTTGAATTGTACACTTTGCTTCACCATTTGCTGCAAAGGTTTAACAATTTGAGCGAAATCCGACACAAACCTTTGCACGAATTTATTGTCCCCATGAATGAATGCATCCCTTTTTTGTTATGGGGTAAGGGGATCTGTTCAATAGCTTTGATCCTTTCTGGGTCTATGGAGATCCCATTTTTAGAGACCACATGACCTAGTAGATTTCCTTCTATAACAACGAACACACATTTCCTTGGATTCAGGGAGATTCCATATTTTCAACAATGCTCGAAAATTTGTTCTAAATGGAATGCATGTTCTTCTCTCTTCTTTGAAAATATCGTCACATCGTTGAGATACACTACCACACTATGGCCAATTAGACCGCGAAAAGGTATATCCATAGCCCTCTGGAAAGTAGCTCCAGCGTTAATGAGACTGAAGGGCATCCTTCTGTAAGCAAAAGTTCCCCATTTTGTTTTGAATGTAGTTTTAAGTATGTCTTCCTCAGCTACTAACAGTTAATTGTAGCTAGAGAATCCATATAGTAAGGAAAATAACTCAGAACCCGAAACCATCTGCAATATCTGTTCCATGGGTGGGACTAGATAGTTGTCTTTGTCTGAAGCACGATTTAGGTTTTTGAAATCCACACATAGTCTGATTTCTCCAAATTTCTTCCTTATTGGTACCAAATTTGAAACCCATTTTGAGTGTCTAACTTTGAATATAATTTTGGCATCCAATAATTTCTTCACTTCACTCTGAATTAACGGCTCCAGTTTTGGATGCATCTTTCTCAAAGGTTGCTGATAAGGCTTCACTCCAGATCTAATAGGAATGATGTGTTCACTACAACAAAAACTGGATTTAGCGTCTCTTTTTGCATCCTTTTTTGCGTCTAGACCATCTTTCAATGTATTTTTCTTCATTTTTTGGACAAAATGGCGCAATTTCACGGGTTGGTGCTATTTTAGGCATTTTTTGCGTCCTTTTTCTAAATCTGGCGCAAATGGCAGTGTAATTTGTACCGGGTTTTGCACCTGGTTATGCGCCAGGTTTTGCATCAGGTTTTGTGACAGGTTTTGAGCCTAGTTTTGCACTTAATTTTGCACCTAGTTTGTACATCTACTCTTGTTGCGCCCCCTTTTACGCCCATGTTTTCCTCAACTTTTACACCCTTGTTTTCATCCACTTTTGCATCCTTTTTTACATCCATTTTTGCATCCACTGCTGCTACTTTTTTTGCATCCCTTCATGTGCCAAGTTTTGCATCAAATTTTACATCCTATTTTGAGTCTAGTTTTGCATCTCATTTTGTTTCAGCCATTTTTGCATCCATTTTTTCATCCACATTTGCACCCACGTTTTTATCCCTTTTTGCATCCCATTTTGCATCCATGTTGACATCTTTTTTTGCATCTACTATTGCATCCAATTTTGTCGCGTCCCAATTCACACCCATTTTTTTGCTTACTTTTACACCCACTTTTACTTCAACTTGTGCATCCACGTTTGCATCTTTTTTTGCATCCAATTTTACATTAGTTATTGCATCCCTTTATGCATCCATTTTTGTATCCACTTTTGCATCAGGTTTTGCATTGGGTGTTACGACTACTTTTGCATCTACTTTTGTTGCATCCACTTTTGCATCCAATTTTGTATCCAATTTTACATCCATTGTTTTATCCACTTTTGCGCCAATTTTTTCATCATGTTTTGCTTCCATGATTGCATCATTTTTTGCATCCACTTTTGCATCACCTTTTGCATCCATTTTTGGTGCACCCCATTATGCGCCCACTTTTGCACCTACTTTTGTTGCATCCATGTTTGCATCCTTTTTTGCATCCATGTTTTTATCCACTTTTGCATCCAGTTTTACACCCAGATGTTGAAGATGAAAATGAGGATAATGTTTATGATATTGAGGATGGTTATGATAATCATAATAATGTTGTTGATAATGAGGAGAACAATGACAATGATGATGATGATGACAATTATGATGATGATGATGATGAGGATAATGGCAATGATGACATTGCCAATGATTATGATGACAATGAAATGAATGATGATGATGGTGATGATGATAATTACAATGATGATGAATACAATGAGAATGATGATGTTGATCATCTCAAAAAAAAGGTTGTTATTTGTCATGCATAAATCCTGTGTGTCCTCCATGACCCTTTTCCACTAATCACATATTTTGGGTAGATGTTATTTCTTATGCCAAAGGTAATGATGAATAACTGATGAAAATGTCAATAATCATGATGATGATGATGTCAAGGACAATGGCGATGATGATGACATGGATGATGATTATGCCGATGATGATGACTATTATGATAATCATGATGACAATGACAAAGATGACGATGATGATCATGATCATCATCATTTCCATCATCGTCATCATCAAAAACATCATCATTGTCATTGTCATCTAGTTCATCATCGTCATTATTTAAAGCATATGGGATATGTTTACCATTTAAAGCATGCATAACAAGTGGGATTATTCTAAAACACCCCACCAAAGTATAAAATTCAAACCACAAGGGAAACATCATATTGAAATTGTTCCAATTTTCTTTCTCCCAACAAAAGAAGTTGCATGATATGACTCAGCAAGATCATATATACTTGCAAAATTCTCTAAATTAAGGTCCTAAACAGAAAACACAGATCTAAGTGCTGAGCCTGGACAATATCATAACAAAAAGGAAAAACCACAATGAAATAAAAGAATACCTGTGCAATAGAATATTCACACAAATGTTTGAGGCCTTCTAAAATATATTGATCAGCATCTATCAGAAGGTCTTGTGCAATATCTATTGTCATCCCTACTGTACCAGTGTATATAAATCTAACGCCAGTACCCCATCAGAATCATCAAGCATTCTTGGATAAAACATATTTGAGTTCTAACATGTCATAATTTCTTTCATATTCAGCTTGAACTCTTTATAACGGGAATTAATCCTTTTTTATTTCCATAAGAAACACATAGAAGAAACCATAAGAATTACCTCATCATTAGTTCAAAGAATGCCCAGGTTATATTTGGAATTTCAATATACGATATTTTTCATTAAATTGGAGGTACACTTCTTTCTTGAAACTCTTTAGGACTCTTGATACATGATGCTTCCTTTATGTGCCCATTAAAAATTTCTATGTCTTTAATGTTTTCCTTCCTCAAGGCTTGTATCTATTTTCTTGCTATTTTTCATAATATTACACAAAGCTACAATTTTGGCATTTCCCTTTCTTTGGTTCCCACCAAGGAAGATTATTTTAGGTTATCCTTTTATAGCATGGCTACCACTTTCCACTTACAATTGGAGGAGATTGAGATTACCATGGATTGCATGTACTTAAGGTTTCCCTTCTCAAGGCCTTGGTTCAATTTGAGACATGCTTTCTAGTGCCAACCTAGAAAGGGACACATTTACCTTGCTCAACTTGAAAGACATCGCTTCTTTCTGCACTTCTAGGATTTCTTGTCTAAGATGTGCCTCTTGGACATTATCATAATGGTACCAGGAGCTTGGGAACATTAATACAAATTTTCAGGGGCATGGGAATGCAGTTATTGGAGTTTCCTCATTGGGAGTTTGTACAAGCTTCCTACTAAGCTAAGAATGCTTCAACCCAAAATTTGGTAGGTTATCTAATGATTTAATGTGCCAAAATCCCCCGCTAAAATGTTAAATGCCAATATATTATAGGACCAAAATCCTAAAATAATACTATAATTAAACCCCTCTTCAATAATACACAAGCAAGTTACTCTTGGTGCATTCTTTGGTTTGTTTGAGTGAACAACACTGCCTGTGACAGAGGTAGGACATGGATTCTAAGTTTTAAGCTTGAATCCATGGTTGTGACTTGAGAGAGGTGGCTTGAGGGCTGAGGTTAGTGAGAAAGGAGGCTTTAGATGGGTTTATAAACCATCTCTTTATCTTGATTCAGTCTGTCCTTCTCTTAACCTCTGCCAACTCAAATTTTCTAGCACGTCACTAGTTGACTATGGCTTATTCTCATCATCAAGCTGTAAGTTAAGGTTTCAATCCATCAATATGCACTTGGATGTTTTCTTTGCAGTAGTACTACAACCCAACGACCTTTAGGGTTTGTATCCCATCAATGCATATTATAGGTTCTGTGTTCCACTCAACATCACAATGAACAACAAGAGTTCTTTGCTCTTTGCCTAAAATGCTCCTCAGTTCATTTGTGAAGAGGAATAACACTAGTTCTTCAACTCATGAATTTTGGGTTTCTTTACTAGACTCCCACTAAACATCCTCTAGGCTCGAATCCTCACTCATAAATTTATTCACCATGCCTCTAAGTCACAATCATGGATGCAGGGGATTTCCTCTGTGCTTTGGACTCGGTTCAATTTCTGCTTCAGATCATGGCCAAAGCCTCCAAATTGGAACTACATTTTGTTTGGATATATTTTATGTCTTTGACCTTTGACGTTTCTATAGGTAATCGATTTCATCCAAGAACCTGTTAGAGTTAACCTTGACTTGAGATCGAGTCAAAGGTGGTTAGGTCTAGCACATGGTTTGGGCACATGGTTTGTTGTAGCCCATGGTATTGTCCCATGGTATTGCATGTGTTAACCTTGACTCGGGATTGAGTCAAAGGTGGTTAGGTCTAGCACATGGTTTGGGCACATGGTTTGTTGTAGCCCATGGTATTGTCCCATGGTATTGCATGTGATTAAGCCTTTATAAGGCTTAAGGAGGCTCCATTGTAAATGTACTGGACGTGTGTACTGGGTACTGTATTGTACTGGATGTGAGTACTGTATGGTACTGGATTTGGGCATTGTATTGTGCTGGAAGAGAGACTGTGAGAGCGTGAAGAGGAAGTGCAGCGGTTTTGCTGTAGGGTGTATCCCTTCATCTTTTAGGACTGCAATAAAAGGACTGGCAAATTTCTTTGTGGACGTAGCCCATTGTTTGGGTGAACCACGTTATATCTGTGTCTCTCTATAATGTTTAATGTGTTTTTGCATCTTGTTTATTGATTTAACGGTATAATTGCTATTGCTCTGTGGTCCTATTTTTCTAACAATTGGTATCAGAGCCAAAAGGTCTATTTGATTGGTAAACTTGTAGGAAAGAAGGGTTCCTGGTTCGAGTGGGAGCAATGGCAGAAGAAGGAAAGTTTAGGGTTGATAAATTTAATGGCCAAAACTATCAGTTATGGAAGATGCAAATGGAGGACTATCTGTACCAGAAAGATATGTACCTTTCGTTGGGAAGAAAAGAAAAACAGCCAGCGGCTATGAAGGATGAAGAATGGGAGGTTCTTGACAGAAAGGCACTAGGAACAATACGGCTGTGCCTAGATTCGTCAATGGCCTTCAATATTTAGAAATAAATAACAACAGAGGGTGTGATGAGCGCATTGAGTAAGCTCTAAAAAAAATCCTCGGCTTCTAACAAGATATTTTTAATAAAGCGTTTATTTAATATGAAGATGTCGAAAAGTGGATCTGTTGCTGACCATTTAAATGAATTTAATACACTTACCAGTCAGTTAAGTTATGTAAAAGTGAACTTTGATGATGAGGTTAGGGCTCTTCTAATCTTGTGCTCATTGCAAGAAGGATGGAATAGCTTGGTCATGGCTGTAAGTAACTCTGTCCCTAGTTCAAGGACTCTTAAGTTTGATGATGTTGTTAGTGTTATTCTTAGCGAGGAAATGCGAAGGAAAAGCACAGGTGAGACATCAGGTAATGCATTGACCATGGAGAGCAGAGAGAGACAAAAAGAGAGAGGAAGGATCCTAGGAAATCACAGCAAGTCTAAAAAGGGAAGATCCAAGTCCAAATTTGGAAAAATAGAATGCTGGAACTGCGGTAAGAAAGGACATCTAAAGAAAGACTGCAGAGCACCAAAGAAGAAAGGTGAGAGGCAGCAAGAGACTACCCAGGAAGCTAATGTAGTAGGTAATGTGTTACAAGATGCTTTGATTCTTGCATTAGATGATACTAGTGATTACTGGGTAGTAGATTCAGGGGCTTCATGTCATGCTACACCCCATAGGAAATTCTTTTATGATTATGTTCAAGGTGATTTTGGGCATGTGTTATTGGGGGATGATGAACCATGTAAAATTGTTGGAAAGGGTAAGGTACGGATCAAACTAAATAATGGAAATGACTGGTTGCTAAAGGATGTAAGTCACATTCCTGCTATGAAAAGAAATCTGATCTCAACAGGGTAGTTGGGAGATGGCGGTTGTTTGTCTACGTTTGGAGAAACGTGGTGGAAGGTTACTAAAGGATCAATGGTAATTGCAAAAGGAGATAGGATAGGTACATTATATTTATGTCCTCATAACATTGATTATTCTATTTCTGTAGCTTCCACAGAAAAAGGTGCAGCGTTGTGGCATCATAGGCTTGGCCACATGAGTGAGAAGGGGATGCAGATTCTCCACTCAAGGAAACTGCTTCCAGATCTGAAGCAGGTAAGTTTGGAATTTTGTGAGAACTATGTTTATGGAAAATAGAAGAGAGTTATATTTCTCAGGGTTGGGAACCAAAAGAAGAGTGAAAATTTAGAGCTTGTCCATACAGATGTATGGGGACCAGCTCAGGTACAATCTCTTGGTGGCTCTCATTATTATGTTACTTTTATTAATGATGCAACTAGAAAAACTTGGGTTTATTGCATTAGACAGAAATCTGATGTGTTTGATACTTTTAAGAAGTGGAAAGCTTTAGCTGAGAATGAGACAGGAAAAAGGTTGAAATGTCTCAGATCTGATAATGGAGGCGAGTACTGCAGCAAGGAGTTTGACAGTTACTGTTTACACAATGGGATTCGCAGAGAGAAGACGGTCCCTGGAACACCCCAAGAAAATGGCGTGTCAGAAAGGATGAACAGAACGATCATGGAGCATGCAAGGTGTATGAGATTGCATGCAGGGTTTCCCTTACAGTTTTGGGCTGATGTTGTAAACACTGCTGTTTATTTAATAAACAGAGGGCCTTCAAGCGCTTTGGATGGTGGAATTATAGAGGAGGCATGGACAGGTAAACAGGTAAAATACTCATTTCTGATAACTTTTGGTTGTGAAGCATTTGTCCATATTGATAAAGATGATAGAACAAAGCTTGAGGCTAAATCCAAGAAATATACCTTTATTGGATACGAGGTTCATGATTTTGGTTATTGCTTATGGGATCTTATAAATCGCAAAATCATTAGGAGTAGAGATGTAGTATTCAATGAAAAGGTCATGTACAAAGATCAGTTGCAGGGAAAGAAAGAAGAAAAGGAAAACACAGAGTACACAGTGCTTGATGAAATCAAAGAAAATGAAGTTCCCAAAGCACCAGAAAATCAAGAGCAGCAGCAGGTACCTGAAACTCCTGCAACTGTAAGAAGGTCTACCAGGTTAAGTAGACCCCCTAAACGATTCTCTCCTTCACTGTATTATTTATTGATGACTGATTCTGGTGAGCCAGAATGTTTTGAAGAAGCAATACATGTAGAAACTAGAAAGAAGTGGGAGCAAGGCATGGATGAGGAGATGGACTCATTGGTAAGAAACCAGACTTGGGATCTGGTTAAGTTGCCTGTAGGAAAAAGGGTATTGTAAAATAAATGGGTTTACATTGTTTAAGGAAGAAGATGGAGGAAAGAAGCGATACAAGGCTAGACTTGTTGTAAAGGGGTTTGCACAAAAGAAAGGTATAGAATTTGATGAAATATTTTCTCCTGTTGTTAAAATGACTTCAATTAGAACTATTTTAAGTCTAGTGGTGGTAGAATATTTGCATCTTGAACAATTATATGTAAAAACGGCCTTTCTCCGTGGGGATTTGGAGGAAGAGATTTATATGTAGCAGCCACAAGGGTATGAGGTCAAAGGGAAGGAGAATTTGGTTTGCAGGTTGAAGAAGAGCTTGTATGGTCTGAAGCAAGCTCCAAGGCAGTGGTATTTAAAATTTGATAAGTTTATGACAGAACAAGGTTATGATAGATGTCATTCTGACCACTGTGTTTATTTCAAGAGGCTAGATAATGGAAGATATATTATCTTGTTATTGTATGTGGATGACATGCTTGTTGCAGGGTCTAACATGCAGGATATAAATGTGCTCAAAAGAAAACTAGCTAAATCATTTGCGATGAAGGATTTGGGTGCTGCAAAGCAAATCCTTGGTATGAGAATAACAAGAGACAGGAAAAATCACAAATTGACATTGTCTCAAGGTGAGTACATAGAAAAGGTGTTGCAGAGGTTTAGAATGCAGAATGAAAAACCAGTGAGCACACCTTTGGCAAGCCATTTCAAACTAAGAAATCATATGTGTCCAGAGACACAGGAAGAGATAGATTACATGTCCAAGATTCCCTATTCATCAGCAGTTGGGAGCTTGATGTATGCCATGGTGTGCACAAGACCAGATATTGCACATGCAGTGGGAGTTGTGAGCAGGTATATGAATAATCCAGGTAAAGATCATTGGAAAGCAGTACAATGGATTCTCAGGTATTTGAGAGGTACCACTTCTCATGCATTATGTTTTGGAGGTTCAGACACTGTTCTACAGGGATATGTTGATGCAGATATGGCTGGTGATAAAGACAGCAGGAAGAGAACCATAGGGTATGTGTTCACTGTAGGTGGAACAGCAGTAAGTTGGATTTCAAAACGGCAACAGGTTGTTGCACTTTTAACAATGGAAGCAGAGTATGTTGCTGCTACAGAGGCTAGTAAGGAGATGATTTGGTTGTAGAGGTTCATGGAAGAATTGGGTAAGAAACAGGAGAATAGTAGGTTGTACAATGACAGCCAGAGTGCCATTCATCTTGCAAAGAACTCAGTATTTCATTCAAGGACTAAACATATATAACTCAAGTACCACTTCATAAGATTTGTTCTAGATGAAGAACTGTTAAAACTGGAAAAGATTCACACTAGCCAGAATCTTGCAGACATGTTGACAAAGGGAGTAACCAGAGAGAAACTGAGTTCCTGCTCAGTTTCTGTTGGCCTTAAAGCATGAAGGTGAAAAGAAGAAATTTTCCAAGTCCAAGGTCTAGCAAGTGCAGCAACGGTAGAGTTGTTGTGATTAGTCACCATGAAGGCACATGAAAAAATGTAATGGAGCGGTTTGCATGTAAATGGGCATATGGCTGTAAGACCTGGTAAGGCATGCATACCCCTGGTAACTCACTGGTAAAGTCGGGAGATATACCTAGGTGATAGGGGGGGTGTATGTAAGATTCCTCGGTAAATACTTGAGGGGAGTTGGTGATTACTCCAAGTCAAGTTTAAAGGGGGGATTGTTAGAGTTAACCTTGACTTGAGATCGAGTCAAAGGTGGTTAGGTCTAGCACATGGTTTGGGCACATGGTTTGTTGTAGCCCATGGTATTGTCCCATGGTATTGCATGTGTTAACCTTGAATCGGGATTGAGTCAAAGGTGGTTAGGTCTAGCACATGGTTTAGGCACATGGTTTGGGCACATGGTTTGTTGTAGCCCATGGTATTGTCCCATGGTATTGCATGTGATTAAGCCTTTATAAGGCTTGAGGAGGCTCCATTGTAAATGTACTGGACGTGTGTACTGGGTACTGTATTGTACTGGATGTGAGTACCGTATGGTACTGGATGTGGGCATTGTATTGTGCTGGAAGAGAGACTGTGAGAGCGTGAAGAGGAAGTGCAGCAATTTTGTTGTAGGGTGTATCCCTTCATCTTTCTGGACTGCAATAAAAGGACTAGCAAATTTCTTTGTGGACGTAGCCCATCGTTTGGGTGAACCACATTATATATGTGTCTCTATGTAATGTTTAATGTGTTTTTGCATCTTGTTTATTGATGTAACTGTATAATTGTTATTGCTCTGCGGTCCTGTTTTTCTAACAGAACCCAACAAAAATGCTTCACATACAACGGATTTGCATCAAATTATAGGTTGACACTTCGGACAGTCGAATAATCCCCAACATTTTACTCAGACTCCTCAACAAACTCCAACTATTCTTCAATCGGATTAGAGTTTAGACTTCTTACCATAGCTTGCTAAACTTGGGCTTTGTCACACTTCATAAAAAACATAAATGAATGAAAAATATTCCCATTTAACTAACATTGAATTGCACAAAAGATGTCACATGCAGGAATTTAAGTTATTTAATGAAAACAATTAATGTGTATACCTCTATGTAACCATTTTCCATGTTGATGGAGGCCACTACCCTCTTTATTGTCTTACCAAAAGGCATGATAATGAGGAAGAAGACCTAAAATTATGGACCTCACCTTCAAATAATTCCTTGCAATCACATTAGTGAGGAGTGATAAGAAGATCACAACAATCCAAATCTCAGTTGATAGTGTTAATTAAATACTTATATTGTAAATTTAATATAAGACTTACTTATAGTTGTCTCGTACTCTTTGCATCCTCACACATTTAATATTTTATGGTTGTCTCTGTGCCTTGACCCAATTCGTATTATAGGGTGAGGATGTGCATGCATAATAATCCTTAGTTATGACTATGAGATGAGGATTTAAAGGGAAGAGGATGTAAAGACAAGTAATTTTTCTATGTATTTTGGTGGCGATGAGGACAAATGTTGTGAGAAACCACAAATGTTTGGAAGGGCGGAGGGAGATTACATCATGATCATGCCACCCATCAAATTGAAGACTATTCTTGAGCCAACAATTGTTTTTTTTTAATTTTATTAATAATCATTGTTTTTCCATATCATGTGCCCAATGACACCTCTCTATAGCAATGCATAAATCGACCTCTGCACAGTTTGTGATCCTAACTACATGTCATTATTTGTATTTGCATGACATCGGGGGTTGTTTATAGTTGTCGTGAGTCCATGATATTCATGCAAAAAATAAAGTCTTGTAGAGGAGAACCCATCAACCAACCTTTTGAATTTTAGTTTGACAAAAAATGAGTGGACATTGGTAGTGAGGTTCACATATGTAGTAGGAACAAAGTTTTGAGCTCGTTTCGGACCTAGCAGTAGTCTATTAGTTGTTATTTTTTATTATAGTCATAGTTTTTGACACATTGTCACACTTTAGATTGAAGCCCTAAGTGACTCGGGAATCAGAGTCGCATCTCGATGGCTAGTGCCTCATAGTCATCAATGATTACTGGTCATCTTACACAACTAAGCACTCAGTGCATGACATGAGTGAGAGAGTGATTATAATTTATCATATTTCCAATAATTTGAATGATGTAGATGGATAATTTCAAATCTTTCCCTTCTTTTAAACTGTTGATATAAATTATGACCTTCTTATCATACCCTTATTTATATTTTATTATCATTTCCTTCCTCTTACCCCGGTCCTTCAGATTCTTTGGAAAAAAAACCTATATTCCTAGCCTTTTATTGGTAGCTAACCTCAGTCTCCATATCTGATGAGGACAAAATGCTAGAGGAGCCTCCTTATCCCACAATACACTGGTGAATAGTGTATGAGTTAAATGGATATTTCTTTTCAAATGTGTGGAAGAAGGAATGTGTTTCTCTAATAGTTTATCCGAGTCAAAGGTAATGATACTATAGCAGGGTAAATAAAAACATGACTTGAAAAAGGCAGTTCAATGTATCTACTTAACCTCAGGAGATCGATCGAATAGAAGCCATGGGAATTTGTCGGGTCATCCATCAAGAAGATCAAGCTCTAAGTCGTTATATGGAAGGGTAAAATTTAGATTTAAAAAAAAAATCAAGAACAATTTTAAGGGAAGGGCTAGAACCCTTTGGAAGGGTTCAATTTTGAACACTGATTGGTAGGTCTTTTCTTCAGCCGCCTATGAAACTGTGCCCATTTTGGCTTTTCAAGATATTGAACAAATAACTACGGAAGCAGAGCAGAAAGAAAGTAGGCTTGTTGCAAGGTGCAACTATGTTGTGTGTGATTTTGATTGGTGTGCTGGGTATCAGTAGCAGTTAAGGGGTGGCGGCCATGGGAACTCTTGGTGGATTGCGCGAAGTGAAAGATTTTCAGAACTCAATAGAGATGCTCGATCTTGGGCACTTTTCCGTTGATGAGCACAACAAACAACGGGTATATGACCTGATCTTTTATTATTATTATTTATTTTTATTAGGAGGGATTTCATTTGTTTCTGATTTGTGGGAATTCCATTTGTTAATTGATCTGTTCTCTCTGTTTGTATCTATGTCTCCAGAATGACGATATAACATTTCGTCGAGTGGTGGGGACACAGGAGTAGGTGCTGGCAGGGACTACGTATTTATCTGACGGAGCCTCAAAGGGGAATCCAGGAATGGCGAGAGGCAGAGGGGTCATCATTTGTCCTGAGGGGAAAATAGAAGTGGAATATTTCTAGAATACTGGAATAGATTCCAATAACATGGAGGAAGCCTATGGGCTATGGAAAGGAATCAAGCACTTGAGGGAAAAAGGAGTTGAGGAAGCCATGGTCTTTAGAGATTCCTGTTTAATAATCCATGCAAAGAATGGAGCAAGTCAGTGCCAAAAATTAAGGTTGGCTAGACTGATTAAAAGAATTAAGTTTGTCTCTAAGACCTTTCATCAATTAGAGTTTTTTCACATTCTCTGTGAGCTAAATGACTTGGCGGATCAAGCTGCCAATAAGTCAATGGTACTAAGTAAGAATGAGATGTCTGTAAATCCTCACTTATTCCTCCTTAGGAAATAATTTTAAATGTCTTTTGGCCATCTGTCTGAGGGAATGTTTGAACATGATTGTAGGAGAAGAGGCAGACCATTAAGATCTCATTTTAAAAAAAATCACATTGTTGTATTTCTTCCCTTTATCTCTATTATGAGTTTAATATAACATAACTGTTTTTGTCAATTTTTTTAAAACCATTTTTAAATATATTTCATTAAATTAAAATTATTAAAATGAATAAATACTTCAAAAACGTAATTATTTACTAATTATTCAACTACATTTCCCATTAAAGATATCAAAGAATTGTATATTTAATTTTATTTATACTTTAATAAACTTCAAAAAAAATAATATAAATAGATTTATATAAATGTAAATAATTTAAAAATAAAATAAAATGATTAAACTACATTTTACTCCATTCAGTTAAAACATCATGATCATTTAAACACACTAAACATAATCATAAATAGTGAACAAATTCCTAGTAACCTTTCATGATAATTTTAATAATGAAATGGAAGTTCTTTGTATTTTATAAAATATTCATTACATTACACATTTATTAAAAAATCCCAACATAAGAAGATTTCATTCTAGATTAATATTTTTTTTTAAACTCTCGACATAATCCAATGGTCTTAAATCATTCCCTATTCTCCGCATCCTTAGACCGTCGTATCTCTTCAAATGCTTA
Organism: Pseudotsuga menziesii; assembly: GCA_001517045.1. NCBI lineage: Eukaryota > Viridiplantae > Streptophyta > Pinopsida > Pinales > Pinaceae > Pseudotsuga > Pseudotsuga menziesii. Next base: position 102,819 of record LPNX011038436.1, on the reverse strand, counting down.
GCCAAATCCATGCCAGTGAAAGATGCGAAGAACTGGGTTGGCAAATTCTTTGGGGCGGTGACTGCGGTGAGTAGGGTTGGCTCCGATTCCAACTATGGTTTAAACGCTAAGCGTGGTTGGGTTAGATGCTAGTTAAGGAAAAGGTCTCAGTCTCTTCGTCCGTTTCTTTGCGTCCATTGTGAGTTTGTTTTGGGCATCGCAGGAGGGAGAGGGAGTTGTTTTTCATCGTGAAAAACTCAAACAGGTCTCGGGATCAAACCCCGTCGCAGCTTTTTAAATGAGACGATCCAAAGTTTCCTTTGTGTCTGCCTCAAATCCTCCGTCGTCCCATGGAATTCGATATGAGGTTCGGCTTGCACAGGAAGGGAAGGAGGAACACGACATTTGAATCGGCAATTTCATCTGTTTCTCTGTTACTGCCTTCAATCCGTCTCTAGTTTGTACGCTTGGTTAGGGTTTTCTTAAGGTTAGATATAGCTCTAAATTTGGCTGGCTTAGACAAAAGGATTGAAGAGCTCGGTTGAACGCCTTCTAAAGCGTAGCTCAGGGTCTCAGTAATGGCTTTGGGATCGGCGAGAGGTCGAGTAGATTACGATTATCTCATAAAATTGTTGTTAATCGGTGATAGCGGTAAGTTTCTAACTTTTTTCTCTATATGCGCCCTTCATTTACTAAAATTGGAATGTCTCTACAAAAGGGGTTTCAAAAACTTCTATCTTTCACTGAAATCAAACTGTCCCTGCGATAAGGGTTTAAACATCATATCTCTTTTGCTGAAATTAGACTAAATATAAGCCAAATGCTAATGATTGCTGAAATTTAACTTCAATAAATAATTTTCGGAGGGCCCTTAGAAGCCAATGGATCGGAGAACTGGTTTTAGTTTGAGCGGCTTGCATCTAGGTTTAGGAAGCCGGAGTCCATGGAAGTAAAATCAAGGTTAGATCTATTCCAACGCCTAGTTTTGGAATGGCTTAGGATTTTCTGAACGGTGCGGGAAAGAATTGTGCCAGCTGCTTATTCTGAAATTTCAGCATTCCCACAATATTTGGCTCGTGGAATGGCATCACATCTTGAACTGACTGAATCTTGATTTACTCTGTTAAAGATAATACGAAAACGTGACTATTTTAGAAAACAATCTTGATTCATTCGTACATCAGTACCGAAGCACGGCTAACAATACTTGGAGCATTTAATGGGAAGCGGTCGCACTGTCCGTCGTCGGATCCGTTCCAAAGAGCGATCCGACGGCGAACAGTGCGACCGCCGTAGCATTAAATGCTCCATAGCATAACAAGTATTGCTCGCCCCAAAGCACGCAAGCCGCAGTTTGCATCGAAGCAGGGATCAAATTTGAAGGGTAGGGTCCCATTTCACTTTGAAGGGTTGTGAGAAATTGAACTCTTCAATGTTGACATGTAAAAATAAATTATTCTTTTGATTTGGAATTGTAAGTGTATGTACCTCTTTATCATCATATGCGTTTTGGTAATCTCTGCGGGATTTCCAAGAGCAAGGTGCTCCAGGCTGCCTAATTTCCTCCACCAAGTCACTGCTCACACCCAAATTAAGAGCAACTCCAATACCAATAATATGCCTGAATTTGCGTATATTCAAGAAACGGCCACCACTGATGCAGCAACGTTACTGGATGATAAGCTTCCAAAGAGCGGTTATACTCCCTCGGCTCCTTCAGCCTGCCATAACATGGTAATAGACACCATTGGCGCTGCAAGTTATAGATGTTGATAGATAAACAAAGTCCATAAATTATTTCATTCCCACATTTGACCAGGTGTTCACAAGAAAACATGTTTCTGAATGTGCTTCAATTTATCCAGAATTATGTATAGCTTCTTGTCATTTGTAATTGCCATTCAAAAGCTATTTCTCTTTGTTATGTTTGAAATCAAATTTTGTGAATTGATGGAATAGATTTGAATGCTGCATTTTCTCATTAGAATAGATTTGAACGCTGTGAAGAATTTCATTTTCTGACTACTGGAAATTCGAGTGGAATGGCATAATATAAGTGAAAGGAGAATGATTCTTTCAGTCAAATACACATGAGCCGAAAGGTAACAGGTGCCCGACCGTCATCTACCAACCACAAATGAAAAGTCGGTGCATCTTTTTTCCATATAATTCATTCATTTCAACGAACAAAATGTACCTTTCATGACTTTCCACCCATTTTTGTTGGGCATTTCAGCAACGTGGAAAACCAAATGCCTACAGTACTTCCCCCTCAGAATTTCAAAAGCGTGTAGAAAATGAAAATGACGATTTCAACTGTGTAGTCATATATATTTTAGACAACATATTTTTTAATGGTTTATTATAATATATTTGGAGAACAAAATACGCCGGCAAGGATATTTCGGCAACAGTACTCTTCGATTTTTCCTGGCTAGGTTTTAGAAGGGAAGTTTGATTTAATAATAAATAAATATATTTATCAATTGTCGATTCATTTCTTTCGAATCTTATTCAGGGATCAAATTTGAAGGGTAGCCATTTCACTTTGAAGGGTTGTGAGAAATTGAACTCTTCAATGTTGACATGTAAAAATAAATCATTCTTTTGATTTGAAATTGTAAGTGTACAACAAAATTGTATTATTTATTAAAAACAGTGTATAGAAAAAAATGATAATAAGAAGAAATCTTGAGTGATTGAACATTTACATGGAATTAGTGAGGTAAACCATGTACTCTCCCAGTCTTTGGAGCATATAGTTTATTGAACTTAGATAAGGGACAATTCTGTCCGGTCGGTGAAATACTCGGTTGTTAGGTCATTGATAAAATAAAATCCCCAATTTTAGGTAGATTATGGATAGTCCCTCAAATATATATAGAGTTTATCAGCCCTATCGAAAAGATTTATTAGTCCACTATAAGGAATAACTTTAAATTCTCCAACAAATATCACTACAAGTTGGGTGTCTAGTTTCTACCAAAGTCAATAAGGAAGACGCATCATAAACACACGTTTGGGAGGTTTAGGATGTTGAAATCATGTTCTTTGCTAGATCATTGCACTCCTAGTCCCTCATTCATGAACGTCGGTCGAGGGATTCCCTTGTTTAGATATATTGGTAGACCATTTGTATTTCTTGTTTCCATTATTAGAAGGCTGACAGGAAAACGAAGGGGTCAGAGGCTACAACATTTATATTGTTGGTTGTTAAATATTGTATCCTTTCAACTATTGGATTTCATTAAGGAAATTAGAACAATTCAAACACTTATATTCAAATATTGTTCTTTCTTTCAACCTAATGTTTACAATTCACGACAGATAAATAAAATTTATAGATTTGGAACTCAAATACAAGGCTCTTTCTTCTTGCTCCTCCGCCCAAATGAAGTTGTGGTCCTAGACTATGAAAAGTATACATTATTTTGGTTCTAATTTCATTTAAATACTGGGTTTTTTAAGGTTACATCTATTGAGTATTCTAGACTTAGTCTGGCGGAAATGCAATCGCATAATACATTACGAATTTCAAACAACATTTTGGATAGAGAAATTTTAAACCCTTATATTTATAGAACCAAAAGGAACTCCAATAAGAAACACATTTAACTTTTATCCACATATAAAATGTTACACAAGTGTAAAATGCTATACATACCTGTAAATTCATGACAACCAAGTCGACAGCTTAGCTCTGCATAATCTTTTGGAGGAAATATAAATTAGGGAGACACTGAAGCATAGAATTGGAGAGTTGAGAGTCTGAGTCTCGACCTCCGACTGTCCTATACTTGTAAACCCAAAATAATGTTTTTTTCATAGACTTCACCAATCTCTTTTAAGTTTGGGGGAGCTCAATCCAGCTTACCCAACGTTCTACCTTTGCTTCTCTTGCTCCTACCTGTGAAAAAGGTGGAACCTTCGAGTTGCCCACCGCAGAAGACAACAAGGAATTAGAGTGTGCAACCATTTCCTTCTATAGAAAGATGATTGGAAGCAATGCCATCTCAATTCCACAATATCTCGACGCTCCTGAGTTGGTTTACCTTGCCCGAGGTAGGTGAATACATGTTTGTGTATTTCACATGATTAAAACAAAAATGTATAATTGCTTCTACATAACATAGATATATCTATGCAGGTGAGGGAAATCTGGGTATTGTTTCCTGAGGTTTCCAGAGACTTTCAGAGATCATTCTTCGTTATGAGGGTGCTTAGGGCATAGATGAGAGAGCCCATGGGAGGAAGAAGAAGAAGAAGAAGAAGAGGAATCAAGTCAAAAGGTGAGGTGAGTGAGGAGGGGAGACGTAATAGCGATATTTGTAGGAGAAACCCACTGGTGTTATAATGATGGGAATGAGCCTCTCTAAATCGTAGCCATTGTAGACATAGTAAACCCTCATAAATAGCTCGGGCGCAAGAGTTACCATGTAAGCATCCCGACAAATTAAGTAATGATAATATTCAGTTAGGTATATGACAAATTATTTCATTTATTTTAGAGATGACTATATGCATATTGTATAACCATTCTCTCTAGCTAGCCCTCCATTCTAGTTACCTTTGTCTCTACTACCTAACCCCCTTCCTCTGATGAGACAGGTAGACTTAGCATCCTAGGTGGACCGTGGGAGACTGGGAGTGTTGATTCAAATGATTCTGACCCTAGTAAATGAATGGAAATTTGAAAAAATCCTAGAACCCTGGACTAACTAGTATGGGATATGATTCATGAGCACAAACAAAGGGAGGTGTGCTTCTAGCCTACTACCAACGATCCGTCATCCCAATCTTGTGGTGGTCATAATAGAAATGTCTAGCACTGGGTGAAACCCTGGTCTGGAAACTTACATACCCTGCATTGGACCGGGTTAGGTTCAAATCTAGCAAAGATTGCTCAATGTATTGTAAATTGCAACTTGCCAAGTTGTAACCCCAAAAACAACACCATTAGTTTTTTCCTTACGGAGCCTTGACAGTGGAGGGTTATCAAATAAATTCACCATCCATAGATATGACTCATATGAGTATTTAATTTCACATCATATACTCAAATAATCAAGAGACTTGTAAGTTGTGAGATCACGTGACTCGGTGAACAATAAGATGACAGATGGAAAATTGAGTTGGCAGGTGGCATCATCTCACACCAAGATTTAATGAAGTTGGTGAATTAGTAATGCATGCTAATGCAAGTAAATGCTTTGAAAGTGAACATCGAATCGTGAGTCACAATCCTGAGTCACCGACTTGAGGCTTGGCACTAGGAAGCCTAGTGACCCACCGTGGTCTGTTTCGATTGGGACTGAGATCCACATCCATGATCCGACTATTCAAGGGCACTTGGGAAGACTCTGAGTCCCAACTCTCCCATAGTCCACTAAATCCCTAGATAGGCAAATTTTGTAGCTACCCTTCTGTTGCAAATTTACCGAGGCTTACTCAATTTCATTATTGAAGTGCTGGAAATGAAACTAAATTTTTATTGCATGGTAAAATTCATTGTGGCCTTCTATGGCGTTTAAAATGGCCTTTGAAGGGCTCTGAAGGCTTCAAATTTGAAGCTTGCATCGAAGCCCGATGATCTGGGAAATGTTAAAGGAAATAGTGCATCTGGGGAGTCTTTAGAGTTATTAAAGTAACACAATAAATGTCTTGTGCATGTGCAACATAATTTTATGCACACCAAAATGTCCTCCATGGGATGAAGAATGGGCCGCCTTGATAAGCAGAAGGCAAGTTGATCTAGCTGGAACACACAATTGATTCAACTTGTAAAGAAAGCCATATTGATCTTTGTAGTCTAGGAAAGGGCTTTGATTGACCACAGTGGGTTGTTGGATGGATTCCATGACCAAACCAAAGTAAAGGTCTATATAATATTGGGATTTCCAATCCTCATAGGCTACACATTTGATATCTAAAATGGAACGGACCTTGGCTAAGGGTCTATTGAGGAGATTAGGCACTTTATTGGAATATTGGAAGGCATCTAATTGGTGACAAGTGGTTTCTACATTGACGATGTTTTGATATTTGTGGTCTATTGTGGGACAAAATAATTAACTAATTCTCTCTCTCTTTCTTGGGGATAATAGTAGTCTCCTTACAAATGGTAAACCTATCCTTCCCACTTTATTTGTTTTTTCCTTTAAGTAATGTTAAAACACCAATTAAAACTTATTGGTCATTCTGAACATTTTAATTGGTCATGCATACATGTCTAGATTCTAGAGGGTCAGAGGTCCTGCACAACATATCAATAACACTCTGACTCTTAGCATTGTAAACAGTTAGGAAATGTACCGGAAAAAATGTACTAGATTGTTTAAGAAAGGAGGTTAAGATTCAAAATGCTACATTAAAAATGCTGAAATGCACACTAAAATAACCAAAGACAACAATTTAGACAATAGCTTTATGAAGATGAAATGTACCATATGGAAACAACATTAACTAAAAACAATTTTGAGTCCATGTATCTTGTTATGTGCACTTAAATATTTTCAATCTAGATTCTGTTTAATAACCTTATTTTTGCTGTAAAAGAGAACATCTATGTATTTAGTTGTCAAAGAGAGTATCTAAACTTCTGAATAAAGTCTTCAAGAGGCTGTCAAAATAGGATGCTTAATCAAGTGCACTAACATGATGACATTATAGTTTTAAACTGTGTTCAATTTATTTCATTCACCAAGATTTTTTTTTAATATTATCGAAAGTTCACCTGTGCATATGAAATTATTGCCTTCATCACAATCAGGATTTTACTGTTGTCCATGTTAATCCAGAGGTCTCACCAAAACTGAACAGCCTATTCCTAGCATGATGAAAATTGAAACAACAACTAGACTTCAGGTGAGGCTTAAAGAATCTTGAGGTAGGCATCTTCTTTTAATAACCATTCATGAGTGCTTCTCTTACCATCCCATTGCTGAACAAAATCACATAATCAACGAATAGCAACATTTATGTAGCAACACACAATCCTCGATTGGAGCCTACAACTATTTCTTAAACACATCCCTTGTTCTTTTTCCTTCTCAAGTTTATGTTATTAGGTATGCATCAATACATTATCTTGTTCTCTAAGACCCTTTTACAAACCACTTTAATAGATTGTGTGATTGTTTAAGATATTTTGTTGTGTGATCATGATAGATTTTTGTGCTTATTAATGTGTTTGGAAAAATAAATTGGATTTTAAGCATGATTGTCTTTGGATCTTATTGTATTTTATTAGAATTCAAATGATGAAATCTGTGTTAATATTTCTCCACTTCCGAATTCTTAAAGGGTGCTAGCTCAATGGAAGAGCACCTACCTTACAAGTAGGAGGTTGGTGGTTCGATTCCTCCATGCCCTAATGATATTGCAGTGTATTTCTAAAGGTTAAAAATGTAGTAATGCAAGATGGATGCAATATTAGACGCAACACTAAATGCAAAACAAGATGTAAAAGTGGACGTCACACCAAACACACAAGTGGATGCAAAAGTGGACGTTATGTCAAACACAAATGTGGACACAAAAATGGATGTCACAGTAAAAGCAAAATTGGATGCAAAAGGAGACTCAACACTAGACACAATTAATGACTCAAAACTAGATGCAATACTAGGCCCAATACTAGACGCAACAATAGATGCAAAAGTGGACTCCTAACTAGATGTAAAACTGGACATTAATTTGAGCAAAAAATATGGTGTATCGATGGACATAAAAATAGGCATAACACCAGGTGCAAAATTGGAAGCAAAACTTAACGCAAACAAAAAATTAAAACGAGAAACAATATTTCATGCAAGATGGGATGAAACATTGGATGTAAAACTAGACGTAATATTGAAAGCAAGATGGGATGCAACATTGGACACAAAACTAGATGCAATATTAGATACAAACATGGGCACAAAACTAGGCACAACACTAGGCGCAACATTGGGCTCAAACATAGATGCAAAAAAGACATCAACCAAGATGCAACACTAGGTGCAAACCTAGATGCAAAATACGATGTAAAACAAGATGAAACATTAGGCACAAACATGGATACAAAAAAAGACGTAAAACAAGATGCAAAATTAGATGAAAAAAAGGATGCAACATTATAAGTAAAATTGGATGCAAAACTAGACGCAATATTGGGCCCAAATTTGGATGCAAACCTAGATGCAATGCTAGATGCAAAATTGGACACATAATTTGATGCAAAACATGGTGCAAAATTGGGTGCAAGACTCTATGAAAAAAAAGGAGCAAAATAAGACGCAACATTGGATGCAAAACTGAGCGTCAAACTAGGTGCAAACAAGGATGTAACAAATGACACAAAAAAAGATGCAATACAAGATGCAGAATTGGGCGCAAATAAGGGCATAACAAAAGATGCAAAAAATTGGGCACAAAAATGGATGTTAAAAAGGATGGAAAAAAAGATGCAATAGATGGCGTTTTACGAAATTGTACAATAGCGCCAAGTTTAGCGTCGGATTGTTCACCAAAATTGGGAAACAATTACTCTAAAATCCAGCACTAAATTCGACGCTAAATCCAGTTTTTGTTGTAGTGGTTGTATAATCTGGGTATCATATATTTTAAGTTCTTCATATTTCCAGGCAAATACATCTTTGTACTGTTTGAACAAACTAATGAACTTATTTCTTTCACCCGGGGGGAAACACTTTCCCAAATTTACATATTTGGGTTTAACTTCAGTTCCCAAATTTATCAGCTCGATTTTCAAAGACTAGCTATGAGTCTTGACATTCACTGGTCTTCTGAACTTGTTGTCCAAATCAAACATCCGCTCTAAAGTCCTGACCCCTTTAGGAATGAAGTTATCAAATTTTAACTTATCTTGGTGTTCTTCGTCATCGATAATTGCCCCTTTGAAAGTTTCATCATTCATTAAACATTCCAAAATTTGTTGATCATCATCAAAAACTCGTAAATTAGTAATCATGTCTAGAACCGAAGGCCTAAAAAGTCATTCAATAGAACACTTGTTATTTGTAGGCACAAGCCTTGCAGCCGAGGTAGCTAACAAGTCAGTTGCTGCATTCTTAAGTCTAGGAATGGATAAAATATTAAATGCATAAAAATTTGTCAGCAAATCCCATACTTCGTTTTAATAAGCTTTTAAATGAGGTGAAATGCAATGTATCTGTTCTCGAATCTGTTTTACGATTATTTCAGAATCCCCATATACTTTCAGATTTCCTACTTTTAATTTAGTTGCTTTTCTTAGTCCTTGAACTAATGCTTCATATTCGGCTGTGTTATTGGTACATTCAAACTCTAATCTACATGAAAGAAAATGTTTATTCTTCTTTGGATTGATCAGGACACAACCAGCTCTTGATCCTTCCAAAGTTTTAGATCCATCAAAAAACAATGTCCAAAAACTATCTACTTCTATTGTACTTGAATCAACAACTACATCTGAAACTAATTCTACTATTTTACAGTCAAATTCATCAGCCCGTGAAAACCGAAGGAGATCAGGCTATGTGTCTGGTGTGCCGTTGACTTCTTCTGCTTGGTAGTTACCCAGTTCTAGTTCAATGAAGTAATTCCCCAATACACAATTCACCGGTTCATTCTTACCCTCCAGTTGAGTAACATTGTGCTTCATGTGGGGTTCTCTTAATACTTTAATTTGATTGGGACTTCCCTTATAAGGAAACCACAGATGTGACCAATCCGAAGCAAAATACCCATTCAGCTTTGCTGACCAATCCCAACTCAAAACAAGTCCATAAGCTTCAAGTATGTCTACTACTACAATATCTATGCAGTGACATACCTTCCCATTTGAAGATAGTCTAATCAAAACATCCTCCATTTCCCTAATTACCTTCACATTTGTTCTGTCTAACTAAATAACCTTCCAAGTAGATGGTTTAGGCTATCCATTTATCTTTTTGCAGACTGAAAGCAGCATAACATTTACTAATGCCCCTGAGTCCACTAAACAGTTGTGTACGTTATGGTTGAAAATTTCAAAAGTCAGGAGAAAAGGTGGAGTTTTTCATTTAGGCTTACCTCCCACACTTGCTTCACCAATTTCCTCTTCTTCCGGTTGATTGTCAGTGGGAAGCTTTTCTTTAGGAATCTCAAGTGCTTTTAACAATCTTTCTTTCTGCTGAGGCATATTACACATTTCAAACAGCGAGATATTTGCCTTAGCCCTCTTAATATCTTCCACAATGTCACTATTCCATCTTATGCTCTTTGAGATTCTTTTTTACATCATCAGTCCTCTCTTCAATGGGTTTGACAGACATGTTGATTTTCTTTGGATCCTGACTCGTAATGGTGAATTTAGGTACTTTATCAGCTGTGGTGTTTTTCTAAATTTTCTTTACATTCTCTTGAAGTCTCTTAATTTTCGGGATTATTGATCTGTATTTAATTAACAAGCCTTGACTTCTTGTTGTTACATTTGTTTCTGTTGTTTCTTCCTCTTCTGTATCAAAAAGTGAGACACAGTACCATAAAACCATAGCATCATCCTCTGGTTTTTCTATGGGTTTACTATCATTTTCCTCCTCATCATCAGCTTTTATTAGCTTAGAATCCAATAGCTGATTCATCACTAATGTCATTGAATTGATCCATTAAGGGCAATTTTTTTCAGAATGGCGCTACTGATGAAAAGTGCAAAAATTGTCCATACCCACCTCTATTAAGTTCATTGATGCAAGACTATGTGGAGGAGGTTTATGTTGATTGTTGTCCTCTCTCTTCTTATAAGGCTTAAAATATTTCTGAGTTTACTTTTCTTTATCCAAATCTATTATTCCGTTAGATAACTTCTGCATCATTTTTACCATCCCCTTAAAGTCATGTGACTGCTCTTCTTTGGGTTTAGTAACTAATAAGGCTTTCTTACCAAAAGTTTTTTCTCCGATTTCTTGAGATAGTCTTCTATGCTCTCTCTTTCAGCTTCTACTCTCTCAGCTTCTTCATAAGTTTCTGATAATGTGGGTTTGACTTTCATCTTGGAAAACATGGCCAAGTCAGGCCCCAAAGCTGAAGTATAATACTCAATCAGAACTTTATTAGAGGGCTTATCAGCTGTAGAGAAATTCTTAAGATAAGCAGCAAACCTTTGGGTAAAACTATGCACCTTTTCTTTTTTGTCTTTCATTAAAGCGCACAGTCCTTTCATGAGAGCTGCATATTTGCTTCTGAATATCCTTTCAAAAGTATCCCAATCTAGGATTGAGTTTGCAGGTAGATCAAAATACCATGAGGCTGCTGCTCCTTTAAGGGTATGTGGAAAATTTTTGCAAACTACATATTTGTGTTCTCCAGCCTTTAGTCCTTCTATGGCCAAGTAGAAACTTCGCAAGTGATCATCTATTAAAATATTTTCACTTGGGTCAAATTTGGGCAGCATTTTCTCAAAAGCCTAAGGTAAGTCATGCAAAGGAGGTGTTAGGTTTAAAGGTGATCTGGCTTTCCAAGCAGGTGGTGGATTTGGTGGGTTAGGTGGCTGATTAGCGTTTATGCCTGCCATGATTCTGGGTGGAGAGCGAGGTGGTGAATGAACAGGTGAACAACAAGGTGTGTTTGGGCCCACTTGATTCAAAGGCTGAACAACTTCTTGCAAGGCTATTTCTATCAATTATTCCAAATCTCCAACCAAAAATGCGTCTTCTAATACAGGACGGTCTTTCTTCTTGTACTCTCTTCTGGGTAAATCAGGTATAGTCGGAAATCCTCCAATACTTTTCACAGATGCCCTAGTATGTCTTCTCAAATCATTAAAAACTTCATTGTCCACAGAATACAAGTGCTCTTTCTGCTTCTCTTCAGGAATCGGATTGGGAAATAAACTGCTTTCTGAACTATCACTGGTGGATTCATTTCGAGGAAATGGGTTTCCTCGGCGGCCCTCCTTCTAGCGCCAAAAAACTATTGAGACCTGGAAAATCGCAAGCGACAACAGTAAGGGATTCTCCCCAGTAAATGTTCCCAACTAGCCCGTTACTGTTTGGTATGGGGAATCTGTCTGGTTTGCGGTCCGGCTACCATAGGTCAAGTAACCAAAATAAAGGGTTTTACCGGTTATGGCCCGATCCACCATGTATCTTTTTAGTTTTTTTAGTTTTAAGTATGAGATGCAAGTGCCTATCTAAGGATGCAGATTTGATAGAGAATACGAGGAGCGGTCACAATGTGATGCGCAGGTTCTTACCTCTCGTCTTAAACTCTCTCGCATCTAAATCACACACAGCAAGAAAACTAAAATTAACTTAACTATATTATCCCTAGGGAGCGAGATCATCATTTAACGAGTAATGTATTGTTGTTCATGCATTAAGAAAAATCACAGGTAGCTATTCTTTATTTCAAAACACATAAACATGAATAGATAGATGAACAACAAGATAGATCATTGTTTATGAAAATCATTCATTACTCATAGTGGAAAGTCCATAAAATAAACTAGAGAGCATTCATACAAGAACATAGGTTCAAAAATTTAGAACGATCTCACAGTTAATGAATAAAATCTGAAAACGAAATAGTTCCCCTTTAACAACATCCATTGCACAGCATTTGAACATTCCACCAAAACTTTCTCCAACAGGAAAAATTGTAATTATCTATTGCAAAAGGAAATAGTTCTTCTTAGAACATGTTCTCACAAGTCTAACTAGGAAAAAGTCCTTTATTCCCTCTAACCTTCCGATATTTATACTACAAGCCAAACTCTTGGACTGCCCCTCGGTGCCCTTTGGGCTCCCCCAACCGTTTAATCTCACAATTTTGTCTTTTGGGAGTGCTCATGATTCACACACATGTTACATTTCAAATCTAATATTTAAAAGCACTTTTATGAAAAGGCCAAGCTTTGTAACTGACGAAGTACTCCCAAGCCTGGGCCTTTGCTGTTATCGATCTGTCTGAGATCTCAAACCTTAATTTCTTCTCCTCCGTTTCTTCATTTTCTTTCTCTTCCTCCCCTACTACCTCATTTTTTTCTGCTTAGTCTCCTAGACATATCCTCTCTGCAACATCCATCATCCTGTCATGAACACCCTGTTCTTAAATCACTTAGCATTTTAACAAAGTAACTCAAACTATATTAACACATACATCTTGTAAAATGAAAAATTATTAATGCATGAAGAGAAAAATGATAATGCAGAGAAAAATCCTGCACTTTCGCATCTTGAACTCAGCTAAGTCCAAAAACCACAAATCCAAAAAACAAACTCCTTATCCTAATCCTAGCTGCATCTGGACCCATTCGACACCTCCAATGGAAGCATGAAAAAAGACAAAGTCACCGCCATCGAAAAATAGGGTAAAAGCACACAGGAAAGGCGGGAAAACTCCTACCGACGGGAAACACTAGAATTCGGATGGTTAGCTCACTAAAACGCCGCAGTGGTGGAGACCTTATAGACTAAGGATCTCAGGTCAACATAAAACATCGGCGAAATAAACATAATGCCGTTCATGCATCGAAAATCGAAATATTGGAGGGCTAGGTATCGGTGACCAAAGTCTCAATGCTTTCGCCGTGTCGGTAATGCATAGGAGTAACCCCCCCCCCCCCCTCGCCCCCCCCTGATCAAAAGTCAAAACCACTCCGATAGCGAAAAACAAAACATCACAAAGTAAAAGTTGAAAAATCAAGGCATCGACGAGCACCAGAACTATCCATCGGGGAACAAAAAGACTATAAATTGGGTGGCAAGTGCACTATGAAGCCACAACAACGGGAAACATAAGGACTAAGGCCCCAATTCAAAGATAAAAAAGACTTCCGATAGCGATAAAAGAAAACATCAAAATACATAAAATTGAATGTTTGGAAGACTTAAAGTTGCGCGGCGGTTAACATAGTTCGTTTCATCTCCAAAACAATAGCAGCATAGAGAAAAAAAAACCCGACTTCAATTCAACCTCAAAATCCAAATGTGTAGCAGAGAAAAACATAGTTAGGGGATTCAAACAATTTCATGCAAGCTAAAATCAAAGGAGGATCCAAATTTTTTAAAAAATTTGGGAAAACAGTTGCAGCTGCAACACTTGGTTTGTTGAAACACTCGATTAAATAATGTGTAGTTTCTATTTGCAACTATGTTATATATTATTGTTGTTACAATTGTGCTTTGCTACTACATTTTCTCATTATTTATTTATTTCCATAAATTGTTGAACTCGTAGATGGCATAAGGATTTATAGAACAAGAATATTAATTTCCTTTATGGTCGGGTATGCAATTGTGGATTGGATCCCTTTGGATAATGATAATTAAGGATTCAAATTCTTGCAAAATCAATTTAGCTCTTTCATTCTTGAACAATCATTTCCATAATTGATATAGTAGAAGAGTTGTGAACTTTCTTAATATCTTGGACAGGGATGATTTTAAGGAACCATACTTATTTAAAAGTGTATAAATGTTGGTGAATATTACCATTTCTTAAAACACCAACTATAAAATGATTGGCAATATTTTTCAAAAAATATTTTAATTTTCAAGGATTTTATATCATTTATATAATAATTTGGCGATTTTTAGGGTGAAAAAAATTTACCCCATCAAAATTCGGCGAAATGGGGCTTCAAAAAATGCAAAAGGCGAATCTTTTTTGGGAGAAAAACATGGAAAAATAGCCCACTGGGCTAAAATTCGCCCCTAAAATTATCCTTGATCTTGGAAGTGAATTGGTGTTTGAAGTTGGATTGATCATAGTGCATAGCATAGAATTAGTAATTAGATAGATTGGGTGAATCCTAGTTGATTGATCAGTTACTGAATTGTTATGCATGCATTTTGCTTGATTACCTTTGAAATAACCAAACTTCCCTTGGTTGAAAATTTAAATTGAGAACCGTTTTTATTAATTAATAGGTAATTATAGTGACCAACATTTTGGTGTCATTTGTTGGAATATATTAAACCCACTCATAACTTAGGATAAAATAATTAATCATTATTTGATTAATTATTTACCCACTAGCTTAATTAGTTGGCATCCACTTGCACCTTAAAGTCAATACATGCCATCTATATCCTAGGAATGATTTATTTCTAATTATGGGTTGATCTTGACCACTTTTTGACCATTCAGAATTAGTATATGACACTTTACAACAGATTCTGCTTTATTTTTCTTTTTCTGCTTTTCTATGGATAAGATAAAAGCTAGTCAACTAGGAAACTGACACCTTTTGTTTCCAACCCATCCTCCATTAGTTTTTCTCCATTTTCTAGGATTAGCATGTTTTTCCATCTCCTTTGACAAATCACTCATGCTTTTTCCAATTCGTGAGGTCCTTGATGGATTTGGGAAGTTCTTTAGCCACCTATGGGAGTTTGCTATATTTTGGTAAGTCATCCTTTTTGAGCTTTATGAGTTGTCTCTGTTGTCCGCCGGTTGCACACCAGCAGCAGAAATATTCTGAAAGTTGTCTCCTCACTTGAAAAAGTGGGAGAGGTGTGACCTTGGGGGCAAGCACAGAGCTAGGTACTGCCACCTACTCCTAGCTCCTCCGTTTAGGCTAAATCCTAACGAATCCAAGGGGGGTAGTCCCTAACTGTTGGTCTCCTCTGGGAAGACCCAGGTTTACTATAATGTACCAACAAAACCCCTAGCTCACTAGCCCTTTCGGCAACAGACCACAGAACGGCCTGAAGTCTCACCCGAATTGATCCTAGATGGGGTGGCTAAAGACTCAGGTGTCCTCAACCAGGTTCTGTAGAATCCTAGGTTTCTCTTGACTTTGGTTAACCAATGGGATCTCTCAATAAGGGATGTTTCTCTTAACTCGCTGAGATTTCTATGGGACTGGCTCTTATCGCATCGCAACCTCTAGAACGATGCGCAGACTTCCTCTTTTTCTCAACTCTTAACCTGCGATGTCTCACACCGCAGCTCCTTTGACAGTGCGATATAACATGTCTATGCTGCGATATTTCCTACAGTGAGACTCGATATACCTACCAACTCTCAAGGTCCAAAGGCTTTCTCTCTGGGTATAATAGCTCAGTTAACCTTCACAAGGGTGTTAAACGACTTCACTTAAGCTTCTTCAGTCTAATATGCTTAACATCAACTACGCTCAACTCGCTGAACTCATATACAGAAGTCACTTAACACTGTAACTATTAGCTGTCGTGAATCAAGCACTGACAACTCATATACAGACTACTTGACACATTCAACTTGCATTTAACCTCCCATACTACTGTAACTGAAGGATAGAATACATACATTCATTAATGGATAAGCAACATTCATGTAACAAATAACAGATAGCAAATAAGTAAGCACAATCACATGAAACAGTCGCACAACACCTAGATTTTACGTGGTTCACTTTCAAGGAGGAAGCTACATCCACAGGAATTGTGTTTTATTATATCATGAGAGAGTACACACAGTTCCGCTGCAACCTATTATGCAGCTTGAGATCTTCTGGGAAACTCCACGCACACAGCCGGGAGCCCTTCTCTTAGATCTCTCCTCTTCCTATTATGCTTTCTCTTTACAATATTTCCTTTCTCTCTCTCTCTCTCAATCCCTGCGGATTGTTACATTCATGCTCTAGGAGTCGGCTACTGGTTACAGCAAGATAATACAGACTTAACAACAGAACCAGAGCTCAACTCAAAAGATAGCTAACTATCTAACTGTCGAACTAATAGTCTAACTGTCTACTAGCTAACCCTTCACAATACAAAATACATGATTAAATAGGTGGCCCGAAGGTCTCACCATGATACAACACTGTGGGCCTATCCCAACAGTAACCCAAAAACCCTAACTGTGACAGTTGGCCTATCTGTACTTTGAACTGCCGCTTACTGGTCACACTACAGCTTTTTGCAATCTTCCGTGATTTTCGGCACTGATCTCTGGTATGGGCGGCGCTTCCTCGGTTTCTCCCCTTCTGTCCTTTGTCTTTAATACCTCTGCCCGTTGCTCATTTTCCATTTATGAGGGTAGTCGAGCCCTCCTGTCGTTGTCGCTGCCTTGAATGCAGTGGTTGAGCTCTCTCTTCTTGGTCGCTTCAGGTACTGTTTCCTTTGACTTTCTTGCTTCGATATAGAAGCTTTTCATGTAGCTGCGGGGCCCTACTCCAACAGTACCCTAACACTTACTTGTGGCTCGTCCCCGAGCCACTAACAGCTGGCTTCTCTTACTGTAGCTTCTCCTTGGCTTCCTGCGAAGTCCTTGTGAATCTCTCCCTGAGTCTTGCGACATCTTTGTCCATAGCTTCGACACAGTCTTGTGCCGCTTCAAGCATATCTTGACTAATCATGGGGTCTTCTATGCTATCAATTTCAATCTTGCTCGCAGTGAAATCCTTAACCTTCTGCTCAACTGCATCGACCAGATCTGCGATTTGTTCCTAATATGGTTGAAGCATATTATTAAATTGTATTTCTTTTTCTCGTAACCGCTGCACTTCCTGTTGCAAACGGTTCATCTCTGTCGTCTTCTTCATCTTTGCAAGAGCTCCTAAGCTCTTAACTTATTCCTTTATTGCTGTTGTTGCCTTATCTATATGCTGGATGCTCTGCTGCAATTCCAGTCTATTTGGGAGCTCGTCTAGCTCCGACCATGTCTTCGTCGTATCAGCTAGTAATGACTCTGCATCATCTATGCAACACTTCATCTGTGTTAAAGCGATTCTAAAGGCCTGTGCCCTTGCTTCTTTGGTTGCTTTAGGTGTTCTCGATGGTTGAGCTTCAAGCTCAGCAATCTGTGCCTTGTGGTCTTCCTCCATCTTGACCACTGTCTCTTCCAGAACCTTTGTTCTATCTACAATTCTTCTTACTTTCTGCGTTAGGGGCAGGGAAAGCTCTATGTTACACTGGGGTAACTCCAAGGTGATATTCTGCAGGACCTGACTTAGATCCTGTTCTCTTTCTTCATATACTCTTAACTCCTCCACCTTTGTCTGAAATCCTGCGGTGAGCTCTGCATTCTCTTGTCTCAGCTAAGTGTTCTGTTTATAAGTCACAAGCTCTCTATCCCTGAGCTCTGCGGCTATCTGCTGCTGTATCATCTGTAGTTGATCAATAGGGAATTGTGCCAGATTAACCTCGATAGGGTGTCTAACCTGTATCTGCACATCCATCATTGAAGCAAGGAATCAGATGCTCCCTGGCGGTATCAGCACTGTATTGATGCGGTCCTTTGCAAAGACTTCCTCGTGGGAAATCGATTGTGTTGAGGTTTCTCCTGCTGTCCCCTTGACTGGCGGAATCTGCATCGCGACAGTCTTCTCAGTTAGTGCCTTCAATTCCAAAAGCTGCTTATCTATCGTGCTCTGCATCTTGTCCTGCGATGTCTGCATTGCCTGAAATGAGTCACGCATCTCCTCCTTCAATCTTGCTGTGATTTGATCATAGTCATCCTCTTTTAGTGTGGTCTCTATAGTGGGCTTTGAGGCTTTGAATTTTTTCCTCTTTTGTGGTGCTGGTGGCACTTCTGCTGTCTCTTTCCGCTTCTGTGCCAATGGTGGCACTTCTACTAGATCTTTCCTCTTGGAACCCACCTTATCTTTTCTTTTGTCTGATGAGTCTATGGGTGCGGTTTTTGTTGGTACACTTCCTGGTGCAACATCTTCTAATTCCTTCTTCCATTCTTCACCAAATTCTTTGATGACATCTTCTACATCCTGCACTGTCATCCTGAATGAACCAATAGCTCAGTTATCTGTTCTATACCCTTTTGGCCTCAGATAGATTCTATGGCTATCCGCCATGAAATCAAGCCAATTATCATACATGTCAACAACCTCTGTGTTGATCCGCGGTGTCTCCTGGATGACTCGCTGCAACAGCATATAGTATTCATAGAATACTATCATATTGATCTTTTTCTTGGCTAGGCTGTTGCTCTCCCATAAATTTGCATAGTGCGCGCCTCTGCACGCTCCGCCTCATAGCTGTAGAAACTGGGTATGGGGTGGCTCTCTCCACCCGATGAATGCACATAACATCAGTAGCCATGAGAAGTGGAAGGGGTGGTTTGGCTCGTCCTGCGCTACCAAACAATATTGAAGAAAAATATTTAATAAAAATAAACACCAATTAAATTGTTCACCTTCTGCGACTTGTATGGCAAGGTGAATTACTGATCCTGTGACTTCTTTCGGGAGAACCTTGGTTAACAGTCTGCCTGCAAGCAGACTGGCTGTAAATCTGAGTGTATCATCTGCTAAGGCTATGAGATCATAAGCCCAACCTCCTCTCTGTAGCTTATACTTGTTAACTAGGGTTGCTGGTAGCTTGGAATCCTTGCTTTTCCCTGATATATGCGTCTGAGGGTCCTTGACGGTCTTGGACAACCCGGTGATGCGGTGTATCAAATCAATGTTCAGATCAAACCTGTTACCCAGCCAAAGGTAACCTCCATGTACATAGGAAAGTAGCACACGCACCACGAAATTAACCTCTGCACCTCATCCAAAATGTGGTATTCTCAACAAATTAAGCAAGCCTAACTGCTCAAGAATCTGGGCATGTTCCATAGGAACAAACTCATCTGCATCAGTCCTCGGGTTCCTCTGAACCTTAAGATACTGATCCGGCCGAAACTGAGGATATGTCTTACTGTCTCCAAGGTTATAGTCTGTAATTTGAGAAGAGGGACATATCCTAACAGTTCTCCATCTTCCTTTACACGGGGATCAATCGGCGGTAGAAGAACAGGAAACTTAGCACCCTTGGGAATGGTTACCTCTGGTGCATCCTCAACTCGTGGCACAATGTATACTGTTGCCATATGAACTTCTTCTTCTTGCTCTGGGCTGGAATCTTCTACTATCTGAGCTTGACTCCTCATCCTTGGCATCTGTCTGACCTGTGGTGCGCCTAATTTCACAACCCTGGGCGGCGTTGTCATAGCAGACACGAGGCCACCACGCTGGAATCGTCTCACAATGTCTTCTAAAGGTTCTATCTCGGACATACACCACCTGGTGGAATACTCTAGACTAGCAATGGCTGTGAAAATAGGGAAAACCAACACTCTGTAACTGGAGTATCTCTACACAGGGAAAACTCTTACAAATTTCTCTATAACTCTCAGAAATCGCAAAAGTAACCCTTCTGTTTGACTGATCTGTGTCTTTATAATGAAGGCGCTAATCTCTGAAACAATGGTCACTTAGGTTAGGCCTGTCGGCGGCATTTATTGCATGGATAAGACAACATCCGTCGTCCCAATCCTCATTAATTGCTGAAAATCCGATCAAATTTCCCTCATTAATTGTGTGCAGTCGTTGGCAATCTCGACCGAGATTTACCAAATCTAGGACAATCACTGTACTGTTTCCAAATCTAGGGTAACGGATACCTGTCGTATCTGGATTAACTGCTTGTCAGAAGGCAAAGTGACTGGCCCTCTTTCCCTTTTCAAAATCGTCTACGTGGCACATGGAACATCGCCTCACTGCGATGTCACACCACATCATCCTGAACCAAAATGCTGGCGTGAAAATCCACAACTTTCAAAAAATCCACAACGTTCAAAGACTTGTGCAAAATAAACTTTCGTGCTGCGGTTCCTCATACGTAGATTTTTTTTTTTTTTAATACAGACTTAACAACAGAACCAGAGCTCAACTCAAAAGATAGCTAACTATCTAACTGTCGAACTAATAGTCTAACTGTCTATTAGCTAACCCTTCACAATACAAAATACATGCTTAAATAGGTGGCTTGAAGGTCTCACCATGATACAACACTGTGGGCCTATCCCAACAGTAACCCAAAAACCCTAACTGTGACAATCGACCTATCTGTACTTTGAACTGCCGCTTACTGGTCACACTGCAGCTTTCTGTAGTCTTCCGCGATTTCTGGCGCTGATCTTTGGTATGGGCGCCGCTTCCTCAATTGCTCCCCTTATGTCCTTTGTCTTTAATACCTCGGCCCGTTGCTCCTTTTCCATTTATGAGGGTAGCTGAGCCCTCCTGTCGTCGCCGCTACCTTGAATGCAGTGGTTGGGCTCTCTCTTCTCAGCCGCTTCAGGTACTGTTTCCTTTGACTTTCTTGCTCCGATATAGCAGCTTTTCCTATAGCTGCGGGGCCCTGCTCCAACACTAACAAAGAGTTTTCTATCGCTCAATGTTTAAGTTAAGTTTTAAGATGTTTTGGATGCAGATGGGTGTTGTTTAGGAGTTACTTGTGATTAGAAATGATTAAGTTTATGAATGTGACACGTAAATCAGAGCAATCCACGTAGCTAGCAAGAGTTTGAAAGATCAGCAAATATTCCAGACTTGTAACTTAAGCATTCAGATATAATCAACAAAAATAGACCATAGACAGTTGATCAGGATAGAAGATTACTCAATTATAACAAAGGACCAGTGCCTTATGGAGTCAAACAAATGCATGAAATAAAGTCTAGGAATTAAGCTAGTGAATATTAGGTTTTGCAAGTGCTCTTGGTAGATTTTAAGAATTTTAAAAAATGCTCTTGATTAGGGTGTTAACGAAGGTTTGTCAAAGCCGAGAGACTCTTCTAATTTTACTCCGTTTAAGACATGTCGGGCCCGCCCAGTATCCCAGGCTGATATTGTCAAGTGACCAGCTAGCCGGGAATCTAAGACAGTGGGAGGTTCCGACGCCTCTAATAGGAAGTACTTTGAAAGGATCCCTACAACGCCGGTGCGTTGGTTAAGGGTGTTTAAGGGTTATTAAATTACTCTTGTAGGGTTTGAAGATCCAATGCTATTTCTGGGTATTCCGATCTAGGATCGGTCAGAGCATACTTTGGCAAGGAGGGAAGGGAGTTAATTAATTAAAGTGGTATGTGTGTTGAATATTTTATTAAAACAATTAATTAGACTCTCCGACAGAGAGCGCTCTTGACCCCATCTTATGATAGTGGTTCAAGAGACTTAACTAATCTATATGCAGCTAATGTAGGGATTGTGCAAACCTAGGATTCTCTCCGATAGAGAGTGCTCTTGACTTGTGTTTTTGCAAGTTCAAGAGTCTTAAATAATTAATTGATTAAACAAGCACAGCAATTAAGATGAAAGTGGTTGATTAAACTCTCCGACAAAAAATACTCTTGATCCACCTTACGGTGAGATTCAAGAGATTTTGGTTCTTTTTATGATTTGACAATTATATAACAAGATACCAAAATGCAATAATAAATCTAGCAATTAGTGTTTATGCTAAGGAACAACTAGCAATTAGCAAAAAATGGAAGCTAAGACTAAGCAAAGAACTAAACTAATTGCTTAAAGGAAACAACACTAAAAAATCATGAAAAATGACACAACACCCTTCCCCCAAATAGGGGACGTATAAAAGAAAGGATACTTGCTCCTAGTAGCCCTTTTTATTAGTTTTTTACAATGATGATGTGTTCTTTGCTTCTTGGAAGAACATGTAAAGAAGGGGATTGAGAGAAGAGGGAGAGAGTCTTTTTGTTCTTTTGCACTCATTACTTGCTTGTGGCCTTTGGGCTCTCCTTCACTTGCCTGAAACTAAGAGCTTTAGACATACACTTGCTATAGGATTAGTTGATAAAAAATAACTTGAAAATAAAAGTCAAGGGAATCCCAAAGGGCTAAAGGGGGCAGCTCAAGAGTTTTGCTATTTGTATAAATATAGGTGAATTAGATGTAAGAGAGGACATTTTTTCATGATATCTTTTTGAAAGGTTATTGTAAGAAGAACTACTTCCTCTTATAATAAAGAGTATATATTTTATGTTGGAGAAGGCACTATGGAGTCTCAAATGCTTTCCATAGATTGGTTGAATGTGAACTATTTCTGTTTCAGCTTTTTCTATGAACTGTGAGATCGTTCTAACTTACGAATTATTTCATGTTATGAATGTCTTCCTATTTATTTCTGAACAACTACGTGTAATATTCTAAATGCATGTTTTACAGTACATTACTCATCATTAATTACAATATTGCTCCCTAGGGATAGGTTATATAGAATTAGTTAGCATTAGTATAAGATGTTCTTTGTTTATGATTTAGAAGCAAAAGAGGTAAGACTAGAGGTAAGAACCTGTGCATCACATTGTGAAGCTCTTCATTATCTTTATCAATTGCACTTAATTAGGCACTTGCATATCATACAATAAACATAAACTAAAAATATACTTAAACGGTGGACTGGGCCGTAACTGGTAAAACAACATTTAACCGTTACTTGACCTACGGTAGCTAGACCACAATCCCTACTATTGTTACCTGCGATTTTCGAGGCCTCAACAGTTTGTTTCTATCCCCATTGGGATCAATAAGATTAACCCAAGTGTAACAAGTTTATAGCATGGATTCATTTCATGTTCATCCTATCTTGTTATGCTTAAATCCATCTTGATTAAGATTTGAATAAGCTTGACTGAAAAATAGTTAAAGAAATTGGTAACAATTTGTTTTTGTTTTTTATATTAGTTTTTGTTCTTTGTTTGTTTATTAAATAGTATTTGGTTGTGCAGATTGGGATTCACCAAGCACTTTAAGCATTTAGATATTATCTTAGATTTTGGACTTATTTGAGCACATAAACAAGATTAAGTCAAGTGTAACAAGTGTACACCAAGGATTCATTTCAATTGTTTTCATTTTTTAATATTAGTTTTTATTTTATTTTATTAAATGGTATTTTTTTGTGTTTTTATGAACTCTAACAATATGGTATGAATAATGGATATAAAATTATATATTTTAGCCTTTTTTTTATTAAATGGTATTTTTTGTGTTTTTATTAACTCTAACAATCTGGTATGAATAATGAATATAAAATTATATATTTTAGCCTTTATTTAACAACCACCTATGTTCACTAAACTAAATGGTTGGTTGTACCTATGGACATCCACCCATCACTTTCTAGTTGTGCTAGCTTAGATATTATCTTATATTTTAGACTTGCTTGAACAGCTTTCATGGTGGTGGTATCTTGTTAAGCTTAAATGGATCTTGATTATGTTTTGTTTTTTTGTTTATTAAATAGTTTTTGTTTTGTGATTATATTAATTCTAACAATCTGGTATGAATAATGAATATAAAATAATATATTTTAGCATTTATTTAACACCTATCTATCTTCATAAAACTAATTAGTGAATTGTGACTTTCTCGGTCTCGCAGTTTTACTCAAGAACATGTTATAATTAGTTGTTTATTTTAAAAATTGTTTAGAAACTCTAATCAAATCTGTTTACTCAATAATTATTAATATTTATATAAAATTTAAATCAATTTACTTCAAAATATAATTTTAAAATTAGTTGCATATATTAAATTAATTTACTTAAAAATATAATTTTAAAATTAGTTGTATATTTATTATTAATATAAATAATTTTTTTATTATTACAGTATATTGATACAACTATATCTTTAAAAGTTACTGATATAGAATGATCAAAACCATTATTAAAAAGCGGTTGCATCGCAATAAAAATATATATATCATCACTTTCAAAAAGTTGATTGTGTGATTTATAATTTTATATAATTTTGGGTTTTTATTGATTTTTATTGTATTTTCTATTAATTCAACTTATTATATCATTTTACAAATTTCAAATTATATTATTCATTTTATTAGAAAAGATTCAAGCTTTAATAGTTTTAATCAAGAGGGTACAATTTTTTAAGCTTAATTATATTAATATAAGTGTAAATGGATAACTTTTAACAATGCATAGATAACCCATAAGTGCTGAATGGATAACCAATAACAGATAACTAGAAGAATGTGATATAAAAATAAAGAATAAAAAATATGAAAAATACATCTTTATAGTTATCTTTCATTCCATAACTATTTCTTAACCATTTGACCTCTATCAACAAAGATCAATTTTATAATTATATTAGATAGATCACTGTTTAATATGAATCTATGTTTAATGTTTAATATAGATGTATATTTGTTAAGGAATATATATATTTAAAAAATATAAGTTTTTTAATTAATTTAAATTTTTATTATTTTATAAACAATATTAAAATTTTAATTATCTTTTATTATTTTTGGTGCAACATTAATAGGTATCTCCCTGCAATTATTACATTGTATATATGTGGAGCTGTCTAATCATGAGATTTTTTTATTTTTCAGGCTGATTTTATGTGGGAATTCTGTGAAATTAATTTACAAAATCTGTAATTTCTATAGGTATCTCCCTGCAATTATTACATTGTATATATGTGGGACGGAGCTGTCTAATCATGGGATTTTTTTATTTTCCAGGCTGATTTTCTGTGGGAATTCTGTGAAATTAATTTACAAAATCTGTAATTTCTATTGTTTGTTAAGGAATTTTAAGCTCAGAAATAAAATCAGATGATAGGAAAACCCAACACTCACACTTCCTGTAAAATCTAGTGAACATTTTGAAATTCCATAAAAATTTATGAAAAAATAAATTGGTAAAAACCAAGCAGAAACCGTGGTCAGAAAGTCCCCTCTTTAGACACAAACTGAGGACAGCGACCGACCGATTGGATTTGAGTCTGTTTGATGACGGTTCGGAGTCCGGACTCTTTGTCGCTTGTAGGAGAGAAAATCAGACACGCTATTACTTCTATCATTAACTGCTGCTTGTTCTCTGCGATGATTGTCCAAACTGCTTTTCAGGATGCCCACTCCGAGTCTCCGATGGAAGCCAGGTCCTTGGGTTCAGCATCTAGACGGAACTCGTCACTGGGTCGATGGTTGTCGTTTTGCTACACGCAATTTACAATTACGTAAACGCTTTTGCAATATCTATTGTCATTTAGGCGGAGATTCTTGAAACAAGATACATTATTGCAGTTTCTCTTTCTCGTGCATACCACGTCATCCCCCTGTTTCTCTTAGACAAACTCATCGCTATCCATCCAGAAGCTACACTGTAGAGTTCGCGATGTCTGTGAATCTGCTTGTTTCGCTGAAGCATCCAGATACCATCCGGCATCGCATCCACAGATTATAAATTCATTGGCATTCAATCAATCAGTCCGTGAGAGCCTGCGAGGGCGAACTATTTTAATAGAAAAATTGTCTACAACTATTCCTCTCCGGAGTCTAGTAAGATGGGGTCTGTAGGGGAGCGAAATTACACGAGTCTTCCTCATGTTCTCGTGATCGCTTATCCGGCACAGGGCCATATAAATCCAATGCTACAATTTGCCAAGCGGCTCGCCACTAAACAAATCATGGTCACCTTTGTTACGACTGAAGAAAATCGTGAGCGCATGCTACAGGCGCAAGATGCAGTGCCCGGGACATCAAACACCTCCAGTATGGAAGTTCAGTTTGAAACAATCTCAGATGGACTTCCTCTGGATTTCGACCGTTCGAAGGACAAGGACATGGCGCGCGACATATTATGCAGGATGGGAGGAATCACCTTAGCAAATCTCATAGAGCGGCTAAACGCTCAAGGCAACAACATAGCTTGCATCGTTTATGATTCCTTCTTTCACTGGGTTCCGGAAGTTGCAAAAAAGTTTAATATTCCTGTCGCTTTTTTCTGGACGCAATCGTGTGCAGTTTACTCTATCTATTACAATTTTAGCAGAGGATTGTGTATGTTTTCATTGACCGAAGCTCTATTATGTTTCAATGTTTTACTTTTCTTTGTCATTCCCTAATTTTGTCAATCTCTTTTCCTGTGTTCAGCGAACTTGGTAGACGAAACAGGGAGAACGGTGGACACAATAAAAATACCAGGATTGCCGTTGCTGAACGTATCGGACTTGCCATCCTTTGTGCAGCCTTCAAATGCCTATAAGTCCCTTCTGCGATTGGTACTGGATCAGTTTAAGCCTCTTCCAGAGGCAACGTGGGTTCTGGGAAATTCGTTTTCCGAACTCGAATCGGAAGAAATAAACTCAATGAAATCGATAGCTCCAATTCGCACTGTTGGTCCTCTCATACCATCGGCTTTCTTGGACGGACGGAATCCAGGAAACACAGACACTGGGGCACACTTGTGGAAAACCACAAATTGCATGGATTGGCTGAATACGAAGGAATCCGCAAGCGTCGTATACGTTTCTTTTGGAAGCCTCGCGGTTCTTTCAAAAGAACAAATACATGAAATAGCTCTTGGGCTGAAGGCGAGTGGATATTCCTTCATATGGGTCATTCGTCCACCTACTTCGAAAGGGATGATTAATAGTGAAGAAAATTTGCCTGCGGGTTTCCTCAACGAAACCTCCGAGCAAGGGCTTGTCGTTCCATGGTGTCAGCAACTTCAAGTGCTTTCCCATCGGTCCGTCGGCGCTTTTATGACGCACTGTGGATGGAATTCAACACTGGAATGCCTCAGCCTCGGGGTTCCTGTGTTGGCTGTTCCTCAGTGGAGCGATCAGACAACAAATTCGGCATACCTTTCAGAGAAATGGAAGACAGGCATCAGATTGAATAAACGATCAGCAGATGGACTCGTAGGAAAGGAGGAAGTGGAAAAGGGTATTCAGATCGTTATGGAAAGCGAATTGGGTGTTGAGATGAGGAAGAATGCCTTCCAGTGGAAGAACTTATCAAGGGAGGCAATGGCGAAAGGCGGTTCTTCCGACAAAAATATTGAAGAATTTATTGAGGAGATTATTGGCAGAGCATGACCATCTTCATCGACTGGACCAGATTCACTGTTTGATTAGGCTGAAATGAAGTCAAGGAGGATAAGTTGTAAGACTGTTTGTTTTTTAGTCATGGCATTGAACAATTTATTAAATCGTTGAGTCGAGTCATCTTCAGTAATCAGTAACGATTTGTTCAATGGATGAGAATTATTTTCAGTACATCCGCGAGTTATAGGCACTGTCTGTCCCTTGTTAAAAGTAATATGTTGTCTTACTATATGCAGCGAAGACAAGTATAAATTCAGATGTTTTCTTACTATATGCAGCAAAGAGAAGTATAAACTTGCAAAATAAGATGTTCATGGAATTTGATTTGAAAATTCAGCATGGACTCATCTTCACCTCATTCAGCAAATTGCTGGATCAGGTGTACACCAATTGGTTTAATCTCCATCAAATCACAAGTTCAAGCTTTATTTAGAATATTTTATTTTTTAATGTTAAAATTTAGGTGTACACCAATTGCTTTAATCTTCATCAAATCACAAGTATATTTAAAATATTTTTTTTGATCTTAACATTTAATTATTTTTAATTGGTTTAATTTCCATCAAATCACAAGTTCAAAAGTTATTTAAAATATTTTATTTTTAATAATAAAATTTATTTTATTTTTAATTATATATAAAATTATTTAGATACTATTTTATTTATTTATTTAAATTTTTTTTAAGAATGGGGTGAGCAATTTTTAAGTTTATGTGTGCAAATGATTGAACCATGCGTATTCAGCCCACCTTGTAGTGAATGTTGAATGGATAGTTTTAGAAGTGCCATAATATTTCTTCGAGTATTGTGGTGTATGGAGTGATAGTTCTTATGCAATGATAGAATTTGAGGGGAAACTTTGAGGGGAAAGAAAGGTAAGTTTTTGTGGTTTTTTTTCAAATTTTATATATTGATTTTTTCTTTTTTTAAATCGAGTGTTTTTTTTATGGGTGTGTGCAAGTTAATGAGGGTTTTTTTTCACAAGTTATAAAAAACTTAAAAAACAAGCATCTATCAACTTACATGGATATTTTGAGACATTTATACAATGAATATTGCTATGAGTAAAAAAAATGAAATCTAGTAAATTGAATGACGTTTCTAAATATATAATTTTTTTCTATTGGAAATGTTCTTAACTATCTAAAGTTAGATAATTTTTAACAAGCACTTTTTATTTTTGGGACAAATTATAAGGTATATGTTTTTGTAGGTGGACCCTTTGAGTGCCTAAATGATGGAATCAACTTACTAAAAGTTGTAGACATATAGAGAATAGATAATTAAAAATATTTTTTTTAATTATCTAAGTGATCAAAAACATTATGTCAATTGTGGGTGTAACGTTTGAATGTCTTAATGCAATTATTTCGAAACTAATTTTTATAGCATGTAGAGGTCGGTGTTCTTTAGTGCACCATACAATTTTTTTTCAAAATGGTTGAGAAATAGAATTGTTATGACTGAGTTGAGGACACTCGTGGTTGAGGAGTGATGACACAAGATAAATAAGAAAAAAGTAGAAAATTTATATATTGTTGTTAAAAATTACATATTTGGAATTAACAAAAAATCATATCTCTTTCTAAAATTTCTTAATAAAAATGGAGGTGTGCAACATATTGTAACCATTGGCTAAACACGAGCATATTGAAAATTTTGATGTAATGCACAATTAGCCATGGCTTATCATACTCCAAGGCATAGGCATGATGAATCCAAAACAAACTCTGAAGCAGACACATAGGCATAAGAATGCCACGCCATCATGGGTGGAGGTTCGACTGTAGTGACACTAAACATGCTTGTGTTTTGTTTAAAATCAAATTTGTGTTCCCACCAAATATAAATGCGCGTGTGTTATATTAATGCAAAATGTGCACACGTTTTGTAAGGCTATAATGCGTGCGCGTTGTGGAAGCCTATAACTTTACATTTGATTACTTTGTTAATTATAACAATATTTTTATTATTTTGTGTCCCTCCCCCATCCCCCTCTTCCCCCTAACTCTTACTAACCCCC